>OX438899.1:23960883-24467649 GCA_949316265.1 Diarsia mendica
GGTTAGTCGCGGTGCACGCACTGGTCTGTAGTCGTAACTGCAACTCAGAGTGGGGTTGTTCAGAGCGCGATGGGCAGCCAGTGGTGTGGCGGGGACCTGGTGTTGGTCGTATCACATGAGGTGATGACGATATGGGCGGCAATAGTTAATGGTCACTAGTTGCAGGCCATGAGTGGTGTGTTTTCTTTTTGAAATTTGATTTATGAGATGAATTATGAGGCTTGGAGGAACCTTCTGTGTTTAAGTTGTTGAAATGGTTTACTTAAAGCTTGTTCGGTTATTGAAAGTATCATTGTAATTAAACTTTACGGTCAGGTCGGCCAAGTTTTCAAAAAAAAATGCTTCAAAGTTGGTTATTTTGTTACAGATACACACGAGGACGTGTAGCTCGTCAGACTGGCCGTGTCGTGGATAACGATATCGTTTTAATAAAAGTTCACAGTTTATACAGACTGTAACTCGTTAAAGGCATCTAAATCAAAGGTCGATTTGACACCCCGCGTTCATAGGTGGTGGGCCATGCTTCAAGCTTACGACTTTGATATTGTATATCGTGAGGGGAAAAGCATGGAACACGCCGATTATTTATCTCGAAATCATTTACCTGAGATCGCAACTCCAGAACATTGTTCAGATAAGTTCGAAGCTTCTCCTAGTTCTGCTCGCATAAAGAAATCTGTTAAGTTCGTAGAGTTGCATGCAGGTTGGTTGTCTGTCGAGCAAAAGCGTGACGCTGAAATAAATTCAGGACATTATAAAGAAATTTTCGGACGGTGACTTACCGGAGAATGTTGCACAAACGTATGACGTTAGGAATGGTATTCTATACCGGAAAATTAACCGCAATAAAATTGTTTCCTGGTTACCTATAGTACCTCGCTCATTAGTATGGACACTGATCAGTCACATTCATTCCGAATTTAACATTTAGGCCCCGATAAGACTGTCGATAAAATTTACGAGCTATGCTGGTTCCCCGAGATGTCGAAAAGTGTTCGCCGGTTTGTCGACTCATGCATCGAAAGGTCCCTCAGGTGCCCAACCAGTAAGACTTCACCCCATTCCTAAAGTGCCAACTCCTTGGCACACGCTGCACATAGATTTCACTGGAAAATTGTCGGGTAAGAGTGACCAAAAAGAATACTGTTCTGTCCTTATTGATTAATTCACCAAGTACGTTCTGTTAGAACACACCACCTCTTTAGATGCATCCAGTGCCATTATGGCACTGAAGAAAGCTGTTTGTTTGTTCGGGGCTCCTAAACGGATCGTAGCAGATCAGGGTCGCTGCTAAATTAGTAATGAATTTAAGAAATTTTGTTAGGATCACCACATTGACCTTCACTTCATCGCCACTGGCTCAAGTAGAGCCAATGGTCAGGTGGAAAGAGTAATGCGAACTCTAAAATGTTTACTTACGATCATTGAAAATGACCCTCACAAAAATTGGCGCGATGAGTTAGGCAATGTGCAACTTGCTCTAAATAGTACTAGGTCTACCGTCACGAAATATACCCCAACTGAATTAATGTTTGGAGTTCAATCGTACTCGATAGGAATTTCTAAACTTTTAACTGGAGACGGTCCTCACGATAGCTTAGATTTAGAAGCGATACGCTTAAATGCCTCCAAGAATATAGAAAAAGCTGCTAACGCTGAGACTATTCGTTTTAATCGCGGTAGAGCTAGGGTAAAGCCATTTGATAAAGGTGGTTTTGTTTTCGTGAAAAGTTCGGAACGCAATCAGACGAAACTTGACCGAAAGTTTATAGGACCTTTCGTGATCACCAATGTTCTGGAAAATGACCGCTAATATGAGTTAAAAAGTGTTGACGGTTCATGCCGTACGTTGAAGTATTCGCACGAAAATTTGCGTTTGGTGTCGGGAGGTCACGAGGGCTTAATCGAGTTGGCTGAAGGTATTATGAATGACGAGGAGGCCGAGAAGGCGGTAGATGTGAGGCATTATTGATACCGATATTGAGACTATGTCGGCTCGCAGTGTTGACTGCAGATTCCGTTACTCTGACTGCATCGTCTGAAACGCTTACGGTACCTTCTGAAACAGGTGTTGATTCGGAAGATGAAAATCCTGTGACCTTTGACGTAGAAGTAGACATCCACCGAGTATAGTGTTCAGACCCTCAGGTACGTTCAGATTATGTGATTCACATGTGGGTGTTGTTGTCCGGTTTTGCCCGTTCGTTGGTAACTCGAAAACTCAGAGACGAGATGTTGCCCGGTCCTGGCTAGAGTGCTAGCAGGTTCGTAGGGACGCATGCGTCTGTGTGTTACGAATGGATAGTATTGTCCGGGCTTAGTGTTGCTAGCCGAAGGGACGTATGAGTCTAGTTCGTTGACGTCGGTGATGGCTAGTCGAAGGGACGGTGTTGTCCGGTCTTGCACTAGAGGCAAGTCGAAGGGACGCATTTGTCCGGGCTACGCATCATATGAGTTAGCTGATGGCTAGTCGAAGGGACGGCGTTGTCCGGTCTTGCACTAGAGGCAAGTCGAAGGGACGCATTTGTCCGGGCTACGCATCATATGAGTTAGCTGATGGCTAGTCGAAGGGACGGTGTTGTCCGGTCTTGCAATAGAGGCAAGTCGAAGGGACGCATTTGTCCGGGCTACGCATCATATGAGTTAGCTGATGGCTAGTCGAAGGGACGGTGTTGTCCGGTCTTGCAATAGAGGCAAGTCGAAGGGACGCATTTGTCCGGGCTACGCATCACGTGAGTTAGCTGATGACTAGTCGAAGGGACGGTGTTGTCCGGTCTTGCACTGAAGGCAAGTCGAAGGGACGCATTTGTCCGGGCTACGAATCATATGAGTAAGGAATGTAGTGCGAGTAGTAAATGTGAGTTCGAAATAGGCTGTGTCCAAAAGTAAGACGCACTGGCTCCTGGCTCATGTCAGGGTGGACGAGCATGTTTCGATTAACAGTAATGGCTGGTATCTTCTTGTTGCAGGAATACATATTCGCCCGAGGACGGGCGATTGTCAGTCTGGCCGTGAAGGCGCGTCCCTAGCGCCATCTAGTAGGATTAATTGAAGACCTTATTTTGACATTGACAGACTGATTTGAACGAATGAAAATTGTGTGGACGAGAGTGACAGCGGGGCTGTCACTCTTGCGAAACGTCAAGAACGTCAAAAACCACCGGACTCGTTCAGTTTGAAACGAATAGTGGCGTGGGCTAGACGGTTACGACGGATCGCTTACGTCCTAAATCTTAATCCGTATTCATCCGAGTTAATAAGTGTGATTATAAGACTGCTGATTGAAGACGTGTCTACTTATTTCTAAAATACCTCGTGCTATAACCCACTTTACGATGGGTGATTCTGATACTGGTACCCACGTGCCTTCATATATGATATTCTTCAGGATATATGCTAGTGCCATAGTGTTGTGAAAACATAATACAACTAACTTTGCTCGATAGAAAAAAATCACAAAGTTACCTCTAAAAATTTCTTTTAACGAGTAAAAACCATACTAAAATACATGTCATCGTTCTGATTTTTTGCCAAATAATTCTACAAGCAACATACTAAAGTCATAGTGTTTTACTTTTTTAGTCCAATCAATAGTTTTTTTTGTAAATCGCAAAATACCACTAATTTCGCACTATTCGGCCGCAGCGAAAGACGTAACAACCGCTTTGTAGTGCAAGCTGATTAGAACTTTATTCTAACATTATTTCAAGCGAAGTTTGAACCACCACAAATAGGGTTGCTAATCTGAGGTAGCATACGGTCTTAAGTACCTATCCAATATTTTTCAATAATCTAACAGACGGACTAATTAGAACCATATTTTTATAGTCGGGAAGCATTCCTATTGGGAACAAGCATGAATGGTTTATGCATCAAGTAAAATGACTTTTAACGGATAAGTCAGTGGAAATCCTCTTCATCTTCCTGCCCTTATCCCATTCTACTTGTGGCCGGTTACACACGTTTTATTCTTCCATTCTCCCCTCACACGTCACGGCATCATTTGCTCCTTTCTCTTTCATATAATTCCTCACACAATCCATCTGTCTATTCTTTGACCTTCCTCTCTCTCTTCATCCATCAACAATTATCACTTTTTAGTCACATGTGTGTTCATCCCCATTATTCTCTCGTTCTAGTATAAAATTTAAATAAAACCATAGCTATAAATTCATAATTGTTAATCTGAACAACTAACTGTTTTTTTGTCCCTAAGAAATAATAAGTAAATAAAATAAAATCCCTCCTTACATGTCCTTACCAAAATAACCAACTCGTGGAAATCAATACAGGCTCATCATCATTCTCATGCCCTTATCCCAATTCATTTGTGGTCGGCGCAGCATGTCTTCCTCTTCCACACCTCTCTGTTTCTCATCATCTCATGAGTCACCCCCCTTTTTTTTTTTTTTGGTGGGTGGAAAATCATCGAATAACCCCCCCCCCCCCCCCCCCCCGCTCTTGGGCAGAGCGAAGGGGAGTGTCAGACTTGTACTGACTAAAAACCAAAACCACCCATGTTCCTTCTTCGCCCTTGTGTCGGAGCCGCGTTAACCTTTCGATAATCCACAGCCCCGACAGGATGAGTCACCCCCTTTCTTACCAAAATCAGGCTAAAAAAATAAAACTATATTATCTGCTTGCAGGTACTTTTGTGAACTGACCACAGCAGGCTGAAGTCAATAATCTAGTCTAATACACTAAGCAAGAGAGATAAATAACTTTATTCGAAGCTAATGACGACTAGGAGTAGGGGAATCTTTTGAATTACTGTATTGATACAACCTACAAACACCAACATTATAAATCTTGATAGGTATTAGTTTTGAGTAGGTAATGCCGAGATAAAAGTTAACACTTGCATTGACTTTAAAAAAAAAGAAAGAAAACTTTTTATTTGGCCACAAGTACAGAAAAAAAAATATAGAAAAAACTTAACTCGAAACAGAAATGTAAGTGTTCCGTTGTTTGCCATTTGACTTGTTGTTGTTTGACATGTTGCTTGATAAGTAACGTTTATAGGTGTGGGTCTAGAACACCAATTATATTATTAGTAGTATTGAAAGCAGAAAAATTGTTAATATCAGTTTCGGTTTACATACTATCTCATAAAATAACCTAAACATAAATAGCAATATGATATTTGTCCAGGTCTATGACATGTTTATTACAAAACCTCTGCATTTACATATGTTTTGGAATTAATAGCACTTTTCTGACATAGGCCCAACTCACACCGGCGGCGGAGGCGCGGCGAAAATACTGAAAATAAATAAACCAATTTATAATAACAGGCGCGGTGAAGCGCGGTTCTTGTCTGCTCTCGTGGCAGCTTGACTGCTCACCACGCGTCTCGCTTTGCATGCCGTTTTCAACTGCATGCCATAGGAGTTAAGGTTTATTTTAAATTGATTTATTCTCAGTATCTTCGCCGCGCCTCCGCCGGTGTGTGTTGGATGGTTGGGACTTGGGCCATACAGTTACTGTTGTAAAAAGTTGTTAGTAGTTGTATAATACATAGTACAATCTTGTATAATATTTTAATTTAAGCAGTTTTCCAAGGTACTCTGAAGAATATTACATATTTAATACTCACTTTAAGAGTGGTATGATGATTTATTGTATTCTTTCAAATTCATTAAATTATAATTCCTAATAAGTAGGTATTACCGATTATTTTACAAAAATAAAAAAAATGTGACATATATGGCGTCGTTAGCGCCATCTATAACGGTTAAAATTAACAAAAGCAATACTAGCTGAAAACTTCCTACCTTATAGTAACTTTTATAATGAAAATAAAACATAAATTTATGTACTTAAATGTATTTATTTATAAATACATTACATTTTAAAACTTTATAAGTATTAAAAATTTTGCTAGACATGTTTGATAACTACTAAAATTACTATTAATACTAAGTAAATTTTACTAGAATTTCGCTACAATTTGTAGTTATAAATTATGTAAAAAGACTTAAAATCTTAATATTTTCAATAATTGGCTATTTGACTACTGAAAAATTCACGAAAATGTTATGTTATTTCAAAGAACTACAGAAATAACACGATGTGTGAAAAAATAATAAAATCGATAAAAAAATGGAGTAGCTACATGGTTTAAAAGTTTATGGTGGGGGCACTTTCTATAGTTACCACGTAACTATGGCGGTATGAAATATGACGTCACGCTTCTGTGGCGCTGTCTTTGTCTAACTCATTAAAGCTAAGCTATTTTTGACCGATTTTATTACTTTTGTCACACATCGTGTTATTTATGTTAGTTCTTTGAAATAACATAACATTTTCATGAATTTTTAACAGTACCTAGTCAAATAGCTAATTGTGATCGTTATAAATGCTTGTGTGTGTAAAGGTTGTGAATGTATTGAACAAATGTTAAATAAAATACATATTTTTAATGATTATAAACTTGTTTTTTCTTTAAACCCCTTTAAATCATGTAATTTCTGTTATGAATCTTACATAATTCAAGTTTTGGAACCACAAACTCCAATGTCATTCATACACGACAATATTCAAACATTGCTATAATTTACATAAAAACGGTTTTTCTAAATGGTCATTTGAAAATCAAATGACTAAATAGAAGAATTGACTGTAAAGTATTAAAGAACCATTTTAGCATAATGAAAGAAACCGTTACATGAGTTGCTTAACATAATGTTTTTGAAAAGTTCGATAAAGTTTACGATTGTTTACTAAACACAACGATTTAGTGAGAAAACTAACAGTATAGGCCCGAAAACAAGCCGAACCAGTCAACCACTGAAATAAATAAAAAAAGCATAACCTTCTTTCTGATACAGTCGGGTAAAAAGAAACAATAAGATAAGGCATGGTGAAATTTGATAGAATACTTTTTCCAACCCCAAAACTTGCAGAAATATTGTTAAGAAGAAATTAGTATTTATTATATAAGGAGCATATTTTATCAAAGAAGAAATCAAAAACAGTGGGTTTGCGCAACAGAAATAGATGTAACGTTAGTCAACACAATACAATTGCTATGAATATGTCGGGCGTAGCAGTTTTTGTGTTTTTACTGGATAATATAGCAGGTAAGTCTTTCTTATAAATGAATCAATATCAAAAGTCATTTATTCAAATTAGGCTGATAAAACAACAGTTTTCGAACATCAAACTTATAAGAGACAAAATACCCACCCTTTTAGCTGGGAAGAAGAAGTGGCAGAACAATCTCCCCAGCAAGTCCAGCAACGCATCTGTCTGAGTACTGAATAGGAAGACTGTAAGATGAACCAAAAGCAGTACGTAAGGGTCGCAACTGCTGCTGCGGGTTGTGTTCGAAAGAGTTACCGGCGTTACCGCGGCCTAGGACACACACGGGTGGTTTTTAGTCGGTACAACTCTGAGACCCTACCGCTCCACCGCTCCCCACTGGGAGGACTCGGGAGGAGTCATCTGATGATTTCCCACCCTCCAAAAAAAAAGCGTGGTGGTGTTCTGTAGTTTTTCCCATGGGGAAAAGGTGATGAGATGAGAAAAAGAAATGAGAAGATCCTATAAGGTAGGCTAGGTAGGGACTTAGGTTTTAGCAACAGTCAACGACCCTTGCTAATCGGCTAGCTTCGAAAGGACAGTTCTCTTTTGTAACGTAGTAACCAACTAGAGGACCAAAAAAGCCTATAATTTTTATGACTTCTCCCGTTACAGAACACGTTAAATCATTACAAAAATGTTCAGGAATCGATTTTAACACTAATGCTTTTTTACTAATGGTTCCTATCGATCTCCCGTTTCCGTAGTACCTATAGCAATGAAAATCTTTGCTCAAAACTACCTTCAATAGAAAGAGGGCACCACAATATTAATTATCAAATTTACGTTTGCTTACCTAACATTGTTCAGAATGATGTGCTTGAGTTTTCTATCCTGAAGCCTAGCCAAAGCAAGCCTCTTTGTATGTACTTTGAATGTAAAAACGGGGCAATTAAAAAACTAGGTACTACGACTAAAGTGCAGTTCATGCCTCTGGAATTATCTCAGCCAACGGTGATGTAGAGAACATGGTAACTACAGATAGCGCGCGAGTTGAATGCAGAGCTTAGGAATGCGGTAGTCTGTGACAGCACTACCGCATTACACTAGTGTGAATAGCACAGCACTACACTGCTCCCGCTCTTTACCTCAGACCCCGACTGCATTCAACTCGCGCGCTATCTGTAGATATTTTTATGATAATCTATAATTTTTCCAATCATTTTAGGTTTCAACGACGTCCTAAACGATACTCTCTTTCAAAATGCAAAATACATACACAGTGATGAAGCCAGTCCGGTCATACGCGACTGTGACACTGTCATAGCCGACCAGATAGTCGGCGCCATCAGCCAGGACCTCGATCTAGTCATAGAGCCCTCCGCCAGAAGGAATGATATCGAACAATCTGATGAACAGGCCTCAGACATATTCGGCAGGGTTTTAGTCGACAATTCTTTACCAGAACCAGATGTTTCGAGATCGTTCGATGAAAATAAGTCGAAATTCGACCACGATTTGACTTTGTCCTCCAGAAGGAGTCCTCAACGTGGTAAAATTGAAAACGTTGCCCATAAAGGAAAAATTGAGTTTCCAAATAGCGCGCCATTTTTGGTCGCCATATTTGAAACGTTGGCTAATGTTACCGCGCAAACTTGCGCCGGAACTTTGCTGAATCCGCGATGGGTGCTCACTGCTGCCAACTGCATCAACGTCTTGAGTAATTCACGAGTCATCAAGTAAGTTTTATAGAGGTTTTTACCATATTTATTCTACAAGCAAAATCTCCTGGCTTTTTGTAGTAGGTAACGTTGACGTTAGTGCACTTCAGTACCTTCTGTTCCAAAACAGAAGGTACTGAAGTGCATGCCTCTACTGGTTTAACAGTAACTGTATTATACTATTGAAATATTAATCCTATCGAAGTAATATTACTTTTTGTCCTGACTATTTCTACTAATCCTTCGTTTTTCCAGCACCACAAACGTAAACGCCACAAGCCACTACACCATTGTGGCGGAAACCTCGAACCCACTCCAGGACGGCACAGCGCACAATGTGACTTCCATTGTGAGGATCAGAGAGGATAAGGATGGGTCGTACTTGGCGCTTATGAGGATAGAGCCGCTGGTCGATGGTCCTGCCTTGGAGCTGATGAAGGAAGAGGTGGTGAAAGGAGACGTTATGGCGTATGGCTGGGTTTTGGCAGCGAAGGTAAGGAGGAGGAAAGATTCAAATTAAAACTTTGACTCTCATAAAAAAAATAAGGGTTAGTTACAAACAACCTCATTATTGTAAGGTCACCATTCGTGACGTTATAGAAGCGAAGTTATATTTTATCTTTATCCAATGTCTACAAAACATTATCAGACATTTTACACTATTTTCTTTCAATTTTTTTTTTGTAATAAACGCCCTTTTCGTCTACCCACCACTTACCAGCACTTACTACTGTGGGATACCTTAAATTGTGTTACAGAGGTCGATAGGTGGCAGAACTGCCTCTTCCCATCCAGTGTGCCGTCGGCTTATATCTGTACCTATTCCATTCACTAACTTAAACAATCTAATCGTTTAACACACCGTGATTATTTCAGAACGAATCAGACCCAGAACACGACGCGATGGAATGGTCTTCAGCTTTGAGCCAGATCCAGAGTCGAGCGAAGTGCCAGGCTAAGTATAGTTACAAGGACAACTATGTCCTGTGTCTTCTCAGTAAGGATACGAACAAGAATATTACTCAGGTGCGTCTCAAAGTCGCAAAGATTTGTATGGTTATATCTACGGCAACTCATGAAAATAGGCCTGCCCTAGGCATTAGTAGAAACTCTGCTTAAGAAGAGTAGGAACTCTTGCCCCAGGGAGGGGACATCCATAAGGATTTTCCACTCGGGAACGAACAAAAAATGGCATCACCGTAATGACCCCCAACCCTCTTTCCGCTTTCGGACTTCTAACTCGGGTTTCTGTATATTTTTAAATGGTGCAGATTACTCTGGTCCTATGTGAAGTTGTACTTGCCATTACAGCCATGTTGTACATGTCCTTAGAGATACAGGTGTAGTAGTGAATGATTTTTCAGCTGAGTACCGGCGGTCCTGTGCTGATGGTCCACGATGGTAAACTGAAGATGCTAGCCGTGGTGCAGACTGATGAGGACGTGTTCGTGTCCTACCCGGTCGCGCCGCATTACGACTGGATCTTACACACTCTTAGTAATAAATGATATATTAGAGTTCGTGGTTTGGTGATTTTCTTCTGTTGGGACCTGAAAATATAATAATAAGCTAGGTTGTATGTGACTAAAATAGGATAAAATCAACACTATATACATGACAAGTCATTAATTCTTGTAATAATGTCAACGACCATATGGCTGTATGGTCGTTGAATAATGTCCTAATTATTGACGGTCATTGGCGACACATCAGCGATGAAACGAGTTAAGATTTAATGTGACACCTCTGTCTACCCAGTGACACCACAAAACGTGTTATAATACTGCATGAAGATTATTCATTTAACGCAATCTCGCGTCGATTAGCTAAAACGAATTGTTATTCCTCTCACTGCTAGATGGCGTTGAACGTTCAACGTAGTAGTAAGAATATTTTGATCTCATTATCAAGACGTTTTTATCTAAACTTATTATACTTCGTATGTTATGAATGCTGTTTAGTAAATAAAAATAAACAATGGTGTTTGTACAGAATACTTAATAGTCTTCTCACACAATTATTATTGATATTTCTTAATCAAGTGTGTTTCTTTGAATCATTTCAATGACTAGGGGGGGGTTCCCCTGCTTCGTACTGTGCAACCTGTTGGGTCTAAAATTATCCTACTTCTCTTTGAAACAGAAAAACATACACATTCACAATTTTATTGAAATTGGCTTCTGAGATTAGCGAGCATGAAACAAATTTTACTTCTTTAAAATATTAGTATATATGTCGCAGGTTTTTCATAAAATTAGGTTTTTGATCAAACACCTAAGGGATTTGATCAAACCACGGAGGAAGATAAAATAACAACAGTTTTATCATTTCCCTAAACAAATCTAGTGAATTGAACAAATCCCAGTAGTACTCCGTGACGCGCGCTCGCTTCGCTCGCATATTATATAACACTAATGTATTCTGTCCCCAAAGTGCCGGGCCTCCGCCGGCCTCCTTCGTCGGCCTACGGCCCGGTGCCCATGCCGCCCATAAAGGATATTGGATTGTTTTATTTATTTCATTTAAATTTGTCATAAAACAAAGCAAACCCGTGATTTTGACAAGAACTTTATCATAAACGCAAACCCGTGATTTTGACAAGAACTTTATCATAAACCCAAACTAGTTCAGGTTTTTGATCAAAAATCTGAACTAGTCTGGATTGTTACAGGTTTATGATGAAATTGAGTTTAAAATGTGTCATCTTCCGGTTTTTGATGAAAAACCTAGGTTTTTGATCAAAAACCTAATTTTATGAAAAACCTGCGACATATAGACTAGCTGCAAAGTATACAATGTGTCCATTGAGGTAATCGAAATACCTACGTCAGAAGTGCTGATGTAAGGCTTCATGCAAACAACACAACGTGCATCGTAGGGCTTCCTCTCACTAACGGTTTGTAGGTACTGGGTCGTGGGTTCGAACCCAGGCAGACACATTATCTGCTCTGCTTGATGCCTATTGCCATCAATCGGGCACAAATTCAGACTCCGTGGCTGCTTCTGAGAAATGGAAAAACCCAATAACACTTTGCTTGATCCGGGAATCGATCCTCGGACCTCATGCACAGCAGTCGCGCTTATGACCACTAGACCAACGAGGCAGTCTGACAGACCAAAAGAAGAATAAAATGAGACTAAACATTGTTGTATCACTCTCTACTAACTGCTTCGCTTTCTTTCTCTGCGGGTGAAAAACTGTTGAAGATAATTGTGAATGGATAATCTCAAATCAGAAGTGAAGCAATCTAACCGGTATGCAGATGGAACCTGTTATTATACAACAACGATAGCGATATAATGCAATAAAAGCGATTAAGATACCATCTCATCTTGCACATTTATGCAAACGAGTAAAAAGCCCGCTTTCTGTATTTATTAGACAACTAGCTAAATGTCCACGACCTTCCTTCGCGTGAATTTAAAAAAAAAATGATGTTCTATTTTACAATATTTTGGGTTTTACGTTTTTTCACGGAACCCTAATCCTTTTTATATAATTAAAGCCCCCCTCCTTATCACATCAGCTATCTACCATTAAGGGGCCCGTCAAAGGCTTCGGAGAATAGTCGTTTAAATCGGATTTTGTTAACAATATCAAGGATTTTATGTTTTTGCACGGAACCCATACAATTGTTTCCTTCAAATATCAGCTATCTGCCAGTAAACGTCGCGACAAAATCGGTCCAGCCATTTCAGAGATCAACCAGAACAAACAGACAGACAAGTAAAAATAATTGATTTTGTTATTAGGTACTGCCGCATGCTGTAAATATTTTCATAGTAATAAAGCTGTTATTTTGATGTTGCAAGCAGGCACTTCAATTTTATTTATTTGTATAGATCATAAAGTGGCTTCACAGATGTTGATACAGCCTACTTGGTATTACTTAATTATAAACAAACATTCATAAGAGTTTTCATCCTACTGTAGTAAAGAATTTGTAAAGAAAGAATTCGCAATTTGTAAAGAATGATTAAAAAAAAAATGACTAAGCAATGTTTACTATTTCATTCATAGTGTTAATTTTTGCGTATTTTGTTACGTAATTCTGTGACTTACCTAACTTTCACGCTGCTTTTCATATTCTTACGCATAACATACATAACACTGACCTCCGTGACCTCTAGCTCTGGCAAGCTATCAAAAGCAACTTTCTGTATTGTCCGATGAACCAGTTAGCATTGTGATGACAACACTGTTAACACTTTCTAGTAACATTGCCTAATTTAGGTCTGCGACTCTCGCATTTGTTGCGGGAAGTCTCTCTTCTGGCCAATAGATCGACGATCCACCTTGTTTTAACACAATGATTGATGAATTTGGCAACTTTCGTTTGATTTTGAGTTTTGCGTCCTCTCAGAATCGAGTAGCGGTTCTTTCTTTCTTTTTCGTGTGGTTAATGCCCAACCTGAGTTTTTATGCCGCCTATTGGTCTTTGACTTGGCTTTACTTCATCATCATTCCCTTGTCCTTATCCCAATTCATTTGAGGTCGGCGCAGTATATCTTCTTCCATACTGCATACTTCTTGACTTGCCTTTACATTATTATTACTAGCCATTTGTGTCCCACTGCAGGGCACAGGCATCGCTTCCTTCTTTCCACTTATCCCTATCCAATGCTGTTGATTGCCAATCCCTGCGAAAAGAGTCAAGTTCGTCTCGCCATCTTCTTCTGAGCCTGCCGCGTTGCCGTTTACTGCTGTTTGGGACCCACTGTGCATGTGGTTACTTTAGCCCATAGCTCCTCCGGCATGCGGCAGATGTGGCCAGCCCAGTTCCATTTAAGCTTGGCAGCCGTGTGACCTATGTCGGCAATTTGAGTTTTGGAACGCAGTATCGAATTTCTTATTTGGTCAGTAAGCTTGACTCCAAGGATACTACGCTCCATTGCTCGCTGACAGACCCCGAGTGCGGACTTTTGACGCTTCGTTAATGACCATGTCTGCGCTCCATAGGTGAGGGTAGGAAGAATGCACATGTCCATGAGTTTTCTCTTTAGGGAGAGAGGGAGAGCTCTTACTGGAGGGCTTTACATGTCGTCGAGAAATAATAGGTTTTTGATTTACCTATGAAATTGCCGTTTTGTTTGAAAAAATTTAAACGAATTTTTTTCATGTATTTTTTATTTGTATTAATCGAAGTAATCACCCATGCAATCAATGCATCTTTGCCAACGCAGTGGCAGTTTATTGATAGAAATTTTGTACTGCGCTGCCTCTCGGGTATTGAATTTTTTTCCCGCCAAGAAGTTATCCAAATTCTGGAAAAAGTAGTAGTCTGTAGGCGCAAGGTCTGGTGAGTAGGGCGGATGACGGAGAGCTTCCAACCCCAGTTCTTGCAACTTGGAGACCGTCTGCTGTGCAGTATGAGGTCGCGCGTTGTCGTACAGGAGCAGCGGAGACGAGCGATTGACCAATGCTGGTTGGAGATGTGCCAGCTTCTCCATCATTGTGTTCAGTTCTTCACAGTACACATCTGCAGTACTGCTCACAGTGCTCACCCGTTTGGTAAGAAGCTGTGATGAATCACACCGGCGCTAGACCACCAAACAGTGACCATCACTTTTCTAGGGGTAAGTTTTCGTTTAGGGCATTGTTTAGGTGCTGAACCAGGATCCAACCAACTTGCTGAGCGCTTACGGTTATCGTACAGGATCCATTTTTCATCGCAGGTAACAATGCGGTTCAAAATTCCTTTATGTGTGTGTCTGTTGAGCAGTGCAAGGCACGTCTCGACGCGTACTTCGCGCTGGCGATCATTGAGTTCGTGGGGCACCCATTTGTCAAGCTTTTTTACCTTGCCAATTTGACGGAAATGGACCAATATTGTTTTGACGCTAACGTCGAAAGCTGCTGCTAATTCAGCCTTAGATTGTGTATCATCAGCTTCTTTATCAAAAATTATTTTGATTTGAAATTGCCAGTACTGCAGAACGGCAATTTCATAGGTAAAGACCTAATATTTCTTATGTTGTTGGGTTCCTCACGATGTTTTCCATCACCCAAAGTAGTGACTAATGACAACCCGCAGCCCAGAGGTGCGTACCTTGGGTTCGAACTCGTAACCCATGACTTGGCAGTATAACGGTTACATATTACACCTTTAGGTTGTCACTGCTAAGGTGTTTGTAGAGCTGAAGACAGAAAACCGTTGAAATGTTGTAGTGTAAACCATGAGTTTGTTGATAAATTGAATCGAATCCAAGCCCAACTCTGCCGTTTTGTCCCTTTTTGTACCAGGAAAGAAAATCATCACAGAACTAACTGACAACGAATTAATAAAAATTTTAATCTCACTTTAAACTGATTGGAGTAGCTGAGATTGATCACAGCTAATTGCATCACTTCACTACGATTATTTTGTGTGCGTCGAAACGATAATATGAGTATCGAATATTTTCTTATCCTGCATACGAACTGCAATATTCTTATATTATAAAATAGTTTTATGAATGATAAGTGCAGTTATCAGGGCCCCGAGTCTGCTATTCAATAGTGTCAGAATGGTCGATCATTGATCTCATAATGGTTGATTGATGACAAGCCAAAAAGTACCTTATGCCTGTCGACTTAAGGTACTTTTTGGCTTGTCGTAAATCAACCATTATGAGATCAATGATCGACCATTCTGACACTATTGAATAGCAGACTCGGGGCCCAGGTCGCTAGCCCATTGCCTTCGCCCACTAACAAGGCAATAAGCTATTTCCTTCGCATGACATTGACACTACAATACCTATCTGAGATCTTCGCCTAGCCTGGGCAACGGCCATTCAGTTCCACTTCCCGCTGCTATTGTGAAGACAGCTGAGAAATCCGTTGAATGGAATTAAACGAGGAACTTGGATTATGTTTTGTAAACCCTACTACAAACAGAACTAAACTCTAGAACAGGGATGCACAGACTTATTGAGACCAAGGGCCACTTGGGCAAATGATGAACTAATGGCGGGCCACCAGCACAAACTAAAAATATAAAAATTGACAAAAAATGCTAGTCTGAAGCGTGGCATTGTTTTTTAACATTCGTAAAATTTCTTCCAAACTTTCATTTGCAAGGTGGTTTCGCTTTTTTTAATATTCAATACCGAAAAAATTTGTTCACACAAGAGGGCACTGAAATTCAAGAGCGAGCGAAGCGAGCTCGAAAATTTTTAGCCTTCATCTAGGAAAGGGGAATAATATTATTTGATTTTCATTTTAATATTAAAAAATGCATATTTAACTAACTTTTACTAGTAACGTGTTCAAGGATTGGACACTCAGAAAACGCGGCGATAAGAGCGAACGAAAGCTAGAAAATTTTAGTGGCATGCGGCAGATCGAAATATTTACGTAGGGCTAGTTCAAAAAGCCGCCCCAGGGCAAAGGCTTACAGAAAGGAAAATACACCACTGCTTGGTTGTCCTTATATTTTTGCAACATGACTTGATCTGCAAGGCCTACTAAAAACGCCAAATCACACAACCAATCAGGATTTTTGAGTTGCACGAACATTTCTGAGTACGCATCATGCCTGCACAGCGAGCCCGCTTGCGGCCCGCGGGAAACGCGGCCTGTGCATCCCTGCTCTAGAATAATCAAACTTTATTTAACGGTCAGTAGAGCTCAACCGGCAAGCTGTTGATTTTCTCTCTACGATAGTTGCAGCCTATCTAGGTCACTTACTAACAAGCCCTAGACCTATATCGGCAGCATACGGAAGTCAGACCACGCGAGTGAAACCACCACGATCAGCAGACACTGACCGCTGTGACGTCACTGGCGAAGAAAGTGCTGCTGAGGCGCGCGGCCAGTCGGCCTCCAGCCACACTCCACGAAACACGCGCGCGCGGGCCGCTCGCTCGCGACATGGCCGAGCGAAACACGACACTTAACAAAGTTTAATTAAACACACAACATGTCATTCCGACGATTGCTCAGCGCGGTTCGCTCTGCACGGGAAGCTATCACCCGAGGTGCTCCGATGGCGGACGGACTATTGAAATCCCTTTTATCAGTTGTTGTTATATTTTGCATCGCGGTGTCGTCCCCTCCTTCGGCGTCGGCAAAACCTTTCGCCCTCAGTTTTCCTGCGGGATGGTCACTGGCTGGGCTTGTGGGGACTGTTGGGGCGAGGTCTGAGGACGCGGAGCGCCGGGAGCCGGCGGCCGGGGCGAAGCCCTACACGGGCCGGCGCGTGGGCAACGACACGCTGCAGATGGTGTACCACCACGACCTGACAGTGGCCGTGGTGGAGCTAGGACCTAACAAGCTGCTGCTCAACTGCGAACTCATTGAGACACAGTGAGTATCTGCATGCTTTCTAAAGTTTTACAGTTCTTAGGATACGATCCATTAAAATATTCCAGGAGTTAAATTAAGTGACAATATATTCAATTTAGTTTAAGATCTTAAATGATACCTAGGTCTCATCCTACTTTTTAAACAACACGTGAACAGTATTAAGTGGACACTATGGACACTATCCTTTAAATCTTTCCAGGATTGGAATTAAGCTATAAAATATTAAGTTCAATATCCATCTTTGTACAAAAAGAAAACCATTTATACTTATACCATAACACCAACAGCGTCAGGTGTTTTCCCACTTTCCAAAACAAAACGTTTTCAGGAAAAACTTATATTTCATGCATGAAAGAATCGTCGGCTTTCAGTGTGAGAACGTCGACACATGCTAACTAATGAATGCTTAATCACGGCATTAACACGCCTGTGCGGTGGCCGCGGCTTCCACGAAACTTACCAGCCATCAGCTATATTGATTCCGACAGCCGCTGTCCACTGGCAGGAGGATTTACTGAAGTTACTGTTACACACGAAGTAATGCGGTATTGGAAAATCAAAATCAATCTTCAGTTACTGAAATTAGGGTGATATATTCAGATATTTGTTCGCCCATATTTGTTCCCCAAAATGTTCGCCCTTATCACCACTCCCTACCTAGACGTGGACACCGCGGTTTTTTTTTTCTCAAAAGTTTTTTTTTTTTTTATTATAAATGGGCTTGCTCTTGACTTCAATCTTGCCCTAAGGGCAGAGATGATGTCGACGATGGAACGAGCTTACCCAGTAGAAGCCTGTTTACTCGCGACTTAAGGCGCTGACAAGAGCCAAATAGGCTTGTATTGAACAATTTTTTAGCCAAATCTATACAGTTTGACACGGCGGAAAAAATATATGTTAATCTTGAACATATTTCTGCTAATTTCGTTGTTTTCAAAACACGTTTTTGAAAAGTTTTCTCGATACAAAAAAATGGTAAACTAACCTCTTAAAATGATCTTCCAACAAAAATATCTGTATTACTGATCAACGTACGTTGGTAAAATTTATAACAATAACGTATCATATTTAAATACAAAATTTGGTTGTTTCTAATTTTTGATTATTTAATAAATTATTATTTTATAATTAATTATTATATGGTTTGTAAGAAGTTCGAGCGTTGCGTCATCGCGCTCTCTTTCTTACGTATGCAATCCGACAGTGAGCGCTTAGGCGCGGTGCTAGACGGACGTATGTCACTTTGCGCCCCACTGACAGCTATCCGTTCATCTATAAATTATTATTGACCGCGTCACAATGTTAGTCCAGGATCCACGGTACATTTTTTCACTTGATTACTATCAAGCTAATTTTCCGTGAGCCAACATTACCCTATACGAAAACTCTCGATTGTGGTAGGTAATAGGGGCAGCAGGGATAAAATATATATTGATTATATATTATTATAATTATTTATTTGATGATTTTCAAAAATCTATTACTAACTATTTTATTTTTATCTGATGATCATTATCTAAATCCAACATGTATTGATAACGAGCTCATCAAAAATTACTACAAACCAGCTGTTTTTTAGGGGTCCGTAGTCGAATGGCAAAAAACGGAACCCTTATATATTCGTCATGTCTGTTTGTCCGTCTGTCCACCCGTATGTCACAGCCACTTCATTCGGAAACTATTGAGACTACACAGTTGAAACTCTACAAGTATTCTGTGAACCGCTTTACGATTTTTATACAAAAATAAAAAAAAGGATTTAGGGGGTCGCCCCATACATGGAACTGAAACTATATTTTTTTTTCATCAAACCTATACCTACGTGTGGGGTGTCTATAGACATTAGACAGGTCTTTAAAAATGACATTGAGGTTCCACAAACAATTTTTTCTCAAAGCCAATCGTTTGGAAGACAGACACTTCCAAATTTGTAAAATGGCGACCGGCCTCGCGGTCGCTTGCCTTCGGTATTGCCAACAATGACCAGCTTTTCAAGGCTGCTATCTCCTCTTTGCATTATGTGGCCGAAATAAGACAAAATACGCTGTAGGCAAACTGTTGACCATCGAGTCTTGATATCGAGTTGGTAAAGGATAGACACATTTGTGCGTTTGGCCGTCCATGGAATTCGGAGAATCCGCCTAAAACACCACATTTCGAATGCGTCTATCCTCTGTCTTACTCTTGTTTGGATTGTCCATGTCTTAACTTGTGGGGAAAAATGCTCCTTCCGAGAAGCCTGTGCCTGAAAAGGAACCGATCCAGGCTGATGATGGTTTCGTGACGGTATTGAGGAGGAAGCGCCGTCAGCGAACCATCAAGAACCGCTGCGGCACGGCTCCATCGGAGCCCAATGTGCATATTCGTGCCGCAAAGCCGAACACTGTGTACCTCTCCCGTCTACATTACACCACTACGACGGAGGACATCGTGGAGTACGTGCGCCAGAAGATCAAGTACGTGGCGAGAGTGCAGCTGCTCGAGTCGCGCCGCAACGTCAACTTTAAGGCGTTTGTGGTGCGAGTACCGACATGCTACCTGCACCTCGTCTTGGAAGAGGACTTTTGGCCGCAGGGGGTGGTGTTTCGACGCTTCCGCGGGCAAGTGCCACATGATCGCACAGTGACGTAGTGCAACTGTAGTGATACTAATATAGTTTTAAGGTTTTGTTTACTAACACAAGCTGTCAATTATATCGTATGTATGTTAGTCTGTGAGGTATTTATCTATGGGCCAAAGTAGCCTGAAAATAAATAAATATTATTATTATTATTATTAACTCTATGGAGGAAAATCAGGAAAACTAGTGCTCTGACCAAACGGGCCTTCGTTTTAAAACTTATACCACGTTTTTCCCAGATGTTCCGGGGGCGTAATATAGCATCTTTAGCCACGGCTATCCGCCGTTTTATTTCTGTGACGCAGCTACCTTCATTACTTATATTGGAGCCCAGTTAATCGAAGCTGTCCACAGTATAGATGCCTTAGATGTTATAGACGCCCGATAGGTTTCCCGCACGATCTACCACCATAAGCTTGGTTTTCTGCCTATATATTGCAAACCCTACTTTGCCACTTTCCACTTCCAATCTGTGCCGTATCTCTTTCATGTTGCCAAATGTTGTAGCAAGGAGAACGGTGTCATCAGTGTACCTCAGATTGGAAATCCACTTTCCACCAACAGTAAACCCCTTGTCCCAGCCCTAAAGAGTCTTGAATGATATTACTCTTCGTACATATTGAAGAGCAGAGGTGAGAGGATGCATCCCTGCCTAACGCATTTGAACAGTCGGTGTCTATTTTGACGAAAGAGCGGTTGTTGATGTGTAGGTACAGGCATCGGACTATGTCAATAAGATGTTGAGGCGTTCCCATGTCTTTAAGAACCCCCCACAGCTTGCCCCACTCCACGCAATCAAATGCTTTGGTATAATCTATGAAACATATCAATACAGGGCTGTTAAATTCCCGACTTTTCTCTATAATTTGGCGAACGTTCAGGATTTGTTCCCGCGTGTCTTTGCCTTTAACAAAACCTGCTTGCTCTTCTGGAATTTGTGGCTCCAGAAAGTGTATTAGCCTGTTGTTTATGATGTACAGGAGTATTGATGGTGCGTGGAGTAAGTGCCAAACACTTAATATAATTTTTAGAATCTTGTAGGCAACTTGTAAAGAGTGGGTTTAATAGAAAATATTCAATCCCCAAAACCCAGTTAGTAAGTAATCATTTTTAATGACTTCGTTATCGATACATATTGGAAGGAAGGAAAGGGACTCTTTGATCAAACCATACATTTTGTAGGACAAATATTTTTTCAAATAATTTAGATAATTATCATCAGATTTAACAAAAAAAACCCAGCTGATGATTCTTAAAAGTGTTTGTACTTAACACTTTTGAGAATCATCAAACCAACATATTTTATCCCTGCTACTCCTATTACTTACCACAATCGAGAATTCGAGAGTTTCGTGCAGGAAATTGTTGGGCGTCTCGCCGTCTCATCAAAATTAGCTTGATAGTAATCAAGTGCAAAAATGGACCGCGGATCCTGGACTATTTGTTTCTTACTTGGTAGTATGGCGCTAGGGTATCGGAAAAATTGTGGGCGTGTCCAAAAATACTGAAACATCAGAAGTCAATAGCTATTGTCATCGTCTTAAACATATTAGGGTTATATGAACTCGGAAAAACCGACGCAGGCAGGGACAAGATCATCTTAGTCAGACAATAATCTGCATGGTCCTCATTTGACTTGAACAATATTTTGTCTGAACTTGAAAAGAGACTTAAAAGTAAAACTCGGAGTTTGTTTCGGTGTTTTTCCCCAGCGTACACGAAAGGAAACACCAGAACCTTATCAATATTTTTGTCGTGTAAAAATTAATTTACAAAATAAATATTGTAATTTATTTTATCAATTGCTATGGCTTGTTTGTTGTTCTGCCTATCCTAGACTCAATTGTTACCGTTGTATCTGCTATATAACTAAGAAGCTAGCTAGAGCAATTGTATAGTTACTGCCTAGTTTTAGCCGCTCAATTGTCCAATTACAGACAATTTTCAACTAAACAAATAATTTGTTTAACAAGATGGAACGCCTGTCTTTTTACTTTATTTTTATTGTAGTTTCTGAGAAGTCTGTCTGTTGCTAACCGCTAATGGATTTAGATCTCCCCAATTGCGTATCACCCTTTCAATCACAAACTGAAAGATTTTGAAGAAAATTCGTGATCCATCGCTACTTACTTTAGAAAAAATGGTCTGGTCTGCTCTGCAAAGTAATTACCTCAATTAATGTTGAACTGTCAAAATGGAAGGCATTGCCTCGCCATTGTCAGAATGTGACACAATTAGTCCGTAGTTGTGACCTTATCCTATCGCATTACATGGCTTCTAAGTAATCCAAGGCGGATGCACTCGCTTCGTAAAATGAAAACAATATTGTCTAAACAATGTTGTTTAAAGTTAGGAAAAAAGGCAATCTACTAAGACCTACCTCACTGGAACTATCTACAGAAAGACCAATAAGACGAATTGGCAATTATTCTTCTTCTTCGTGTTGATGACTTCCTTTATTAGAGTGCTTGGGTTCACAAAACCGACGTTCCTGTAGTGAAACGTAAGTTTCTAACTCTTCACAAGTAAAACGTTTTCCGCCAATTATGATTGTAATTAACTTTGTATAGGAGCACGAGCTTGCACTAGCGATTTTTAAATGCCACTTCTAGTTCTATGCCAAAGGGAACTCGACTCGAGTCGGTGCAATCACGGGGCTAATTTACCTTCACACGCCGCACTGCGATAGCTCTACATATTTAGGTTAGGCTTTAATTACAAAAGGATCACCATAATCAAAAGGTGCAGTCTCTACGTTTCGTTTCGCAATACTGAATGCTTGTGAAAATAGCTGCATTGCGACTAAATGACAATATAAGATATACTACATACAACCTACCAAGTTTTCAGGTAGGCTTTTTCTGTCTATTATCTACTCTTATAACGGTCATGGAAAGCAAAGTGACGAAACTGTCATGTCCTAAAACCAAACATTCGAAGACACGGAGACTTCTACCAACCCGATTGCCGACGAAAGATCAGTGCACCAAGACTAGACAAATTCTTAAAATAGCACCAAGACAATTCGTCTATGGGTCCGTTTAGCTTTGCGTAACCAAGGTTACGGGCGGTTACGATAGCGAGCCATTTAGGTGAGTAACACGATGCAGTCAGATCATCAGGTGACCCTTCCTCCTGGCCCCTTTAGATAATAAATCAAGATGCCAACGTACATAACAGACTGGCAGACTGATTTGTTGTCTTATACCATGTATGAACTACTTGATCAATGAAGAATGCATAATTGTGGACGTTGTTTTCAACCATCCGATGAGAATCTCTCCTAGAGTTGATGCAGAGTTATTTAGTACTGATTGCATTGATGCACGCTTAAACTTTATGAACAATGCAGGTACCTACTACGCGGAACATTTTGGACTGTAATCAAGGAAATAATAATAAATAATAATATTCTTTATTTTTCAGACAACAATGATCCATAGTGTTAGTAAAAACAATAAAATTACTTATTTCTAGTGTTAGTAGCTAATTTAGATAATTATATGGAAGACAGAGTAAATAGTATTGTGAAAAGGACCTCCCCGAACTAATGTTCAGTGATTATCCTTCTCACAAAACTTTTAATTATCGGAGCATCGACACTCTCCACAACAGTTTTTAGACACATATCCTCCATTGTTTGCTTACTGAAGTTTTCGTTGATTGGCAATAGCAACGTACGTTTTCGACACTGTCTTTAGAACCTTCCTTATCACATCATTTAGGAGGCTTATTTATGTGCAAATTCTCATCTATTTTGTATGATAACGTAAAACTTTTCCATTGCAAATCCGCAGATATTCCGTGATGTTAATCAAAGGCATCAATCAGTATTACCCAGTTTACTAGCCGTACAAAACGCGGTGGTATCCGGGCACTTCCTTCGCCATCGTGCGCAGGAGTCGTTTATCTTTGTCCGTCGATCGAACATCCTTGCGTTTGCCCATTTCATTGTGCTCGTCGCGTTGATCATTGAGGCGAGTGGCGTGATGTCTTGAACTCGCTAGATGATTTGTCTCATAATTTTAAAAGTTACATCTGTTGTGGTAAAAAAATACGTAAATGAGTGAGTAGAAGTAGGGAGCGCAGACTAATTAACTATCTAAATATCCATTACATAGCTATAACGGTACAATTTCGGAAGTAAACGACTCCAGGTTTTTTGACAGCGCGGGAAAATGTTCTGAAAAGAAAATTGTCGGCGTTAATTTCGTGTGTTCCGTTAACGCCAGTTTGATGAGCGTCGCTCGTAGATATCAGAAATTTTGAACACTACTTAAATCAGTACCCAAAATCCTCTAGACCCAGTCTAAAGCAGTTACCTAATTACTTCATTCAAGTCTATGCCTCAAGCATCGAAGCTCCTTGAACCATTTACGAACAATAGACAGGATCCATTACGCTTTCATTACGTGAAATGTCAAAAAATGATTATCATTAGAACTTATTACGTCCACAGCCCTGTGGACTGTGGATGTGGCCCAGGGACAGCAATTACGTATTGATTCGATCAGACTGATAAAAAATGGATGGAGCATGTGTCACTAATGTAACTAGTACGTGGAATACTATTGGTTGTAGTATTGGTTGAAGTACAATATTAAATTATTTATTGATTTGGTTTACTCCGTGGGTTTGTTTTATTTGAAGCAAACAAGCAAGCAGTTCTCAATCATATCTTTATTGGTTTGAACCGGATTATTGACTCCACTGTAGCCAGTTCACAAGTTGAAAATGTTCCAATGCCTAACTTTTTAGGGATCCGTATCTCAAAAGGAAAAACGGAACCCTTATAGGATCACTGGTGTGTCTGTCTGTCGGTCTGGCTGACCATTCCCGCCCCCCTTATCTCCGAAACAAAAATTTTGAAACATACAGAAATTGGTTGAGCACTAATAATATATGTATTACAGGAAACCCTATAACAAGTCTATGGTGCTAAAATAACATGGAAAATCTTTCAATATCTACGAGTACTACAATGTTGTGGAACCCTTCATGTGTGTGTTTTTTCCTAATGCAATTCACTTTACATCATCACAACCGAAACAAAATCACAACTTGATGGACACCTAACTCATTTATTTAGGAGTAAATTTACCGAGGCTTCCCCGGCACATAAAGCCATCCACAATTGAGATAGAAATGTCTATAAACCGCCCAAACTTAAACATTAATTTCAGTTGCGAAGTTGCGGCCTCTACGATTTATTGTTTAGCGCAATGCAAGCGGTGTTAGTGGGTCAAAGCATTATCCCGTCGCGTCGGCTCCTTGCGTTCGTTCAAAGCCCTCTTTAAAGTTTATAACCGCCGCGGGTCGGTGTGGTGAGGTCAGCCTGTGTTTGGACTGCGTTGGGAAAGTGGACTAGGGTACTTGAGGTGAAGGGGTGAAGGAATTTGCATGTAGATATTTTGCTATAGAAGAGGGCTGAACAGTGAAGGAGATATCGTGCTTGTATACCTACTGCTTGAATAAGTAGGTAGAGCTAAAGCTCTAACCTCTCCACAGCTGGAACCTGCTCTCTGTGAAGGGACCTAACCCTATAAACAACAATAGGGAGTGAGTTTGGAGTCATTCGAGGCTGTTTTTGATAAATAAACCCTAACATGGCGTTTGTGAAATTGATGCAATCTAAAATAACAGTATAATTGCGAGGAATTGTTTTAGAATATCAGATAAAAATACCATGCAGGGCAAGTAAGTATGTTTAACCGTTCACTAAACTATTGTGTTTAATCACTATAAAATTGTAGATAAGAACTTGTCCCCAGTAAACGAGTGTAGTTAAATTACCGTAAATAATTTTAATATTGTTCATACTTTGATTTGAAAAATTACGCGTGATTTTATTCACCTGTTTCTCATTTTCAAGAAAGCACTATTCCTGGATGACATAAACCAAAACTTAGTCGGAATTCTTTTCTACAGAAATCTCGTTTTTCCCACCATAATTATATAAAATTCAAAGAGTGCGTCATTAAAATACGAGTAAGTTTATATTCACCGAAATCAATTACTTTGATCATACGATCCGTCCCTCCTTCAGACGGACACAAAACATTTTCTAAGCCGACAGTTACATATTTCTCATTGCAGGACAAAAACTCACTCGTTAAAATGCCTATGAACCATGACTGATTGTCAAATTCTTTCACCGTTGCGAAGCTACACTATCCCCGAGTGACATAGGCAAGATTTTATCCCTGTATTACCACCGGAACGGGTCGGTGAAACCGCATGACGTCTGCTAGTATATATATATAATATTTCAATGCACGTTATTAACCTCCACTGTCAATCCTATGAAATATTGGATAATCTTTTATTCACAACACTTTACGACCTTACCAACCTAACCCATCCACGTCCAAATTAGTGAGATGTTAGGCCACGTAACGTTACACAATGTTGTCTATCTATAATATATATATTCTTCGCGTTGTATTACGACCTCCATTAAAATATTATGTCGCTACCATATGTCAAAGGGTCAGGGGAGTCAGTTTTATTTACGTACGTAGCACAAGAGTTTTTATGCGGGTCTTACAAATTCATCAATATCAGCAGCCAACGTAATGCCTCCCTTCCTTCAATCCTTCTGGCCACTTTTCCCATATTTTAGATCTATTTATAGTTTGTAAATAGTGTACATATTGAATTAAAATAAAAAAATATAACTGCTCATGTTTACTTCATTCTTGGGCTTCGTTTTGAAGGAGAAAGACCGCTTTCCTCACAAAAGCAAATTACTTCCAAAACAACCCATAGTACTAGTTAACTACAATCCGTGAGATCATTCCATCAGCTGCGTAGTACACTACACTAGTAACACAACTCTTTTGTCCGTCTGTATCGTTAGTCCACTACACCACTACTAATCTGAGACCGTGAATATGTTGAATGGGTAACGAGTGAAACTCCGGGCATTATGCACGCTAGTGGAATCTTTTGAAGTGTTTTTAGTCGCGCTGTCTGTGCCGTAAAGCCATTGCTTCCTGAAAAGAGATTGTGTAATTGGATTCTGGGCGTCAGTTGGTGCTGATTACACATTCACAATCAAAATCAAAAGCCATTTCATAAAAGGCTGCTAGGATTTCAAAATTAAGGTAGCAGCTATTTTTGAACATCAAAAATAACAGTCCCACATAATGTCCGGTCTTCGCCATTTCCTAGTGCTTTAGCTAAGGAGACGAAGCGACGGAATAAACTCCTTAGCAACACATAATGATCATATAGGTATATCTTGGGTATATCTCTGTAAACTAGCACTCCTTCGAATTTCTTGGTCCCCCTAGCTTGATTGATGTCATTTGCATTTAGCCTACTTTGAATAGTAGGTAACCTTAAACCAAAGTTCCATTGCAGTTTCTTAAGTATTACATTTAAAGGGAGGCAGTAAATAGAACCTACAACCATTTAAGTAAGACAACATTAGGCGCAGCATGGGACTTGAAATGTGGGTATTCAGGGATTAACATTTGTGACTCAAATCAATTTCAATGTAACGCGTCACGTAAGTGTATTAAAATTAACGATTGTATTGTGAAGAGATAATTGAAGACAGCACAATAGTTCATTCAACTATCACAAGAAATAAATAGAATATTCTTTACGGTTCGGTTTTCTCTTGGGATTTCTTTTTAAAAAGAAACTTTTTCACGGGTTCGATCTCCGCAAGGAACAAATTTTTTTTTTGTTCCAGGTCTTGTAATGTCT
Organism: Diarsia mendica; assembly: GCA_949316265.1. Taxonomy (NCBI): domain Eukaryota; kingdom Metazoa; phylum Arthropoda; class Insecta; order Lepidoptera; family Noctuidae; genus Diarsia; species Diarsia mendica. The sequence goes on from OX438899.1 coordinate 23,988,254, forward strand.
TATGTATCGTGGGTGAGTTTACAAGTTTTTAAACGCACCCACGATTTAAATCCCCCACCCACGAAAGAAATTATTGCTTGCATACCCTAATTCCTATTGGAATTTGGTATGGAGGATTGAGCAAAATGTCGTGCGGAGAATTTTGGGTATGACAGTGAATTGTTCAAGGTAGGGGAAAGCCAAAGAAGTGTTGGATGGACTGTCTGAAAGATAAATATAGTTAGAAGGGTAACACAAGAGATGACGATGAATATAGAGAAGTATGAAAGAAGACACGTTGCACCACGCCAGCGCCAGCCCCAAGAGCAGCACACTGTCGATGACCAAAATCTTCGAAAAAGGAAAACTGCATCTTACGAAATATTTCTCACTAGCTTTTGCCAGCGGCTTCGCCCGCGTGAAAATGACGATTGTCCATACAAACTTTCATCCCCTATTTAATTCCCTTAGGGGTTGAATTTCGAAAAATCCTTCCTTATTCCTTGACTACATTATAAAGCAGTGGCGTGCAGTGGTCCGCCACGGTGGGTAGGCCACGAAATATTGACAGCAAAAAAAAAATTGTCACATTTATAACATTTGAAAATAAGCCTGTAAAAGTTATACCTAAATACAATTCAAAAACTCACCACATTATTCAAGGTTCAACTCATGATTTTTTTATCGATGCAAACAGAAGAAAGATTCGGCCACCTCAAAAAAACTCATCCAAGTGAGTGGGTGATAGGTAGTTACAAAAGTACAAAACACGTCACTTGCAAGATAATATCCGAAGCGGCTTTCACACATCTACCTTTAGATATTAGATACCTACAACTTGCACGTTATCATTACTTATACGATAATTGAGAAAACTTATTACCTTTATGTGCCTTTAACATCTAGCAAACACACATTATTAGCACAAACTTCACAAGTAAATTACCTACCATTGTTATTATTTGTTATGGGAATAAACAAATAATACACAACAAAACTAATATTTACACTACTGTTATTAATGGTATCTAATAACTGACACTATCTGTACGTTTTTGGTTTCAAAACAAATCGCGCTCAGCTTGTCACAACAATGAAAAAATAATGGCTTCCATAGACGTAAAATATAATTTCTAATTTGCCGATAGAAAAATACTACCAAATAAAATTGCATCATTTTCATATCGAGTTTGTTCACAACAGCGGTCAACAAAATTTTGCAGGATTATAGGTACGAAATCAATCAATGAAATGTGTTGTCAGTGCTGCACTCTATCTGTGGACGGAAGAGCGAAGACCGCAAACGCGCGAAATTCAAATTTCCTTACATTTTTGCAATTTGCAGGCCAGTGCTAGGTTGTATGTTGATTAATAAAATATGATTCGCGGCTGTAAGACGTATGTAGTCAGTATTCAAGCTAGCACTGGCCTGCAAATTGCAAAAAACGTTAAAAAAAAAACAAATTTGAACTTCGCGCCGGAGTTCGCGGGCTGAAGATGGCACGCATGACGCATCCAATCGTAGCCTTGTGTTGTTGCAGCCAATCACAGGCCAGCTACACTCGCAGGAGCTGGCATGCATGTGTGCGGTTCATATACACGAAAATATGCACCGATCATTCACTGATGTGACGCTGTGTGCGTAAAATTATGAATGGGTTTTAGGCTAATCGAATGCTAGCCTAAGCAAGCCTGTAAATATAAGATTCGTACGCGAAAAATTGCTCTAAGTATTTTAACAGGAGTTTGAACTTTTTTATTATTATTTTGTACATGGTGTTATTTTATTACAGTATGGTTAATTAGTTATAAGAAATGCTCAGTTGGTAAGGTAGGCTAAGCCTAAGAGCCTTAATAGAGCGCACGCCACTGTTATAAAGGGAACCTCTGTGTGAAATGTCAGATTTCTAGGTCCAAGGGTTTGGACTGGGCCTGCAGTCTCTACACTAATAACAGCGCTATGAATGTCTCTACGTCGTATCGATGTCAAATTTCTTTAATAGATTTTCAGCTTTATTTCAACAGCATAAGGTTGAAAATCGATTAAAGAAAGTTTTCGATTTTTCGACTTAACGACATTCGTAGCGCTGTTATTAGTGTAGAGACTGCAGGCCCTGGGCGTTGATGAGTCAGTCAGTCAATCAGTCAGTCAGGACTTCTCTTTTTATTTATAAATATACCTAGATATAGATTTAGAATTACACATTATTAATTAATTCTAAGTAAAACATTATGTCACGCTTGTATTCCCCGAAGGTAGACAGACAGACAGACAGATGGACCGAGGGAAGACAGAGGTCACGTATCTAATAGTAAACCCACATTTTGACGACACGGTTGGCGCAGTGGCTAAGCGATTGGACTGCTGCGCTGCGTGTCGCGGGTACGATCCCCGCACGGAACAAATATTTGTATGGCCTACAAATAGTTGTTTCGGGTCTGGGTATTTGTGTATGTGAGTTTAAATGTTTGTGAACGCACCCACGATACAGGAGAAAATCCTAGTGAGGGGAAACGATTTAAAAAAAAAAAATAAAAAAAATCTTCAGTTATGTTTAAGTCCCATGTGATAGGAGACGAGCCTATTGCCATCAACCGGGCACTAATTCAAATAAGGTAACTGAGACAGAAATTTCTGATGGAAAAACTTCACCCGATCCGGGGATCAAACCCAGGACCGCATGGTCAGTAGTCGCGCTTGCGACCACTAGACCAGTGACGACGCAGTCACTACTTTCTGTTTTGTAACGACAGTGGTAAAAAATAAACAGGAACTGATTTATAACTTTATTCGGGCAGAGCTTCCCCTTACAACTATTACAATCGAGTGCGACAAGACCGCGAAAATGAGCTTGCAGGGCATTATATAGCTTTATCCCCACCGGAGGCGTCGGTAGCTAAGGCTTGCTAGTGGCTTGGCTATGGTTGGCATGGCTGTCGCTGGAGTGGCTTGTCAGGTGGCTGTCAGATGACTGTCAGTGGGCTGTTGTAACAGTTTATTACATAATGTTTGTTATTCCACGCAGCGACCTCGTGTGTATACTTTAGATTTGGCCCTGATAGGCTAGGCTATCAATCATAAGTTAAAACCATCAAATTATCATTATAAAAACGTATGCATTTGAATCGACCTTCTGTAGGAATCAGTTATTCTAAAAAATCATTGAATTCACGCACACATTCACCACGAATGTAGGTCGATAATCACTAAACTACTACATCATCAAATTCGCAACTAAGTATATTGACAATTTGTGTTGCAATATTGATACAAAGAACTAATGATGAGTTAGGAGTTGAGGCCGGAAGGTCACATACAAACTATTGCTTGTAATAGATTACTGGCAATATACCAAATGGACTGGCAATATTGCTTAGTCTTAATGACCTTTTGTTGCACTTTTTAGGATGTTAGATAACGTTTCTGAACTATGTGTTGATATTATGGAGTGAAAATGAAGGCATATGAGACTGCCTTGTTTGTTTGGTTTTTCCATCACGAATTTCTCGGTAGCAGCCAGAGCCAATTATAAACAATACTAGCTTTTGCCCGCGACTTCGTTCGCGTGGAATAGTGACTTCCGGCAGATTTTTGGTTTAACTCGCGAAAAAAAAAAAAAACTATCCTATGTCCTTTCTCAAGTTCCAAACTATGTCTGTTCCAAATTTCACACAAATCGGTTCAGCCGTTTAGGCGTGAAAGAGTAACAGACAGACAGAGTTACTTTCGCATTTATATACACACATCAAAAGTGTCTAGGGATCAACATATATTTTTGCAATAACTTTTCTCCTGATTGATATTAATTAAAATTTTCTTTAAGGATTCATTAAATAAAGTGTTTTCGTTTGTCACAGTAACGATAAACCAAGTCACCTTTGCATTAATAAAGAAATTTGCCATTTTCCTAATAAAAGGATTTTTGACATTTGAACCACTAACATTAAAGTTCGAAAAAAAGACTGAAATAACAGTTTTCTTTAAAATTTTATTGGGTAACTTAAACAATTAATAATCCGTGTTTCTACCGCGAACACTAACAACACAAGAACATCGGTTTGGCATACTCAAAATGAGTTCATCCAAATCACGCTGTGGAATGGCCGCCCATGTTCGTTGCAACAACAAAAAAAGGTCTTCTTGCGACTGGATACCCTCCATATTCGGCAGAGCTCTTCTCTGTAGCATATCCCATGCATGCTCAATCGGGTTCAAGTCTGGCGACTGAGCAGGCCAGGGCAGGACATTGATGTTAGCTGCGGCGAGAGTCTGTCTTACAACTCTTGCGGTGTGCGGTCGTGCATTATCATGCATTAACTGAAATAAGGGACCGATTTGCACTTGTAGAGGAACGATGACGTCTGATACAATCGTCTCAGCATAAATTTGAGCGTTGAGGTTGCCTCTGATCCAAATCAACTCAGTTCTTCCGCCGATCCAAATACCCGCCCATACCATGATGGTTCCACCACTATAAGGATGGACTTCCTGGCAGGATTTTAATCGCTGTTGGCGTCCAGGGGTTCTCCAGTGTCGTATACGTCTTGTATCCGGTCTCATACCAAAACGAGACTCATCAGAAAAGCACACGAAACGCCATTGTTCTTCTGCCCAATTTCTGTGTTCAAGAGCCCATTGATATCGAATCCTACGATTGTGCATTGCTATAGGTGGTACCCGTAGCGGTCTTCGGGAATGAAGGTTCACTTCATGCAAGCGGTTTCTGTTAATCGCGGTTGTGTTGGTTTGTGGTCGCTAATTAAGTTCCCTGAAGAGTGATGAAGCCTCACGGCTAACATCATGGCGGTTATTGTTGGAGCTCTTCGAGTTAAGATTTGAATGTATCGGTCTTGTCTCCGTGTGGTGCTTGAACCCGATTGAGCATGCATGGGATATGCTACAGAGAAGAGCTCTGCCGAATATAGAGGGTATCCAGTCGCAAGAAGACCTTTTTTTGTTGTTGCAACGAACATGGGCGGCCATTCCACAGCGTGATTTGGATGAACTCATTTTGAGTATGCCAAACCGATGTTCTTGTGTTGTTAGTGTTCGCGGTAGAAACACGGATTATTAATTGTTTAAGTTACCCAATAAAATTTTAAAGAAAACTGTTATTTCAGTCTTTTTTTCGAACTTTAATGTTAGTGGTTCAAATGTCAAAAATCCCTTTATTAGGAAAATGCCAAATTTCTTTATTAATGCAAAGGTGACTTGGTTTATCGTTATTGTGACAAACGAAAACACTTTATTTGATGAATCCTTAAAGAAAATTTTAATTAATATCAATCAGGAGAAAAGTTATTGCAAAAATATATGTTGATCCCTAGACACTTTTGATGTGTGTATTAATTAGTATGGATTCATTGCGTTATTAATTTAGTCGTCGAGCCGTTGAATGTTTCAAAACAAGGTATTCCTTGAAAACCTTTCCGATTGTGGTAGAAAAGTGTGTTACGTAATTATAAGCGTGAACAATACTAGGTACGTGAAACTCGGATAAAAAAACACCGGTTATTATCTTGATAATATAAAACTTTTTTACAAAAAATAAAACCGACTTCGACAAAAATAAAACACAAAAAAGTGAAAAATAAAAAAAATCTGCTTCTGAAGTCGGTGACTTTTGTTTGTTTGATTTTATGTTTTGCCACCGACTTCAGAAGCAGATTTTTTTATTTTTCACTTTTTTGTGTTTTATTTTTGTCGAAGTCGGTTTTATTTTTTGTAAAAAAGTTTTTATTTTTCACTTTTTAGTGGTTCACATGACTGTTTACCCCTTCACAACGTACCGGCGTGATGTTATGTTATGAACTGGTGTAAACAATAGACAGACATGAGATTTCAGCAATCCCAGTCCATTTGCTATCATTTATTGAGGAGTTCCGTTGCCTATCTCCGAAGTTCTTCATCAGATCTTCACCAAATAGTTCTTATAACCTTTGTAGTGAGTACAGGCGTGATATTATGTTGTGTGATGGCGTAAACAATGCTTAGATATGCTATAGCAACAATCGCGGTTAATCTGCTGTTATTTATTGAAGAGTTCCTCCGATTTCTACAAGATCCCATCATCAGATATTAAAATAGTGACAATGGGACCACACGGGAAGCACCAGCTTTCAAATAAAAAAAAAGTCATGAAAATCGATTCACCCAGTCGCAAGTTATGAGGTAACAAACATAAAAAAAAAACAGTCGAATTGATAACCTTTTTTTTAAGTCGGTTAATAACTTCCTCCTTTTTTTGAAGTCGGTTAAAAATGTATCTCTTTGGCGAAAACTCTCTAACTCAGAAAAAAATACATGCCGAATAAACACGAACAATTTTGAAAACGCCACCTAGTTTATACATAACTTTACTTCGTTGCACAAAATTAATTTCTGTTTCACTAAGTAAGCTAAGTATTGATATGCAGGATAATACTACGAAATACGAAATAATACGAAAGGTAACGTCGTTGAAGTTCTCCACGTAAGTAATTTTAGCCGGTTTTGATGTGAAGTTTGCTAGAGAATTGGAAGATGCGTTGTTTCAGCCAAGCACAGAAAGAAGCATCGTCTCTGTTTAATATTAAGTAAACATAAATTATAAAATAGAAACTGCTCTAATAACTTTCATTTGGTCACTCTGCTAAAAAATTGCGTTTTTAAACGGTTTTATTTAGCTCACCCCGTTTGTTTTTTTCTTGGATCAAATTTAGTAATTCAAATTTCACCCACTTCCAGTCAACCGATTAATCTGAAATTTTGTATACACTTTGGATTTTGGTGACAATACAATTATGTGTATTCATTATCATTATAAATTCAAGATGGCCGCCGCTACAAAATGGCGGATAATTTATGTTTTATTAATCCCATCAATATGGGTATCAAATGAAAGGGCTCAACAAGCAGAATACAATATACTATAAAAAATTGAAATCCAAGATGGCGGCCGCTACAAAATGGCGGATAATTTATTTATGTTTTATTAATCCCATCAATATGGGTATCAAATGAAAGGGCTCAACAAGCAGAATACAATATACTATAAAAAATTGTAATCCAAGATGGCGGCCGCTACAAAATGGCGGATAACGTAGGTTTTATCGATCCCATCAATATGGGTATCAAATGAAAGTGCTCAACCAGTATAATACAATATACTATATAAAATTAAAATCCAAGATGGCGGCCCCTTTAAACAGAATGCGAAATAAAAACTAAAAACTAGAAAATAAAAAAATAGGTAAAAAAACTTTTTAAGTTAAACGGTTTTATGTTAAACATACATTGCAATGTTTAAGATAAATGTACTAAAAACCAAAAAATAATAAAATAGAAAACCGTGGGGCACGTCAATTGTCTACAATCGTTGATTAAAATCATAATAATAATAATTAAGTCGATAATTTGTAGACAATTGACGTGCCCCACGGTTTTCTATTTTATTATTTTTTGGTTTTTAGTACATTTATCTTAAACATTGCAATGTATGTTTAACATAAAACCGTTTAACTTAAAAAGTTTTTTTACCTATTTTTTATATTTTTAGTTTCAATATTCCTATGTGTTTCCAAAATGACGTTAAAAACATTTCTAAATTCAAAATCCGACCACTGCCCAACTAGCTTCGTTTGACAGTCGGTGCGCAATTGCGCATGCGCTGGCCTTTCAAAAGCCATGTCGCAAGGACATTCAGACGTGAATTATTTACCCTAGTAGCATTTTTGTTGGCATTTGTTGGCATTTAGTTGGGCCACATACATTTTTGTTGGCATTTAGTTGGGCCACATACCTCTGATGTGGCCCAACTAAATGCCAACAAAAAATGCTACTAGGGTAGTGGAAGCCCGCGGCGCTGCACCCTTTTAAAGAAAAGAAACACACTTTCTACTCACAATTAGTGAAGAAAACGTGACTGTTTTTTAAAGGGTACTGACGAAAGTTGAGCTCGAGAAAAGAAAGGTATTAATTTGTTTTTTTTTTGTTGTCTTTATTTCTATCTCCAATCAATATCATCTGGTCGGCTTCCAGCCTAGCTGGATGCAGCTGAATACCAGTATTTTGCATGGAGCGACTGCCTATCTGACCTCCACAACCCAGTTATTACTGAGAAATACTATTATATACCCTTTGGTAAGACTGGCTGTCAGACTTTTAGGTCATTGACTTCCTGTAACGACTGCCAAAGATCTGTATATGGCAACTGGGACCAACAGAACGTGCTTTTCGAGCCACGAAGGAAATTCTGTATGTAACGGTCACCCATCCACAGACCATGACATAGGCAAGCGTGGCTTAACCTAAAGATCGACCGAGTGACAGTTATTATTAAACCACGAGCTCCTTCCAATGAAGCAGATAATAAATCACCCGGTAGAGACGTCTTTTATTAAAAACTTTCTTTTTACTTAATAACAAATTAATAACCTACATCACGTCTATTTAATAGATGAATCACGCTGCAAGAAGGGGCATCGGGGAAGGGGGTGCCGTGTAGTAAACCGGGATTTCTAGTTCTGACTCGTCCAGAAATAAAAGGTGGTTGGCCCCGACTCCCGGCTTATAATCCTAATTGGATAAACTGATCAAGTATCAAAATATTATTATGCTATACACAACTAACGTCTAAGCACTTTCCCTGTCCTTGACCACTTTGACTCAATCGCTCAACATTCAGACACGGGCTTCTATTACAACACCAGCTTAGTCAGTCAGTCCGAGAATCGGGGGCCGCTACTAATACGACAGATTATAATTTACATAATATTTTATTAATTATACAGATAATTATGTCGAATTATACAAGAATGTGTAAAAAAAATATTTGTAAATCAATTAATTAATTCAAAAGACATCAACGCGTTTCTTAACTTAAATCACGAAATCAAAACATTATTTGATTCTATCAAGAGATTCATTGTAACAGGGCGTCTAAAATGACCACTTTAGCAGATCATAATATGAATTACGATAAGAAGCGTAAAATTAACCTACAACCACCTATTATGATCTATTTTCCTAAATGGTCACAGACGCAGTTATTATTATGAATGGTCTATTTTACCTTTTTTTAACGCAATTCATATTATGATCTGCTAAAGTGGTCATTTTAGACACCCACAACGATGTTTTGAAAACGTTTAGTGATCCGTGGTGCAAGTGGACCTTCGACATGTGACCCAAACTTGCCTTGATTCCTTTTGGTAAAATAAAATAAATTTAAGTAATTACTTTATTCAATAACACATACTGCAAAACTCTTCAAAAGGTCAGGGTTGGACTATTGTTGAGGCAATCTAAACCTACTATTATTTTTGCTGTACTACAGTTGATTTTGGCTAGACTGTGACTTAAATGCATAATTAAAAAAGTAGTCACTGTATCTACGCTTACCATACATGACATACTAAATTACAAATGTGTGTACTTATGTCTGTTACCACTTCACGCCTTAACGGTTGAATAGATTTCTATATTTGGTTTACTTTAACCATGACCTGGGCTAGGACATAGGATATTTTTTTATCCCAGAGTTGGCTCCCGTGGGATATTTTTTGTAATACACGCTGACGCACCGAAGCCGCTTCCAAAAACTAATAGATTACATTAACATAAAAATTACGGCCCTTTAATTGTCCTTGAAAGAAAAATAATTTTGCAAAGGTACGCCCAAAAATATAAAACTAAACCTAAAACCGTCCAGCCGTCTAAACAAAAAAAATAGCACTATTCAAACCCATTACCTATCTACTTGTGACCACTGAACTAACAACAAACGACAAGGAGGAATTTTCAAATACATCATGTGTCAATAAAATTACGCCTATTACTACTGAAACTTACCTACTATTACCTTTATTTGTCACCTAGGTCACAAATGACAAGGTGCAAGCCACGTCATTTGTCTTGGAACCTAATGATCGGCTAACCCCTCAAAGGCACACCACCTCACATCACTCATGACCCTGACATCGAGGCCTTCACTAAAATTTAAAAGTTACTCGCACGTTTGCTATCGATGTTATTACCAAGAATCAATCGATAGTTAGCTCCGGTCACGGCCTCAGGTGATAAAACTTGAGACGCGAGGTCCTAGACACGGACTAGTACCGTAACAAGATTGAAATCGGATTTTCGGGAGTCTACGATGATCAAAAAAAATAATAAAAATTTCGTTCGTGGTTATCACTCGAAGGCCTCTTTGTAACTTCTTTCATTTGATTTTTCCGTGATCTCCGTCGCAAGACACGTGTCGCAAGAACGTGTAAGTCATGGTCATGGCCTAGCAGTTGAATGCCAATTTACCTAGAATCAATCGATGGTTATTAAGTTACCGTCATTTGTTTCGTTGCGTGATCTACGATGGTGGAAAGCTATTTGATAGCCTTTACCATTATTATTTGTTTATTTCATTTCTTTTTCTAGATGGCCGATTGGTATCAAGAACTATATTTTCTAGATTTTCACAATTTTAAGGGTAGATGACAGTGGTTAATCGATATAGATTTTCGAGTTTCGTCATTTGTAATCGGTTTTCATTTGACATTTTTACCCGACTGCAGCCAAGCCCGCAAGGAGGTTTTAAATATACTTGACCTGTGTGCATTTATCTACATATTCTTTACGACCAATTTTTTAAAAAAAAAATTCGACCTCTACAAATATACATTCAAATGTAACATTGAAAATTTATTAGCAAGTGCATGAAAATATATGCTAAGGTCATCAAGCAGTATCAAAACATAAGCATTACCCGCGACTTCGACTGCGGCGCGGTTTACACGGAAACATAAGAAATTCTTCATATCTTATGATATTCTATGCTATTGTTTTAACAATATTTTTTTATCGTTCTCACATAACAATCTCAACATGAATTATGTAACTAAGATTTTATAACACTATTGCCCATTCGTCTTTATAGAGATCAACGCTTAGAAAATATGTGGACCTACAGAACTTACATGTTATTGTACCTTGTGACTGAAGCTTCGCTTTCATTGTTTTTCTACATTTAAAAGTGCCTTGGTCTAATTAAAATAAAAACTTTGCCAGACTTCTCCTATTCGCACGTTACGTTTTGCAATTTGCCGGTCAGTTTTAGGTTGTATCACTTACGGACGGATTTTGATGCGGTTTTTTTTAAACGATAGAGTGATTCAAGAGGAAGGTTTTAGTATCTTATTTGTACCCGTGCAAAGCCGGGGCTGGTCACTAGTGTTAAATAAAATAGGATTCGCGACCGTAACAAATGTGACTTTATTTCTTCCTTGAATGCCTTTTGTCACTAGAAAACTCGAATTTCTCGGGCTACCCTTGTTTTTCTTTTTGGTGGGTGGAAAATCTTCAAATGATATGACCCCCCCCGCTCTTGGGCAGAGCGAAGGGGAGTGTCAGACTTCTACTGACTAAAAACCAAACCCATGTTCCTTCTTCGCCCTTGTGCCGAGGTCACGTCATCACTTTCGATAATCCGCAGCCCCGACGGGTCCCGGGCTACCCTGGAGCATCAACCTTAACTGTTTTATTCAATGCCTAGGTCCTACTTTAATATACATGGATGTCAAGCACTGTTGCTTAGTAAGGTAGTGTTCATAAATCACCGCGGCGACACATGTAAACGAGGTGGGTAAGTAGTTTGCGTGCGCGACGCAGGAATAGCTAAGTTGACGTGAATCAACAAACGTTACCTCATGTCTGAGGGTAATGATTTGGCTTGGCCGTGAATGTCGGCTCAGGAATTAACTTGCTTATTGACTAGTAATGATATGCAGTAGTAAGGCAGTTTTGCCAATGAATTATTACGCTCACTTGCTCAGGATCTCAATCAAAAGTGGTCTTCGCAAAGAATAGAGCCATCTTCTAGTATTATCTTACGCTCATGTAGGGCCATCAAACATCTAAATATCTGATTTAATTTCGCTTCGAAGTATATTTTAAAACGATAACTATAAACTTGTAAAATTAGAATCAGATCTTCCTCTTACTAAATCGACCGTAAATCTGCAGTTAATGCGACAAGTAATGAAATTGACAATTTGTCATCTTTTCTCCCAAATTTTCTAAGTTACTCTCAAAGTAGATAATTATGATCGTCATTCTCATCGCAAACATCACCTCATCAGTATTACACTTATTTATTATATTATAGCTCCTTTAATGTAACAACAATGACATTTAGATAGCCCACGTCGTGATCGCGGAACAATTTAAAGCACTATTAAGCAGCTGGTATGGTTGCGTGTGCGCAAGTTATGTGATGATCACCGGAATTAGATGGTAAATTACTATCATTAGATGCTGTTTAGATTGCAGTAATAAAATACTTCTTCTTCTAATGTATATGGCTTGCCTATCGGGGCTGCGGGTTGTTCGAAAGAGATACCGCGGCCTCGGCACAAGGGCTAAGAAGGAACATGGGTGGTTTTTAGTCAGTAGAAGTCTGACACTCTCTATACCGTTCTGCCCAGAGTGCGAGGAGCCATTTGATGATTTCCCACCCTCCAAAAGAAAAAAAAGGCTTGCTGACTTGCGATTTAGCATGGCAATTAACAATACGGCAATGTTTTATCCCCTATTATCTAACTGCACGAACTAAAATAATGAGCTAAGTATATTATTTTTATAATTGGAAAAAAAATTGAAGATCACGAACTCACGATAAATGTCGATAAAAGGCATTGTTGCCTTTAAAAAATCCTTTAAAAAATCTGAAAAGTAGAACTTTATAAGGACTTTCTAGGAAAATCATTTTGAAAGTGAAAAAATTAAAAATATATATAAAAAAAAATAAAACATATTGGATACCCACCTTTAAACTCAGTGGGAACACTTATTGTGACGGACGGGAAACTACGGAACCCTACACTGAGCGTGGCCCGACACGCTCTTGGCCGGTTTTTTAATGGAGAACGGCAATAAATGTTATTGGGTCAATAACCGCTATTGCCAATCTAAATATATTTATATTTATTTTATTTATTTAAATACTTTTGGTTTTAACCGAGATTTTACAATTGCCAAATGTTTTGCTAGCCTCAATAAACTTTTCCCTTACAAATCCTTCCGGCAATTTTCCCTTCAACACGAATTTACATGTTGAATAGTGAGTTCATTGACCTCCATTATATTCAACGACAAGTGACAACCATCATCATCCATTAATCCATAACACATCTGAATTGAATTGGGCATTAAGTTTTTTTCCACTTCATTAATTTGATGTCTTGTAATTTTACATAATTTAGCGTATTTCGGTGATTTCTCTTGATAGCTTTGGTTGAGAAAACCCTTACTGGGTACTTGGATCCAGTATGAGTTGCAAGTTTCATACGGACAGGCAATTTATTTTGTGTTAATTATTTTTTATTGTCGGGCTGCATCGTTGGTCTTGTGCTCGCAAGCGTGTCTACTGAGCATGAGTTCCTGGGTTCGATTCCTGAATCAGACAAAGTTTTATTAAGGGGTTTACCATCACTCCGTCGGGGCTGCGGGTTGTTCACAAGAGATACCGCGGCCTCGACATAAAGGGCTAAGAAGGAACATGGGTGGTTTTTAGTCTGTAGAAGTCTGACACTCCCTTTCGCTCTGCCCAATAGTGGGAGGGGTTATTTTATGATTTCCCTAGCGTCCGGCTCTGGTTCAGGCCATGGTCCGGGGCGAGAGGGAATGGGACGCCGTCGCCTCCTTTTGTGGAGCAGTGATATGCTAGCAAAGGAGGTGACGGGACGTGAGAGGGAGAGAACTTCTCATCAGGAATTTCTCTGTCACGGATTTGTGCTAATCCAACTCACGGGGCCCACACTGGCCCCGTGTGTTGGATTAGGTCAAGTTAGGATATAGGATCATCCTTTCAGGACCGAACAGGAGACTTGGGTCTCAAAAGGAACTTAATATGCTCGTTATACTAAGTAAAGAGTTAAGCAATAAAAGAAACATATATCATATTCTAAGTAATTTGATCAAATATTTTTCGCAAACTTGTTTTGCTCCTTAACATTGCTTTCGCTTTCTCGGCGTTTCATCATCATACATACATAATTACATATATACGTATATGTTCATACATGGTAAGATTTACATAATAATATGTAGCTGCTGAGACTGAATTGTAATTAATTGCTTTCTAAATTAACTTTTATAATTTATATGCATGATGTAGGAATTTGGATTAGAATAATATAAATTGGATTAAAGACTTCTTTTTAAAGAACGTGTTTCAGCTGATATCTATTAAATTTCCCTGTCATAGAGAGGACACCTGAAGAAGTCCCAGCAGTGGGAACATTATCTAGGCTGGTTATACTGCTTAGTGCTTAGGCATATCTCAATCTATCTTCTATATAAATAAAGAGAGAAGTCCTGACTGACTGACTCATCAACGCCCAGCCCAAACCCTTGGACCTAGAAAGCTGAAATTTTGCACAGAGGTTCCCTTTAGAATGTAGACAAGGAATAAGGAAGGATTTTTCGAAATTCAACCCCTAAGGTAGTTAAATAGGGGATGAAAATTTGTAAGGAAAATCGTCATTTTCACGCGGGCGAAGCCGCTGGCAAAAGCTAGTTTCAAATAAAGGTTTTAGCTCTCCTAAGTCACCAATACCGGAGCATATCTCCATCAAACGGAGCTATACTGTGGAGGTGTTGGCTGCCGGCGCCGCTAACTGAACGGCTGAGCACTGAGCGAGTGAGCACAATACACAATAGACGATACGTTTTATGACACGGCCATGCGTGCACGTTGCCACCCAATTGAACAACACGCCACTTATTCTGGCAGGTAGACTACACGTGTAGTTCACGTCATTTACTTGTACTGAGGAATGGCAATCGCCTTCAAAACATTTCCTATTGCTAGAATCGCTTTTTTTTTAAGGGTTGGTAATCATAAAATGACTAGTACTTCTACCGACTAAAAACCACCCATGTTCCTTCTTAGCTCTTTGTGTCGAGGCCGCGGTATCTCTTTCGAAGAAACCTGCAGTCCCGAACGCGGCGACGGGTGTTAAAACTACTTTCAACGAGAATTTCGTGAGTTTTTGGTATCTCATCAATCCAATACATTTTAGGGCTCCCACACATAAACACGATACGACGTCGCGTCGTACAACGATGCGGCGTCGTTTCACGATACGATGAGCATCGTAAAAAAACACGACATCGTAACGTAATGTGCCACGCACGTAACACGGCACGATTTAGATCATACCGAAAAATGGACCGCTCTAGACGCATTCTGAAATAGTACATTGTTACCTTAGGGGTGAAAGTAACTTATTTAGTCCTCGAGACGGGGTTTGGCGCCTGAGCGCAGCGAGGGCGCTAATAGTTCGAGGGACTAAATAAGTATTTAACCCGAGGTAAACACTGTGCTTTTCATTACGAATACAAGGAAAGTTGATGGGAATAGGCTTGCGCCCAATTACCTACATCGAAAGAAAGAAAAAGTATTTATTGGTTTCACACAGGACAAAACAAATTGCCAAAAAAAAAAAAAAGTAAACATAAGAGAAACACTTAAAATCGGTTAAATCTAATCGGTGGATGGCAATAGGCTTGCTCCTAATTACATCGGTTGATGGCAATAGGCTTGCCCCCAATTACATCAGTTGATGGCAATAGGCTTGCTCCTAATTAAATCAGTTGATGGCAATAGGCTTGCTCCCAATTACCAAATCGGTGAATGGCTTGCTCCCAGTTAGATTGGTTGATGCCAATAGGCTTGCTCCTAATTAAATTGGTTGATGCCAATAGGCTTGCTCCTAATTACATCGGTTGATGGTAATAGGCTTGCCCCCAATTACATCAGTTGATGGTCATAGGCTTGCTCCTAATTACAACGGTTGATGGCAATAGGCTTGCTCCCAATTACATCAGTTAATGGCAATAGGCTTGCTCCTAATTACATTGTTTGATGGCAATAGGCTTGGTCCCAATTACATCAGTTGATGCCTTGATGGCAATAGGCTTGCTCCTAATTACATTTGTTGATGGTAATAGGCTTGCTCCTAATCACATCGGTTGGTAGCAATAGGCTAGCTCTTAATTACATTGGTTGATGGCAATAGGTTTGCTCCCTATTACAACAAATAATTTGACAGCTGTCAGTAGAAAGCGATTCTCCCTAGGGCTGAAAAGTAGTACTTTCAACCCGCTCCGCAGGCATGTTCTGACCTACTTTCAGAGTATGAGTAATGAAAAGAATATTTAAATGTTTTTTGAAATTAGAACCCAAATAAATGTTAATTTGTTCATTAAAGTAATAAGACAACTGCGCAGGATTGCATCGTGAGTTTCTAACGTCACGACGTCGTATCGTGCATCGACAGTTCGACACGTTACGAGTAGTTACGACGTCGTGTCGTAGATTTCCACGACGCGACGTCGTATACTCGTATCGTGTTTAGGTGTGGGAGCCCTTATATAGACTTGATTGTTATGTTTGAGGAGTTTTTGGCTAATAATAACAGCCGTTTGGCTAAGCGGTGCTTGCCAAGTTTGGTCGCTGGATGGGTAACTACCACAACAATTTTTCGAGGGGACGTTCTCTGCGATAAATCACTTTAGGAACTAGATGAAAAGTCGCTCTTTCAAGAGAGAGGCAGATGTCAGATAAAGTTACTACCAAGTTTAGATATCAGATCACTTATCGTGTAGTAATTTCACAACGAAGATCGAATTTGAACCAATCTCGATGATCGAATTTGTGAACAATTTTATCGACGAATCCCTGCGTTATAATTATAATAAGCCCATTGTAAAAAGATTCATGAATCATGATCGTATCAGAGCTGGCCAGGGTGCGCCGAACAGGCTTCCACATAATTATAAGGCATCGTCACTAGGGGCCCACCCTTACCTTATAACCGTGAACCCATACATGACATTTGTATTTCTTTAGTAGTAACTAAAACTATTAATATGTATGGGTTGACCTGGTGAAGGTCGCAGGGACGCACAGAACCGGTGAATGTGGTGACATTTGGTGGAGGTCTATGTCCAGTAGTGGACGTCTTTCGACTGATGATGATGATGATGAGTACCTTTTACCGATGCAGGTGTTAATTGGACGTGCATTGTGTCCATGATTGCTTCAGATTTTAAATGCTTTAACTCAGCTGGTGGCAGGGTTGGGCAGTATTTGAATTACTTGTAATTAAAATACGTAATTGAAATACAAATACGTATTTGGTATTTGTATTTCAATTACTTCTTTAACCCTATTCTTGGCACTGTATACAATTTGATACATTGAACTTTATGAAAATCTAGAGACGTTCCAAGACGTATTTTCAAAACATTTATTATTTTATATGGTAGAAAATATAATCTAAATTCTACAAAAAAATACTATTTTATCATTTAATAATCCAAAAATGCAGTAGAAAACAAAATAGTAAACCGACAAAAGGCGTCTTGGCGTTGCAAGATAAAAACACACAAATTTTATTACATTTAGGTCAAATTATTTTCAAAAGCTGTTTAATTCAAATAGGTTACTATATTTGCTACTTAGAAACGGTACTTTCGAGTACCAAAATGGACCGAAATCGTATGTAATTTACAGTTCTTTCATAGTGTATCAGATATGATACACTGCCAGATAGCCATACTTTTAGATAATGTTTCGCCTGTATCAAATATGTTACATTGCTTGATTTGTATGGTTTCAATTTATTATATATTTATTACAATACACAATATATTTTATATATATATTGTCAATATTATTGTTTATTTTTATTTTCTGCCACATGTGGTTCATCGTCTTAGCATGAAACAGCAAAGAAGCACTCGGTAACTTGGAAATTACCGAGTTTTTGTTCCGGAACTAAGAGCTAAATTGAATTTATTTGAAATTTAATGAACTACTGAGGTTGATTGCAGTATTGCTTATTCCCGACGGACTCCGACACCAGTTCGCTGCCTCTATCATTGCCATTTTCATCAGGAAATCTTAATTTTTGACCAAATTACGATAAACCAAGTAGTTGCTTCAATATCTTTGGTACTATACCCTCAGTCATTGCAATCAAACCCTTGTTTGCCATCAATTTCATTGCCCAATCAATTCGTATACAATATCAGTATAAAAGAAAAAGAAAAGAAGAAGGCAGCTTCATTGTGCTGAGCCTAGGCCATTGTGTCCGGTACCATCCTTGTAACTTCAAGTAAACTCACTGGGAACCTTTTTGTAAGTAGCTTCACGACTGGCAACCTCCTTGCAACTACCTTTACCATGAGCCAGCAACTTGACACGTTATAACCAGGTGCTGTAACCATTGTTTGCACCTTCTCTCTCTGCGGCTACTCGTTCTAAAAGACTTAGAGTGGTCGCGATAAAGAGAAAAGTAATACCAGCCAAAAGATTACAACTTAACTGGCGTTGCTGTAAGTTTATAGGTTCTGGAGAAGTGCTATAACTCGTTTGACCCTCGTGAAGAGACGAGTGTCATTGAAAGCTGTTTTGCAGGTGACTCTCTCATAGAACAACAAACAAATATCTATAGCACGCAAACAACTGGCAGCTCAATAAATACCACAGATGATGATTTTCTGAGGATCCTTTCATTTATGGGGGTAAAGTAAAAAAAACCAAAAGGGTATAAAGCCTACACAGTATACCTTACGCAAAATACACGCTTTGGACGTGGTCACGAGCCTGTTTTGCCAATAATTAAGATTTTATAAGGTCTAAAGGGCGTTACTACTATGATTTTTAATTTTTACCGACTAATACGAAAAGGGGGTTCTGTTTTTCAATTGTATGTATGGAAGTACAATAAAAATATGTCATAAATTAAATGTTTTTTTCACGTTAGCGTGTATTTATTTTTATTTTTGTTTTGTTAAAATAACGTTGGAAGCCTGGCAGTGTAGCAAATATGATACATAGATTTTATAAGGTAGATTTCTAAGAGTCTGGCAATGTATCACATGTGATACATTCAATAAATCTTATAATAATATAAATAGATTTTTATTATTATTTTTTCTCTTCTCTATGAATACCTAAGAATGCATTCTATCTAAAAAATTTCAATATTTCAAAAAAATAAATCTCTGCCAAGTATAGGGTTAAAATGTATTTTGTAATTCGTATTTCAAATACCTGATGACGAAGTATTTTGTAATTAGTATTTCAAATACACTACACTACTCTTCAAAATACATTTTAACATTAAAAAACATTTAACCTTAATTTAGAAATTTTTGAAGTAAAAAGGTTAAAATAATAACTTTTAAGTTGGTTATTTTGTTTTTAATTCATTTTTGCCACCAACTTCCGAAAGAAAGTTACTTTACACTTTTTTCTGGTGGTTTTTGGTTGGTTATTTATTTTTTGAAAAGTTTTTGTAATTATGTATTTTGTATTTCAATTAAAAATAGCTAAAATACTGTATTTTGTAATTTATATTTTAAATACCTTACTTAAAGGTATTTTGTATTTAGTATTTTAATTACTTGCGATACTGTATTTTGTAATTTGTAGCAAAGCATGTATTTTGCCCAGGTCTGGCTGGTGGTTAAAATGTAGTATGAATTCAGAAATACGTAGGTTATCTCATTTTTAGAGAACCATGAGACTAAATAAAAACAATCACTCGGGTCTATCTCTCGGTTAAACCGAGCTTGTCTTAGATTTCTCCATCAATGATTAACTAACAATAATCGAAGAAATAATCATCAATCAGCTTTAAACCCTTGTAAAAAACTAAAACGTGGTGTAGTAGCCGGAGCAGGCGCAGTCGTGGGTCACTCGGGCACTCGGACCACCATCTCGTAGTAAGTGACACCAAACACCGCACAACTGGAGCCATCGACAATATCTGATTCTTTATTGTTTCTCAACGCTCTACTACGCCAAGCAAGCAAACGTACCTTCCTTCATTATAAACCAATTCTTGAATGGTTTGTCTCCTATCATCATTGACTTTCTTACTACCTGACAACATATCCCAACTCAAAAAGAAAGTGGATCGGGACCGATTCTTATCGTTTACTGATGGTTGACGCAAATTGTTCTGTAACGTATGTGCTGGGACACAAAACTTCACTCTGTGGTGGATTAAGGCAGTGGGCCTTAATCCACCACACTGGCCTAGGAGTATAGCCTTCGAATGTTCACGTGGTTCATTCACCTTGTAATATCTAGCGGTATAGACCGGGAACCGGAAGACGTTTCGGTGGCCTGGGCCTCCTACTAGATGGACCGATGACCTGGTGAAGGTTGCAGGGACCCGCTGGATCCGAGACACACGGGACAGGTCAATGTGTCCACACCTTGGGGAGGCCTATGTCATGTCCAGCACTCTTTAGGCTGAAATGATGATGATGAATGATGATAATAAACTAAATCAAAATAATGCACGATTACTATCTGCAGAAATAAAACAAGTGACGATTCATTTTGAGTAGAACTGGATATTTGAGGACATTTAATTCCATATTTATTTATATGTATTAGTATGTACGATTTATGTAGGTATATTAATTTAATTTATGTTAACAAAATAGTGTTCTCCTGATTTATTTATTTTTGTACTCTATACCACAATTATGTCCTATTTGACCCTAAGGTTGACTGGTAGAGAATGCCTTGTGGCATTAAGTCCGCCTATGTACACACGGCTACACATCAAGCTATACCAAACCAGTATAATCTGATCGTTCATTGTGCGAAAAGATCTAGTAAAGTGAGGCCAAGATTAACTGGTTTTGTATAACTTGATGTGTAGCCGTGTGTACCACGTTTGTGCATAAAGTTTAAATAAATAAATAAATCTATACATACTTATAATAAAATGGTAGGAAAGTCAAAACTGTACATTGAATATTAAAAAAAAAGAATACTTGGGATGTGATCTACAATCGATACCGAAGCCAAAAATATAGTTTTTAGAATTTTTGTCTGTTTGTCTGTTTGTCTGTCCGGGATAAACTCAAAAAGTACTGCATGGATTTACTTCAAATTTGTCACGAATATTATTAAGAAGTCGGGTCAACACATAGGCTACATATTATCACGCTATCACCTACGGGGAACGAGCAGTGAACCTTTATTTCTTCAACGCATTCTGTAACAACGTGTAATCAAACGACGCATATTTAAATGTTGTTATTATGTTAACCATGCTTTATGCTAGCTTCACACTATAAAAAACACGCAATAAAAGTAACTTAGGCCGATAAACATAATTAAATGAATATAAGTAGTACCAAGAAATTTGTTAAAGCAGCGCCATCTATGAGATTTCAAAAACATCAAGTCGAATTACATGTTAAGCCTTTTTGGGTATAAATAATTTAAATTTGATCATGTTGGTGAGCTTAATAGTTGTTATTAAAAGTCATAGATGGAGTTGTGCATGTTCTTAGACGTCCACCTGGAGAACAGCCAGCGCATATATTTTGATCCCGACGACGTTGCTGAGCGCTTGGAAAATCCGCGCCAAACTGTCTTGGCATTTTTCAGGCTCTGTGAAATCGACCAGTTTGCGAGGTTCATTACGTATGACGAAGTGCCTTCATATTACACATACGACAAGCAAAGGGGTGTAATAGTAATAGTCCTCCTGACCGTTTTCGGCCACGGCGGCCAATCTTAGCAGAGATTAGCCAACTGCGCGGGAGATATTATAGTGCACAAGTGTGTGCGCAGGCACAGGTGCACTCTCTGTTCCTTTCCTCTCATAGTCCGATGGGACGGCAATCCGACACGACCGGAGAGAGATCAGGCGCAGGACCAACGGCTTAACGTGCTTCCCGAGGCACGGGGGTACTATACCGCCAACTTCCAAACTCCGGCCTACTATTGGGAAATTTCTAATGAAAAACCCAATAGCACTTTTTGTCCGACCCGGGAATCGAACCCAGAACCTCATACACAGCAGTCGCGCTTACGACCACTAGACCAACGAGGCAGTTCAAAAAAAAGAAAAAAGGGGTGTATTTAACCGACATCGACGAGGACGTGCTGTGGAAGGTTTTCCGGGAATTTTCAAGGATACCGCATTGGGTAGAGTAAACCGTGCACCTGAATAATGGTGAATGCTATTTTCTGCGGTTGTTACTTCACACGGTCCGAGGCCCAACGTCTTTCGCCTTTCTGAGGACATTTGATGGCGTGGAGTATCCCACTAACCGCGCAGCCTCGAAGTCACCTTCTCGACGGTGACCAAAACTGGGATGACACCTTCGTGGAGGCGAGCGTCAGTAACAGTCCCAGCCGCATGCGTCATCTGTTTGCCGTCATTTTGGTGTTTTGTGGAGTCACAAACCCGGTAGCATTGTGGGAGAAGTATCGCCATCATCTGTCTGAAGATATTCTCCGAGCTTTTAAGGCGTGCTACTTGAGACGAAGTCGAAGTAACTGATGAACGCGTGCTGAACACCTGTCGCAGTTCACTTCAACACGTGGTCATTTCTATCGGCGGCAATCCACTGGTCGAATATGGGTTACCAGCTCCCTAATCATCACCGCATCAAGACCGCGGAAATCAGGAGTAAAACGCTGAGGCATTTTACGATCCGGGTGTAATGACTACCATACGAAATGACCATGTCGCTTTGTTCTCTTCAGAGCGAAAACAAATTTATGACATCGTCCTTGAAAGCGTTGGGCAAAACCAGGGTAAAATGTTTTTTTTGGATGCTCCTGGTGGAACAGAAAAAAACATTTGTTACAACTGGCATACTTGCAGAGGTCAGGAAGCAAGGCAAAATTGCCATTGCTGTAGTGTCGTCGGGAATCGCTGCCACACTGCTTCCGGGTGGCAAGACAGCACATGCCATGTTTAAAATTCCTATCGATTTAGGGAGTGCCGAAACGCCTGTTTGTGGTGCGTCACGTGACAGTGATAAGGCACCCGTGCTCAAGGATTGCTCACTGATCGTATGGGATGAGTGTACGATGGCCAATAGGAAGGCAGTTGAGGCCGTGGACAGAACCCTGCAGGACATCCGCAGGAACGAACATTTGATGGGTGGTGTCACAGTTCTGTTCAGTGGCGATTTCCGACAAACGCTTCCCGTGGTGACGCGGGGATTGAGGGCTGACGAGGTGAATGCTTCATTGAAACGATCTTTGTTGTGATCACGAGATCGCACTCTGCGCTTGACCATTAATATAAGAGCTCGGCTCGGCGGCAATGCACGTGCTCAAGAATTCTTCGATGTCTTTCTAAGTCTTGGCGAAGGCACTCTACCAGAGAAGAGAGGGGGGCAGGTGGTGCTTCCAGAATCTCTCATTATAGTTGTATCCATCTAAGAAGAACCCATTCGCTGTGTGTACGGGGACATCAGTCGTATACCGCACCAACAGAATTGTTGGGTGTGTGAGCGGGCTATTTTGACGCCCAAAAATGATCAGGCTGCAGCAATTAACGAATGCATTCTCTCGGAAATTGAACGGAATGAAGTGGTCTACACCACTATAGACATTGTGTGTGGTCGAGCATAATGACGCCACACATTATCCCGTGGAATTTCTGAACTCCCTGTCAGCAAGTGGACCTCCAGCGCATACCATCAAGCTGAAGGTCGGTGTCCCGATTATGCGTCTTCGGAACCTATCTGCGCACCGACCTCTAGATGAACTGCTTCTCACACGGGCAATAAATTGTACTTAGCTTGCTCCCGCGTCACCAGTCCTGACTCTCTATACATTTTGACTGCGGAGAGCCAAACCACTACTATGGTTTATCGAGAAGTCCTATAAGTATGTATTTTTACCCCATTCTGTATTCCTAATTCATTTTTTTCTCCATCTGCTTCAGTCACAACGTATGACTAAAGCAGGCTGAAAATCAGCACTTTTTGAAGGTCAATTTTACAAAAGACAGTCTCCCTCTGTTACTGCACTTTCTGTAGATATAAAATGTAAAGAAGAAACTGGTATTTTTGGTGCTGTATAGCGTTCACGCAGACGACGTCGCGGGCAGCAGCTAGTAATAAATAAACTAAATCAAAATAATGCACGATTACTATCTGCAGAAATAAAACAAGTGACGATTCATTTTGAGTAGAACTGGATATTTGAGGTTACGATTTATGAACTAATTTGTTTGGATTGGATAATGTCCACAGTGAAGGGAGTCTCTAAAGTGTGACCCGGTTCGTGGCCGGTTAAACCTCTCCAATAGTACTACTTGAAGGACATTGCCTAGCAATTACTATCGGTGCTATAACAAACCGGTTCGAGTTTACTTAGTAGGACTAGTTTTTCTCTTAGTCTTACTCTGGTAGTCAGAGCCAAGTTCGGTACCTGTTTACCTAGAAAACGATTACCGTACTATGATTATGATTAAGGAATATATTAAAACTGCCTGAAAATCAGGCCGTTCTAGGCACTCAGTGGTAAGACCATCATCATCAGCCTATAATTGTTCCCACTGCAGGGACTCAGGCCTCCTTTCTAGGAGAGGGATGGGCTATAATCCACCACGCGGGCCCAGTGCGGATTGGTAGATGTCGCATATCTTCGAATTTTTGGTTCTAAGACATGCCGGTTTCCTCACGATGTTTTCCTTCACCGTTTTGAGAGCAGTGGTGATGAAATAAATTACACAAAGTAATGCGCCTGACGGGGTTCGAACCCAAGACCAACTGTTCGTAAGTCGGGGCCGCCACCACTGGGCCACCAATGCTCTTAGGTACTGCGCTAGGATATAATAAATAAGGGTAAGACAGAAGTCTAAACTAATAAATCCCATTACCATAATTTATGATTCAAGCAAGCAGCTCGGAATAGAAAATTGTCCAGAAACATGTATGTTGTATGAAATAAATTTAGCAGGTAATGCTAAGCTGATGCTTAAGCTGCTTCTGATCCACATACCTAACAATACAACACCAAGCTTTTGTGACTTGTTTCCTAGAATCCAGCTCCATAGCTCTACTACCACATGCCTGGATGCTGGATGGAATAGCTAAAGGATTAAAAAATGATTGATGGACATACCTACAATAAACCGAAGTAAGCCGCGATCAAATGTGCAACATTGAGAAGGTTCCGGTGGAAAACATTCATTCATCATATTAATTGAAATTGCATCCAAGCGCTGCATTTCTCAGAGATTTTCACAGCTGTATGTTATTACAGGTGATGATATGCTTATTAAATGTTATGAATACACGCACTCATGAATGTTATCATGTTGTGTGTTGTTGGGACTTCACTTACGATTTGTTAGCCGGAACGATATTATATATTAGAACGTTTTTTTTTCGATTTGTCGAGAGGAAAAATGAAATTGGTTTTTCAAAATGTTACGACAATGTTTGACACCATACCCACAAAATCCCGCACGGGTACCATCTATCTGGCAGAAACTTGATGCTCCGAAATTTATTTGGCATACCACACTTGGCATATTCTTCTTTGAACGAATGTGTTTATGGCAGAACAATTATTTAATAGAATACTCATTTCGCAGAATGTTTAAATAGCTGAATTTTCAATGGCATACTTTTAAGATGGCAGAATTTTATTTGGTAGATTTTTATAAGGTATAACGACCGTCTCGCGAAAGTATCCTTTATGGGCGGCATGGGCACCGGGCCGTAGGCCGACGAAGGAGGCCGGCGGAGGCCCGGCACTTCGGGGACAGAAGATATTAGTGTTATGTAATATGCGAGCGAAGCGAGCGCGCGTCATGGAGTACATGCGTTGCATGTATGAGTGACGTCATTATTATTATTAATAATAATAATTATAAACAAATCAAGTATCTTGACTTGGCTCGCGAGGTTGTCGACATGTGGGATGTGGACTCAGCGATCATTGTGCCGATAGTCGTAACAGCTAATGGCTTAATTGCCAAGAGCCTCGACCAACACCTGAGGAGGCTCTCGTTAGGCAGCTGGATCAAGGGCTTGATGCAGAAAGCGGTACTCCTGGACACGGCTCGCATTGTTAGGAGGTTCCTTTCTCTGGAGCCCTGACCGCCGGTAGCTTGGACCCTGTTCCCGATACCGGTGGGCTACAGTTTTTTATATTTTTAAATGTTTTTTATTATTGTTTTATAGGAAATATTTAAAAATGTATAAAATTTGTTAAAGGGAATAATAATTATTATTATTTTTGACATACCAACATTTAATGATCTCAGCTAGAAATTTTAGCCGGGGTGAGCTGATAATAATGATTAATAATAATTATTATTATTATTGCATGTTACACGTATGTATGAAATGAAATGCGTGCCAAAAGACGATTCTGATTATGAATTTTCGGCGAAATGATGGTTCTGGAAATGAAGTTTATGCTCAAAGATGATTTTCTGCGAAATGAAGTTTCTGCCATCCACTGTTATGCAAAACAAAATTCGGGTATAAAAAATTCTGCCAAAAAAGGTAGACCCATCCCGCACATGTAGCTACGCGACTAAATAGAAACATATAATCGAGCAGTTAGCAGGGCACCGCTAATGGGAGCCGCTTTCTCCGTCTGCCCGTCTTCCGGCGTACCCAGCTCACGGCCACTACTGCAAGTTGCAACTGATGCACACTACTGACATTTTAGCTATCCATGTCATCGATGTATTATTACGTCGGCATAGCCTAAACAAAAAGTCAGAATGATCTTAGTCATACACTTCCCGGTTTCCGGATACTAAGAGTTCTAGAGAATTTTGAGCCCACTTCATTTGCTTCCGTAATGGTTGAGGAGGCATACTGTGTCATGTTTCAACGCAGCAGGTACCTACTACCAATATTAGTAGTAGGTAGGTAGTTATATTTTGAGCCGTTCGTGGAATTAAAACTTTGGTATTTATAGTAAAACCCTTATAGAAGTTACAGGAGGCTAAGGTCCTCATCATCATCATCATCAGCCTATATTGTTCCCACTGCAGGGACTCAGGCCTCCTCTCTAGGAAAGGGATGGGCTATAATCCACCAAGCGGGCCCAGTGCGGATTGGTAGATGTCACATATCTTCGAATTTTTGTTTCCTCACGATGTTTTCCTTCACCGTTTACCGCTTAGGTCCTTAAAAGAGGATATTTTATTACGATTTTTCATAAAACAGTGTTTTTTTTATGACTGACACTTGCGTCCAGATAGATACCCAAACCCCCAATATTTGTTAACTAACATTTGACTTGTGAATGAATTAACTAACTGTTGTCAACTTCTTACAAAGTTACACGCAGGAGTTACACATTCATTGACGATTCGCTATGCCAATCGCTGATGATTCTATTGCTGATAATTGACTCAGTAAATTGATTGATGCGAAGCAATCAGTGAAAGTTGCGATGAAGTCGGATATGAGAATGAAAGTGTATGTAATACGTGATCGTGATAGCAATATTTTAGAAGTCTCATGGTAATTGATGCCACACATCCTTGAACTTTTTTTTGTCCTAGTTTTCATTTTCGTTTTGGACAAAGTGTCCTTTGGTTGGTAAGACAATGCAGAATTCCGGGTACCAAAAACTTCTTTCTATTTCTATTATAGTATTCAATGCATGATTATTGAGGTTTGATCTGTCAATCACTATTATAAGACCTGGCTGTACTAAGGTGCGTGAAAAAGTGTGCCGTGTTTCAAGTTCCAACTGAATGTTATTCAGTTTTACCGCACAACGTGAATCGGAAGAAATTCGGAAGACATCCAACGAAATAGATACCTACCTGACCATTTTCCGACGCCCTTCTAACGATTTAGATTGTTGCCACATTACAAGACATTGACTGTCAAAATGTTGAACATAATTGGGTTTCCAAATCGAAGGAATTAAGTCCAATAGTCCAATGACCGGATCACTATAGAATAATATAGATACCTACCTAATACGTTTCTACGTACGTTACCAACTCTAATAAGTACTTAAAAATTTAATAAATACTCCCTCTACAAGAACTGGGTCGGTTAGTCCTTGATAAAAAATAAATGGATTCCTCTGTCTCGTATTTATGAACTCAATAAAATTGTGACCTTTTCCGCGGTCGACTTAACGATTTGTGTGGGATTCTAGCAGGTGGTGCTGTCGTTAAATAGTCATGTGAAATGAAAGCCTTATTCTTGAACCGGTCCAAGGACACAACAATTTCGAAGGACAGACAATGGACAGACATAATAGTGCCGTCAAAGTATTGTTTAAATTATGGGGAATTATAAAACGAGCGAATAAAAAATAACTAAGCGACTGATGATGATATACTGTTTTTATAACTTGAGCGGTATTAATTTGAGTAAGCGAAAAATAAACTAAACTAACGACAAATATTGATTAATAATAAAATCCGGAACGAGCTTACAAAAAGTGGGTTGTGATAAATCCATTTCAGATAATATCTGAAATGGATTTATCACAACCCACTTTAATTATTAAAATTACTAACTGAGCGACAAAATTACTAAGTGAGCGACTAGAAATACACAAAGGGTACCTAACTTAAATATTAAGATAGAGACGATTTTTCCAATTGAGGTTTTACATATTATACTACTAAAAAGTTCAGATTGAGCAACGTTTAATGGTTACTGATATTCTATTTGAGGTCTTATGTTTATTATTTTGATAACTTTTTTTAATGAAAACTACAGATTGTTTGCTGCTAGTCGTCCGCTAAGTGGATGAATCACCGTCTCGCGACAGTATCCTTTATGGGCGGCATGGGCATCGGGCCGTAGGCCGACGAAGGAGGCCGGCGGAGGCCCGGCACTTCGGGGACAGAAGATATTAGTGTTATATAATATGCGAGCGAAGCGAGCGCGCGTCATGGAGTACATGCGTTGCATGTATGAGTGACGTGACATTTATATTATTATGATAAATAAACATTATGTTATTTTAATTTAGGACTTAAAACTTTTATGGAAAACGTTTTTATGTCTTTCGTATATTTATTGATTGTAATATATAAGACAAATGGATTTAGGTCATATTATATTTAGGAATTTCAATTTTATGGCATGTGATATTATGTGATATTTAGTTCGGGTAAGTTATCATTCGGACAAATGATGATTAGGACAAAAAAAGTTATGGCATTTTAAATTACGGATAAAAAAGTTAGGTGACACAATAGAGAACCCTTCATTTGATTTAAGTAAATACATATTGCTTTATTTTTTCGGAATACATGCAACCTACCCTTAATTAATTAAATTTCTTAGCTAAAAGTGCTTCTTCAAATAGTTATTTCATACGAACATTTTCAAAAAAAAAAGTGTGGTCATTACTCTACTCATTATAGTAATTTTCAAAGTGATTTTTCTAATCGAAACACTTCATTTATGATAAAATGCCGTTCAGTATAAATAAATCATTTGCCAAATATTGAAAAAAATGCAGGACGTAACGTTGTCACTCATACAAATATTGGGTCGCTCAAAAATTATGAAGCTACTCATTTTGTATTTTTAAGTAGCTCAAATTAATGTTTGTAAATTGCCGTTCTCTTGATTTCTTGTCGCTCACAGTCAGTCGCTCACTTAGTAATTCTGTGACCTAAATTAATTATTTTTGTAACTTAAAATTTTCATTTACAGTCACTCGTTTAAATACTACCCTTAAATTATTAATGCGAGATTATGGAGTTCATTTAAAGTGGTCAGATAGGCATAGTCCATGTAAAATATTCGTGTATGGCTGCAGAAGCTATCCCCAAGATAGTTTTGAAAAGGCAAGACAGCTGATCATCTGATGATTCTTCTTTCTTTCTATGATAGCTACCATACTTACTTGCCACCCACAGACATCAGTAGAACTCTTACCAATCTTGAAGAGTACATCAGCCAATCTCAGCACCCACGTAGTAGTGTCAATGACATATATTACACGGACCTTAAATCTCGGCCAGATTTTACAACCAGCCCAGTTCTAGATATGTCAAGTGTCTAGGAAGATTTGTGGGGGGGTGCGGTGCTATGTCCCGAGCGGGGAGGACCTGATTGGATTATTGAGCAATTGCGATAGGTCGGCGCGCGGCGTTATGCCACAGTGTGTCATACGCTTGAGTAATATTATGCTGAACTCTTGAGAATGCCTTTTGTAATGTGGGTATTTACGCGAGTAGTATTCGAAAGTTTTTCTCAATTAATGGCTAGGTACGAACATTTAAATTTTAAATCATAATCCTTACTATTTACTTACATTAGGTATGGTTTGTTGAATGATTGCTTTTTGTTTACATTTGTATTAAAAGTAAACAGACTTGCTCTACCGCTGAGCATGCATGAAGCCGTTTAGCATTCCGGGGTTTGAATTTATGTCGGTTCATATAAATAGACTGGGATACCTACTTCACTGCGACAAACGTTTCATCGAGTATCGTTTCTTCGAAAACCTTTCACCGATATCACTATACTGCGATGCTTTATTGAACCGAAGACTTGTTACTGCGATGTTTCATTACATCGAAAATCTGTACTGCGAACGATTTTACTTCGTGAATATCATACTGCGAAGCCTTGTTTAATCGAGGTCTTGTTACTGAGATGTTCTGTTATTTAGGAAAACTTCATTGATTGATACAAGTACATTGATTTTGTTTTCCAAAACAATACCAAAATTTTTAACATTTCTTTTAAGCGCCTGTACAAATTATGAAGACTCGATGGAGAGACTGGTAGTTTAGGGCCAAGTGGAGGGCAAAAGATCTCGCGGTCGATCATCGACTCGCTGGACCGACTTGATCAAAAAGGCTACTAAGTCTACCATGGTCCAGTGTACTCGCAACGTCTCCAACCGGCAGAAATGGAAGCACATCGCTGAAAGAGCAGTCCTCGGGGAAGTCAACGACCCAACAAACATCTCGCCGTGTACCTCGTCTGCGCAACCACGACCACTCTGACAAGAGTGTATCGACTAAGAAGAGACAAATTATGAAAGCAATTGCGAGTTTTGTTTTAACTATAGCAAAATCAATGTACTTGTATCAATCAATGTAAGTTTTCCTAAATAACAGAACATCTCAGTAACAAACCTCGATTAAACAAGGCTTCGCAGTATGATATTCACGAAGTAAAATCGTTCGCAGTACAGATTTTCGATGTAATGAAACATCGCAGTAACAAGTCTTCGGTTTAATAAAGCATCGCAATATAGTGATATCGGTGAAAGGTTTTCGAAGAAACGATACTCGATGAAACGTTTGTCGCAGTGAAGTAGGTATCCCAAATAGACTAGTACATCTACATATTAAATGGAACTCAAAATCTTTCTGAACCCTAAATCTTCGGGAATTATGAACGTCGTGATTGTTTGCAAAATATTGTTTCCAGTGTTGCAGTTTCAATCCCTACTAACTATTTTTGTAAAACTTCATTTAATAGCTATATGTATTATGTACATATTATAAGTTATAACTGTATCACCTAATGTTGTGTCATTAGTAGTCATTACGAATGCGCATAATATTTAAATCAACCTTGCATTACGTTCTAATGATTCATTGCAATCTTGTGTGGTATTCACTGAATCTAATGACATATTATAATGAGTACCTAGTATATTAAAATCTTCCATTACGACGTGATTTTAATTTAATTCTATAAATGGATATAAGTAATTACTAACGGCTAAATGCATTTTACTGTCCTTTTAATCAATGCACGGGATGTTGACCTGAACGAATATTTTTTTAAATAAAATGCACGCCGATTTGGATCTAAAGTCTTTCATCGTCATGCTCTGCAACTGCAGCGGCTTGCTACTAATTGGCGCATTCAAAAAATTATAACTTTTACAAGAGCATTCATGCATTTTTTAGAGTCATACTAAAATCAACTAAATTCAGACGTTGGTAAAGTTGCTATTATTTTGATAATAGAAAACAAAGATTTGAATGGACAGCGCTTAGATAACGAGCAGATTGCTCTCTCACGAATGTGCCCGTCCCGAATAGGTACACGTGCGGGTCACTGGTGAGTAAAGCCGTAAACAACACAACAATAACAATAGCACTCGTATGATATAACATACCTAACGGTGCAAGTGACGATGACGCGTCTGTCTGTCTAGCTGTCCACTACCTATGTGCTTAATTGGACCTATCAGCTTATTATGTCTACGGGAATAAGATAATCTAACTGGAGGGTGATGTAGCAGATAAGTTAGCAGGAGTTTCATTGCTGGGGAGTTTGTTCTGCCACTTCTTCTTTCCAGCTAAAACACTAGTAAGTGTCGAAGGGTGGGCGTTTTGGGGGACTGTCTCTTGTAGATAATTTTTGACATTCGAAAAAACGTGTGGCACTCGGAGACTGCCGCGGTAAATCTATTGCATAGCATTTTTTATCAACTTATGCAATAATAGGTATAAATAATTAGGTATTAATAGTGTAATTACACACCAAAATAATTATTCATTAAAATAATTTGAACAAAAATATCGATATTAAGAGTTTGATCTTCGAATTTCGCGCGATGTACATTATATAAATCAAAACTAACCTTCATAGACTAACTAAGCTAGTAAGAAACTCTATGACAGAAAATTTAAAAGAAAAAGTGTTGACATCCTGACGTACCTAAGTTTGAAAAATATGAAAATGATTTATTTTATTTTAGATATTTTATAAGAAAACGAATCGTTTTAGACCGATTCGCAGAATAGTAATGCAAAAACCAATAAAACTTATGATAGATGCGTACTAATAATAAAATGAATGTTTATAGAGTACTCACACCTCACTCATTTTCTTTCACTATTTTTTCGTGACTTTCTTCATTAATAAATGCACTTTGTTTATTCATATTTAAAACACTTTGTACACAAATTATACGAGTAAGAATATTTTAGAAGGAGAAAGCAGAGAGACAAACAATTATTTAATTTGACAACCTCAGTTGACAACCTTGTTATTTTCCGTAACCATAGCAACCTGGTTGTTTTTTTTTTTATTTTTTATTATAAATGGGCTTGCTCTTGACTTCAATCTTGCCCTAAGGGCATAGATGATGTCGACGATGGAACGAGATTACCCAGTAGAAGCCTGTTTACTCGCGACTTAAACAGATTAGGGTTATATGAACTCGGAAAAACCGACGCAGGCAGGGAATTCCACTCCTTGGCTGTGCGCATAATAAAGGACCCAGCAAAGCGCTTCGTTCGAATGTGTGGAATGTCGACTAGGTATCGGTGGTACCCTGCAGTACGTCTAGTCTCCCGATGGAAGAAGGGAGATGGTGGGATCAGCTCATGGAGCTCTTGCGCACACTCCCCGAAGTACAGCCTGTAGAAGACCGACAGACATGCGACTTTGCGACGGTGGGCCAGGCTATGTAGCTTGTTAACCAGCTTTTCGTCACCAATTAGCCTCCTGGCTCTGCGCTCTACAGAGTCAAGTGTGGCAAGCTGGTATTTGGCTGAGCCATCCCAAAGGTGACAGCAATGCTCCATGCCAGACCGGACTTGAGCTTTATATAATACTGAAAGCTGTCCAGACTTGAAGTAGTTTAGGATGCCCAGCTTTTTCGCCGCAGTTTGAGCTTTCGACTCGATGTAGGCGCCGAAGTTCAGATTCGCGCTCAACTTCGTGCCAAGAAGCTCGAGACTGTCAGTAACTTGTACAGACGCACTCCGGAAAGTAGGGGCCAGATTAAACGGACTCCTTTTGGCGGTGAACAGACACACTTGCGTTTTGGTGGCGTTGAAATCTACCAGATTCTCGTCACCCCACTCGGAGACAAGTCTTAAGGCTGAATTCGTTCGCTCTACCATGGCCTCTCTTAATGAACGTACTTCATCACCACTGGCTTTTGCGCTGGATGTATAACTCTCCATGACAGTGCTGTCATCTGCGTACCCAACAATACCAGGAACAAGGAGGTCATTGATGTGCAGCAGGAAAAGTGTCGCGGAGAGAACAGACCCCTGAGGAACTCCGGCATCGATAGCCATAAGGTCAGAGGAGCAGCCATCAATGACCACTCGGATCGACCGTTCACTCAGGAAGTCAGATATCCAGCAGCAAAAGTCAGCGGGAATGCCGTATGCCGGAAGTTTGCTCAACAAACTTGCGTGCCAAACCCTGTCGAAAGCCTTCGAGATGTCCAGCGACACGGCAAGGGCCTCGCCGTGTTCCTCGATGGCCTCGCCCCAGCAGTGCGTAGCTAACACCAGAAGATCCCCAGTTGACCGTCCCCCTCGAAAACCATACTGACGGTCGCTGAGTAGGTCGTTCGCTTCAAGGTGCGCCAGCAGCTTACCGTTGAGTACCCTTTCCATTACTTTACACAGTATGGAGGTGATGGCGATTGGTCGATAATTACAGGGGTCGCCACGACTACCCTTTTTGGGCACTGGTTGTACATTAGCAACCTTCCAGGAGTTCGGCACCGTTCTGGTTTTGAGAGAGAGGCGGTACAAGCGTGTCAACACAGGAGACAACTCAGGCGCACAGTTCTTTAAGACCCTTGCTGGTATACCGTCCGGACCGCTAGCCTTATTCACGTCCAAGCACTGAAGTACTTTACGAACCTCTTTCATGTGTATTGTGATCTCCGGCATCGAAGAATCACAGCGAGGAATCGTTGGTGGCTGTTTAGACCCAGTATCTAGACGCGAATTGCTCGCAAACAGAGATGCAAATAAATTTGCCTTCTCGGTAGCGGAGTGAGCCAGCGACCCATCCGGTTTTTGCAGGGGGGGTAGTGAGGACCGGCAGAAGTTAGATTCGACCGATTTTAATAGGGACCAAAACTGTTTACTGCCAGAAGGGTAGGACGCCAGTTTGGCCCCTATGCAACTGACGTGGTCGAAACGCGCCTTTCGGATCACCCGCTTACAGGACTTTGCGGCAGAATTGAAAGCTTTTTCTTCGCGCGAACCCGACGCGCTCGAACTTTACGGTCACGAGCTTGCACCCAGGCTTGGTATGCAGACTGTTTTCGGGCCTCAGCACGAGCACAGTCCGCATTAAACCATGGACGGGCCTTGTGACCGAGCGGTATGTCGGAGAATGGAATATAGTATTCCATTCCCTGCCGTATCACGGCCGCAACCGCCTCAGCTGAGCAAGTGGGGTCGCGCGCAGAAAAGCAAACTGACTGCCAAGGGAAGGACGCAAAGAAGTGCCGCATCTCATCCCAGTCTGCTGACTCGTATCGCCAAACTCGCCGCTCGCCTTTAGGGCTATCATCTGGAGGGGAGCTGACAGATATGGACTTCACCAGACAGTGGTCAGATGTTCCCAGTGGGGCTGATACCGATACTGAGTGCCTGTCTGGGTCAGTAGTTAGCAGCAAGTCCAGGCAATTAGGTGTGTGTCCATCAACATCCGGCACCCGCGTAGCTTCATTCACCAACTGAGTGAGATCTAGCGACAATGCAAATCTGCGCGCCTCTCTCCCAGCATGGTCAGTTTTCTGGAACGGGAACAACCACTCATCGTGGTGGGCATTAAAGTCCCCCAGAAAAAGAAGCTCCGCCGTTGGGTACCGTTGCTGGGCACAATCCGCCTTTTCCATCAGGTGTTCGAAAAGCCTGGTCGTCTCCTGGTCACCGCTGTGCGACCGGTAGACACCGACGTAGAGAGATTTCTCGACCCCGGTGTCCACCAGTATCCAAATTGTAGATAACCCTGAATCCTCAAAGCAACGGAGACGCCGATAGCAAACGTCATCGCGGACGTACACACAGACCCCAGCCCGCTTTACAAACCTATGTTCAAGCGAGTAACCTGGGTAGTTGAGGTACGCCACGTCTGACGGAGTCGCTATCTGCGTCTCCGTTAAAAAGAATAGGTGCGGCTTCTCGGTCTCGAGGTGGTGGTCGACCGGATCGAGATTTGAGTGCAACCCCCTGATGTTGGTGAGGTGCACTTTAAGTGGGAGGAAGTGCAGCCGCTAAAAAACCATTTTCTTCTTGTGCTTTTTCATAATTTGGAGTATTGTTTGTGGGGAAACAGAAGTATGATCGAGACACGACTCGGTTACCCAACGGGACTCTTCAGCTCGTCCGAACTGTGGAAGACTCATCTGGAGACTGCGGGGACGCCCGAGCCCCCCCGAAATCTTGAATGCTGAATCTTGAATCTTGAATGCTGAATATTTTTGTTAGGAAATCTCTGGATTCGCTCTCCACGCTCAACTCAACTCAAGGCCCGCGATAGAATCTATGCAATAGATTAAAAGTGCTGGTTAGCAGCCTAGTTTCAATAAATTACTTTTGATTTTGATTGAATTTTTGTCCGGAACAAGACAGGTGATAAATTTATATGTTTTGGCAAGAGGTACCTACAGGGGGTTTCCCATCGACAAGATTGACGATTTAATTTTAAAAATCCTACCTAGTGATATTTATAATTATGGAAGGGACAGTAGTACATGATTATACTTCGTATCTCTCCCGAAGATGATTACAGTTTACATGCAGCAGTACGAGAGTTGATGCTGTCCTTATCACACTTTTTAGAGAATTTATTTTTAAATAAATTAAAAAATAGGATAAAAAGTAGTGTATTGACTATTTCCCCCCACTGTAGTGCAAGCCGCCATTGCGCTGCAACGACAATCCTTGACTCATTACGTGATTTCGTGTTGTCCGACTCACACAAAACTTTGTTTCGTCCGGAAATAACTGTAATTTCGTTACACGATGGAAAAAATAAAGCGATCTTGTCGGGACGATAGTGACAGTGTCGAAAATTTACTAACAAAAGTGAAAAAACGAAGAAGAATCTCCTCATCGTCATCGGAAAGTGAACCAGCGGTATCTCCTTCGCATTCTCTGTCGGAGGATTTAACTATTTAGTGATCTAGAACCACAACGTAAGTAAATGGAGAAATACCCACAAATGTTGATTTAATTTCCCGCCTTTAAGATTGTTCTCAAAAAATAAATTCATTGTGTTATGCCGACGTTTATCGTGTGTGCATTGTATGAATGACCATTATGTGACTAACTACCTACCAATTTTAATATCCCGACGTATTTATATCGTGTGTGGATGCCTAATGCCAAGTTGCAAGTGCCTTATAATGATTTTATTCTTTGTGTTACGCCGACGTCTATCGTGTGTGGATACTATGGCCGCCGAATGTGTTGATACCTGCACCCACCAACTTATATATCCCGACGTATATCGTGTGCGGATGCATGCCAAAGTTACAAATGCCATAAAATGATTTTATTCATTGTGATATCCCGACGTTTATCGTGTGTGGATACTATGGCCGCCGAATGTGTTGATAACGGCACCCACCAACTAATATATCCCGACGTATATCGTGTGTGGATACTATGGCTGCCGAATGTGGTGATACCTGCACCCACCAACTTGTATATCCCTACGTATATCGTGTGTGGATGCATGCCAAAGTTACAAATGCCATAAAATGATTTTATTCATTGTGATATCCCGACGTTTATCGTGTGTGGATACTATGGCCGCCGAATGTGTTTATACCGGCACCCACCAACTTATATATCCCGACGTATATCGTGTGTGGATACTATGGCCGCCGAATGTGTTGATACCGGCACCCACCAACTTATATATCCCGACGTATATCGTGTGTGGATACTATGGCTGCCGAATGTGGTGATAAAGGCACCCACCAACTTAAATATCCCGACGTATATCGTGTGTGGATGCATGCCAAAGTTACAAATGCCATAAAATGATTTTATTCATTGTGATATCCCGACGTTTATCGTGTGTGGATACTATGGCCGCCGAATGTGTTGATAAAGGCACCCACCAACTTAAATATCCCGACGTATATCGTGTGTGGATGCATGCCAAAGTTACAAATGCCATAAAATGATTTTATTCATTGTGATATCCCGACGTTTATCGTGTGTGGATACTATGGCCGCCGAATGTGTTGATACCTGCACCCACCAACTTATATATCCCGACGCAAAGCGTGTGTGGATAAAGTTAAGTACCTACCTACCTACCTATTTATGGCGGGTGACTTATGATTATATTTTACTCCTTGGTAGTTGAGATCCCAAATAATGAGGCACCATAAGAAGGAAAATAAACGGTTGGTGAAAATCCTGATGAACTAGACCCGGATATTTTACAATTGTTGGGCTCAGACCCTACACTAAATAAAGCATTTGGAGACAATTCAATCAGCAGCGCAATCTGTCGAGTACTACGTATCGTCTAAGCGGTCCTTTAAACGCATGGGGGGTGCCGCGTACGGGCACCAGCCGCAGAGTCGCGAGCCGCCTCCACCGCCGCGGGATCACCGCCACCGCCGCACCGCGCACAGACGGCCACGCGTGCACGGGTGGCCCACCACGCAGCCTGACGCCGCTAATCACCTCGGCACAGGTAGACAACAATATTCCAATAGCTGGCTGGTTACAGCATTACTTTAATGAATACATACTCATTACAAAGGATAAAACTATCCTTTCTTGAATTAAAGGATATAAAATACCTTTTATTTGTGAACCACATCAGCCTGACATACCAAAAAGGTTATTCATGGTCACAGAAAATAACATAATTGATAATTGTAATTCTGAGCTATAATCAGGTTTTATTTCTCAATGACTAGCTGTTGCCAGCGGCTTCGCCACCTACAACTCAAAAATTATCCCACGGGAAGATAAAATCGGGATTAAAACTATCTTATGTGTTAACTCAGGTTATAAACTATCTGTGTACCAAATTTTATCGAAATGCGTTCAGTAATTGTTTGCGTGAGGAAGTAACAAACACACTTGCAAACTTTCGCCTTTATAATATTAGTGTGATAGTGTGATGTATTTCACCTTCACCTTTATTTACAGTACCTAAGCTTAACGGGAAACATTTTCTTAATTTAAAAGGATTAACTAAATCCGTTCATGTTGACCACTTTAAAATGGAAGACTACCGCACAGTTATAAATCAAAAGTGTTTTATGGCAAATATAGACTTAAAAGACGCGTATATTTTTTGGTTACAGTTGCCCAAAGCGAGATTATTTAGGTACCTAAGTCTTACTTGGAACATATAAAGATTTACCTACTAAACAATTATTTGAGCTTAACGTTAAGCTTAACGTTTTACCGCTTGGACTCTGTACCGCACCCGTACCCTACAAAGTATTATAATATTTGTGCCTACGTATTCACTAAATTAACAAAAACCTGTACTGAATTATTTACGTTCACTGGGGTATTTATCAGTAAACTACCTATAATATGATTTTTTATGCATCGGTTAACCTGTCATAATAACGTCGAAGCGACAAAAGAATTATTATAAAGATTAGGATTTTTAATCAACACTGACAAAAGTAAAATTTACCCAAGTAAAAAGTGCCTGTTCTGTGCAAGCAACATGCCCAAAACATTACCGAAAAGGGAACCTGATAGACTTAACATCAGCATGTTCCGCCATTCAATACGGCTGGGTATACAAAAAGGTTCTAGGAAGAGCAAAATCTCTGGCACTAAACTATTCTAATAATTACAATAAACATATTTGAGTTACTGACAACTTTTTATGGTCTAAAAATCTTTACTTCACACAATGGTGTGAAGATACTCAGAACAAACAATACAATAGCAATTGCTAATATAGATACAGAATCGGAATAGCAGATTACGCATTTAATAAAGTTACACTTTCACACGGTATTCCACAGTTCGACTTATTTGAAAATAGCCAGAATCATAAATGTTACAGATGTACTTCCTGGAAATTGGATCCAAATTCCGAAATTATTGTTATTATTTATTGTTGTTGGAGGAGCTCGTGGCTTAATAAGAACTGCCACTCGGGTCGATCTTTAGGTAAAGCTGTGCTTGCCTAGGTCGGTCTGTGGATGGGTGACCGCCCGACATACCGAGTTTCCTCCGTGCCTCGGAAAGCACGTTAAGCTGTTGGTCCCGGCTGCCATAATATAGATCTTTGGCAGTCGTTACAGGTAGTCAGTGACCTGAAATTCTGACATCCAGTCTTACCAAAGGGTATCGTATTACCTAGTATTAACTGGGTTGTGGAGGTCAGATAGGCAGTCGCTCCATGTAAAATACTGATATTCAGCTGCATCCGGTTAGACTGGAAGCCGACCCCAATATAGTTCGGAAAAGGCTAGGCAGATGATATTTATTGTTGATTAGTATATTTTTTATGCTTTTACTCCTTTTAGTCTTATCTCAAAAGTTTTCATAAAATTAAAAATGACAAGCAGAAGGGATTATAGTACTACCATATTGACCAATACAGCCTTGGCACCCAGTGCGGTTAAAATTACATAATTCGAAAGTACTTTATTTTAATCCTGACAAAAATCTAATGTGTTTTACTTTCAAGGGGGAGTATCCTCTCCACTCGGACCTTACTCTGATGGCAGGGAATTTATCCGGCAGTCACTATTAATGCGCGGAACCCAAAGCATCTCTCAATATATTGATGGCCTCTCTCTCCATAAACGCGCTGAAGCAATATAATACTGCACTAAACTCATATAGTGGCTATATTGTAATGGTAAAGGTTTAGATTAGGGTGATTATTTGAACATGTGCATATCACGCGGCCCTCCCCAAATAACTACTTAGTTAGATATAAAGTTATGTTTTTTTTAATTTCACGTAAAACATAGTTCGAGCACTATATACAGATGTACATAATATATTCCTATTGTTTTAAACAACTAAGTTATATGCATAAACGTTTCTCAAATCTCATCACCATTCGTGTCCCAATTTCCAAATGTTAGCAGTTCATGCTCTAAAAGTTATAAAAATACCCTGAAGATCGTATTTTTAAGAAGTAATTTAGATAGTACACAACATGCTTTACTAATTAGCAAAAACATACACATTAAAGAACACTTTTAGGTAATTTGTAACGACTTTGAAAATTGTCCCAACACTTTATACTCACTACCATTTGTTCACACTGTCGCAGGGTTTCTTTTTTCTGCGTAGTGTATTGCTATCTGTAAGAGTAACTCGGCGGTCGCGCTCAGTTCTGCGTCTCGACTCGTGCGGGTCACACGTCAAAAAGTGTTTTGGCGTCAACTCTAGCCTACCTTAATCGCCCAGAAATCGTGTTTGGCAAACAAAAATCTCCTTACCGTTCGAGTTTCCCCTGGCTTGTCTAACATTTTTATTTATCATTTTTATGTATTGTAATAGTCGCCAATAGGAGACTCTTTGGTTTGATTATGTTCCCAATTTTTTAAGTTCAACAAAGAACGTATAATGTGAAAAAGTGTACAAATACCTAATTACCATTTATATAATTACCATTTTTCCCGTTCGTATTTTGGCGAACGGTAATGAGCAATTTGAAATGGTAATTAGTACCAGTTTAAGCGGACCTCTTATTATATTGAAACTCCTTACTCCGCTAGGCCAGCCCAAGATCGAATTGTTACTACCAACGCCTGATCGATTGTTGATCGTTCGGTGTGAACTGGCACTTCCGCAACAAAATAAACCTACATACCTACCTAGAAAAAAAAGAAAAAGAAAAAAAAAGTACATAATTATAAAAACAGATAGAAAAAAAAAATAGAAATTTAAAAAAATATTATTATTTAAAATTAAAATTTTATAAAATTGAATTTAAATTAAGTTTAAATTAAATTTAATTAAATATAAATTTAATTTAATTTATAAAAATAGAAATTAAAAAAATATATTATTTTTTAAATTTTATAAATTTCTTTTATCGAAACAGCAAATCTTTAGTATTTTTCTGTTTATCATTTGCCGATTAATGATTTTGCAGATCTTCATAAGACCAAATTATTTTATGATTTAGTACAGACACATCGAGCTACCCGAAACTGTCAAATTTTCTCAATCAACTTTGAACCTAATGCTTTAGCGATAAAGTTGAAAATCTATTTTAAATTTGACAGATTGCTGTAGCTTG
Source organism: Diarsia mendica (assembly GCA_949316265.1). Classification (NCBI taxonomy): domain Eukaryota; kingdom Metazoa; phylum Arthropoda; class Insecta; order Lepidoptera; family Noctuidae; genus Diarsia; species Diarsia mendica. The sequence goes on from OX438899.1 coordinate 24,030,015, forward strand.
ATGTGCTGGCGTATTTACATGAGCAGTTTCTGGTCATGAAAGTGAGACTTATAAATATTTTTTAAGTTTTTATATAAGATCTCATCGAGTTGAAGAAATATCTTAGATGGAACTTATAAGGTTTAAGCTCTATTTACACTGAGTTTGATTTTATTTGAATTACTAGACAGATAATGTTATTGATTTTTTGGAAAACCGGTTGATTTTTGAGTTATTTTTTTTTATTCAATCACGTCGCTAAATAGCTAAGTTTGATGTCATATAATGTCACCTAAATCATTAATAAATATGTGATTCAAGTATATTGTTCATTTTATTTCTAATTACCAATCACGAAGCATAATTACCATTTTTTAAATGCTAATTACCGTACGTTTCATATCTCATCACCGTTCGACGAAAATTTTCAGCTGTAAATTCAGACCTATAGAACAGTTCAAATACTGTGCGTTTGGTATATTTATTTGGTTAAGCTACACTATAAACTTTAGGTTAAATCCATAAAAGTTCAAATTGGAAGCATTATTTGACCTTAATTTACGAAGCCTGAATATGCTTATCTTCAAATATTCACCCATTACTGTGATTCCCACACTATTCAATTAATAGAATTCTTGACTTAGCTAGTTAATTCGGGTGTTACAGCACACTTAATAGTTCTGCAAAATCAATATTGTTAGGTCAGGAAATTTAAAAAGGTTTTTCAAAGAGGTCTATTGTTTAAACCAAAATTCCACACCTGGAATCACAATCTTGTATTAAGTTATTAAACCAATTAAGTACTTTCCTAATGATTCAATTACACTAAAAGATTTTATTCAAAACTGTAATTCTTTTAGCACTAGCATCTGCATAGACAAATCAAACTTTAAGCCTAATAAAAATAAAAATATTACTTTTGATTCAGACAAAATTATAATTAAAATCGAAGTTTTAATATAAACCGGCCAGGTACCATTGATTCTGTTGCCATATATTAGAAAAAACCCTAACGTTTGCCCAGCTTTTTAACCTTCAAACACTATATAGATAAAACTGTTTGCTTACGTGTCATGTGTCAAGAAGATTCTTTATTTTGAAGTTATCAAACCACATAAGAAAGTGGGTTCTCAAACTTTTTCTCACTGGGTAAAACAAGTTCTAGAAAAAAGTGGCATAGATGTAAAATTGTATGGGACACACAGTACAAGGCACGCATCTACGTCTGCTCACAGAGCAGGTGTCAACCTGGAAGTTATTCGAAAGGCCGCAGGCTGGAGTGAATCTTCCCAATTCCCATGTATTCCAAAAATACTATAATAAGAATGTACCTCCCCATAACTAAACTGAATTTGTAGATGCACTCTTTAGATGATTATTTATTATTGTTGTACCTTAGTTTTATGATTATTACAAACAAATATAATTAGCATTACGTTTCAGTAATTAAAACGTATTAAATAGCATAATATTTTATCGATCGCTTTAATGTCAATTTTTTTTTTTCGATGCTCTAAACATCTGCATGTAAACTGTAATCATCTTCGGGAGAGATACGAAGTATAATTAAGAATCAAACGAACTTACCTAGTGAAGTTTGATATCTAATTATACGAGTGTCTTGACCGAAGATGATTACACTCCCTCCCTCCCTGATAATCCCGAAACCTATCGAAAAAATCGAACTCTAAAAAATGAGTCAAGGATTGTCGTTGCAGCGCAATGGCGGCTTGCACTACAGTGGGGGGAAATAGTCAATACACTACTTTTTATCCTATTTTTTAATTTATTTAAAAATAAATTCTCTAAAAAGTGTGATAAGGACAGCATCAACTCTCGTACTGCTGCATGTAAACTGTAATCATCTTCGGTCAAGACACTCGTATAATTAGATATCAAACTTCACTAGGTAAGTTCGTTTGATTCTTAATTCTAGACCCAACACCTTTGTTGTGTGTAGTGGGTCGATGATTTAATGAAGATGTCGATGAAAATTGCAGCCATAGCGCCAAAAAACCGCAGGTGCTTTTTATAGCTGACGAACTGCTGTTTATTGCCCACTCACTACTCGACACCAAGATCTGTCTGGCAGGTTTACATCCGTATCTATAGTCAAGTTAAAGTAATTACTTGTGCTAACATTTTTATGTAATGGGCAAGAATTTCAACGAAGTTAGAACCGTCAATGAAAGCAAACCTAAGAATTGTAACCTTTGATAGTTCTAACATCAAGGAATTACTAAACTACAGAGAAAAATTTTTTACTCAAGTACCTAATCTATAGGACTTGTTTATAGATACGGGTGTTAGTGTGCTAGATACACAGAAATTATTGAGATCGTGGTGTCCTCGATCCTTCGTCTTATGTAGGACTAGCGGACGTCCCGCGGTTTCACCCGATCCCGTTCCCGTGGGAATACAGGGATAAAAAGTAGCCTATGACACTCAGCAATAATGTGGCTTTCTATTGGTGAAAGAATTTTTAAAATCGGTTCAGTAGATCCCGAGATTACCCCTTACAATTTAACAAATATACAAACACACAAACTTTACCTCTTTATCATATTAGTACCTATAGATGTCTTTTGCAATTTGCTGGTCACTGTCAGTGTTTGTTGACAAATCTTATGTTTGCATGTAAATTAATTTCATTTTATTTAGAATGTTTTTTTATCTAGGTACTAATTTTTACTACTGAAAAAGTAATTTAAAAAATTGAATCTGTAGCGCTGGCTCAACCTAATTTGTAGATTACCTGCACATTAGGTTGTGATAGCGCAAAAAAACAAAAATCTCATGTTTGTTTACATTTTTGGAAACTAATATGTGTGTGTTTGTCAGTTGAAAATCACCATGGTCGCTATCAATCAATGCTAGCGAATGAGAAATTAGGAAAATGTAAAACGAAGTGATTCACTGCCAATCGCAAAATTGGAAATAAACTGTCCGTTTGAACTCTGTTCCAATTCTTTTCGAATGCATGTTTTACTGAGCGGGCTCGTGAAAGCTTATAATTTAGAGCTTTCTTTATGAGCCTTTTGTTAGCGGCTATTGGCGATCCTAAATAAATATTTTAACTGTTTTGGCCTGACCATTCTTTCTTTGTTATAATAACTAGTCCATTTTGTCCCACTGTTGGGCAAAGGCATCCCTCCAATCTTTCCAACGGTCACGAATTCATGATTATGTGCTATCTTTCAAAACAGTAGTTTAATTTATATGTTCATGTTCTTGTGCAATGTCCTAGAAATAAACTCTTGGTCACCTGGTCAATTTAAACGTACTCATTTTGCATTAACTCATCATGTATTACTAACACTATAAAAGTTTAATAATAATTAACTAGTGACCCGCCCCGGCTTCGCACGGGTACAAAAAAGGTATTAAAACCTTCCTCTTGAATCACTCTATCTATTAAAAAAAACCGCATCAAAATCCGTTGCGTAGTTTTAAAGATTTAAGCATACAGACAAACAAACAAATAAACAAACAAACAAACAGACGCGACTTTGTTTTATACTATGTAAGGATGCGAAAGTAACTCTGTCTGTCTGTCTGTTACTCTTTCACGCCTAAACGGCTGAACGGATTTTGATGAAATTTGGTACAGACATAGTTTGGAACTTGAGAAAGGACATATTATACGAGATAAACCAAAAATCTTCCGGAAGTCACTATTCCACGCGAACGAAGTCGCGGGCAAAAGCTAGTAATTTCATATTTTTAAGTCTTTACTTGACTAAAGTGAGTCTGTCAAGTAAGCTAGCTTTACCACCTTGACTCTATAAAAGTACCTCTATAAAATATGTATCAGAGTCAAGGCCAGGTTGCAATAAACACATAAACTAATGCACTATTTATTCCTTTCTCTATTTCTTAGTAAACTTTAGTTCCGACTGAACAACTACGTAAACAGGTCGCCATGCAATGCAACCTCATTAAAAGTTTTCCTGCACAAGTTTGAAAAAACTAACAGCAATAATAATGCATCAACTGCTGTCCACCAACTTTAATAAAGTTAATATGGAACACCCTGTTTATTACATAATAGACTATAGTTAAGTATAATGATTTCTTGAATACTGAAATGTTTGTATGTTCCCAATAACATAACATCACGCCTGTAATCCCCTAAGCAAAGGTGTACTACTGTAAAATGATGATGATTGTTGATCACGAAACTTCTTCTTGAAAACATCTCCAATTTAAACAAACTTCCTATTAAGCATAACTAACCACTTTTATTTCATGGTGACCAACCCATCACACCAGAAACATTGGTTATTACAAAAACCCATTAACCACAGTGACTTCATCTCAGCGAGCAGGTTGCGCCACACAATGTGGCCCAAGGATGCGCGCACAGCAGCAACGGGTCAGCTGTAGCAGTCACTCACTGCGCTTACAAATGATAGCTAATTGGGCTGTTGCATTGACGTGACGTCTAATGTGGACTATCTGGTCTAGTCACAACGGTACAAGGTCGACTATGTAGATAATTATAATTATAAACCTTCCTCTCGAATCACACTATCTATTGCTGAAAACTGTATTAAAATCCGTTGCGTGGTTTAATAGATGCCAGCGTACAAAGTGTAAAACAGCGGTAGCGGCTTTGTTTGCGGTGCTAGGAAAAGCCTCCCATCTCTCTTTCCACTTATCTCTAGAGATCTACGAGTATTACTGTTGTTCGCCAATCCCAGCTTCCTTTTGAAAAGAGTCGAGTTCGTCCCGGTATCTCCTTCTGGGCTTACCGCGCTGCTGTTTACTGCTGTTTGGGACGCATTGCGTGGTTACTTTAGCCCATAGCTCCCACCCATGCGACAGATGTGGCCAGCCCACTTAGAACCATAGAATAGGTGTACTGAATATTAGCGGTTGAGAACTTAATATGCCTATGCATACATGATTGAATGTCGAGTCTATATCAGATGAATATTAATTAGATAGCTTAGTGGTGTGAATGTAAAGTCACACAGAAAATAGATGAACGTGATACAGTAAATATTGAAGCAAAATTATTGGTCATTTGGAACTTGAGCCTATGGAAGTATGGAGGGAAGATAGATATCTAAGCTACGTCATGGACTGTGTCAGGTCATCAGCTGGCTGCAGTTTTGATCTTGTAGTAAACTTTAACAATGTGGAAGAGTGAATGATGTAAGTTGCTTATGAAATAATCAAGAGCAAGATCCCTGCGGTTAATAACAATCTCAACAATCTCAAAGTCAAAATAAAAACTCGGTCAATGTTAAAGGGTAGGTAATCAGTAAAGCATCGGAAAAGCAGCCATATTTAAGGCATCCATCCTGAATGATATGTGTGTATGATTTTGTAACAAAACCTCCGGTAGCTGTATGTAATAACTCCGGGTGGCGGCGATGCGCAACACTCGGCTTGTAAACACCTGCTTATTAACATCTAGACATTTTCAAGGAAATGTTCAATTTGAAGTGACAAATATCCACGACGTAACGCGCCACGCTAATTGTTATTATGAATTTCCCAGTTAATTTTAAATATTATGTTTTATCATTAAATGAGTCGTAAAGGAGATATTCCATAACAAGAACAGTGGCCACTGTTCTTCGTACAGGAATTGTCAACTACAGTAGTTTCACAAGTTGTTACCATATGCCTTGTGACTGTGACTATAGTTTCGCTTTTGATGTTGTTTTAACATTCAAAGTTCCCCAAAGAATTTCATTCAATAAAACCATTAGTCTTATTGAATGAAATTATTTGAGTTTGAAAAAAAAAACAGTTTTTATTCAAAGTACAGTTCTTAAATAGTTGATAGTTTTGATCAGCTATGTCCCGCCCGTAGGGCATACAATAATCACAATGTCATATAAATTACTGTTCAATAAAATTAAGATTATTACTAATTATTATTACTTTCCCTCTAGCACAATAAATAAAAATTAGAGAAAAAAAAAAAGAAACCAAAAGGGCACAAATTAAGAAAAATGTGAAATTCAAATTACATAGAAAATAAAATTAAAATGACATCATTTCATCATTCTCCTGCCCTTATCCCAATTTATTTGGGGTTGGCGCAACATGTCTTCTTCTTCCATACTTCCCTATTTCTCGTCATCTCAGCAGTCACCTCCTTTCTAGCCATATCATCCTTCACACAGTCCATCCATCGTTTCTTTGGCCTTCCTCTCCTTTTATAGCCATCTACATTCATACTCAACATTTTCCTCACAACATTTCCTTCATTCCTTCGCATCACATGTCCATACCACGACAATCGATTACCAATCAACTTTTCATTCACTGGCGCCACTTTCAGACTTCCTCTTATGTACTCATTCCTTATTTTATCCTTTCGCGTCACACCACACATCCCTCTTAGCATTCTCATCTCAGCCACATGCAAATGCCTTTCATTTATCCCTTTTGTGGCCCAACATTCTGATCCATACACGACAGCAGGTCTAACCATGGTCTTATAAATCTTCCCCTTGAGTTTAAGGGGAATGCGGGAGTCGCATATTGTTCCCGTGACCTGCCGCCAGTTCATCCATCCAGTGCTAATTCTGTGCTTTACACTACGATCTATTTCGCCATCGCTTTGCACGAGTGAACCGAGATACCGAAAGTCGGGGCAAATTGGAAGAAGCACGCCATCAAAGCGCGATGGCTCCAGAACTGGAGAGACCGCCGAAATCGCAAAACATGTATTCAGTTTTACTTCTGCTGATTTTAAAGCCAACATTCTCCAGCTTCTGCTGCCATTTCTTCAATCTGCTCTGGATCTCAGGTCCATCTTCACCGACAAGAACAATGTCGTCGGCAAACAGCATGCACCAGGGCAGGGTGCCTCTTCTTGTATGTCCGACGTCAGAGCATCCATAATCAACAAGAAGAGGTAAGGGCTTAAAGCCGACAAAAATTAAAATTACATATACCATTAAAAAAAAAAGATAAAGTCAAACATAACAAATTGAGATAGGTAGGAACATGTCAAATTATACACCTTAAATTATTCGTAACAAATTAAAATGTCAAATTGTAAAAATAATACATAAAATTAAAAAATAGATTATACTGAAAATAACAAAATTAATTAAATAAAGTCTGTAGGTCATCGAACACATCATGACTGTGGGACTATATTTAAGCAAAGACTTGTCGGATAGAAATTCTTTTACAGAGTAGTAACTTTTGTTTACTAACAGATCAAGGAGAGTCCTTTTAAAATTTTCCTTTTCCACAATTGTTCTGATATGCACCGTTATTTATGCACAATTGTTCTGATATGCACCGTTATTTATGCACAATTGTTCTGATATGCACCGTTATTTATGCACCGTTTTCCAATATCGCGTCGCGAGCAGGAAACATTCGAGCAGGCAAAGTTGAATCTCGGAAAGAGCACATGGATAAAATTACCCCTTTTCGACAACTCCTGTAAAACTTTTCCGGTAACCGCTTTTTACCAAATTACTGTGTACTACGAAATGTGCTAAATTCGCGTTCAAAGTGAGGTATTCCCATCTGAGCATAAATCAATATTTTGACGTGAGGCTTTGGTACTATTGGCCTAGAGAAAGCCGTAGAGTCGTGGCTATTTCTAGACTATTTTTTTTCAAGATTTGGTGTATAATACAAACTTTCAGATAGAAACCTTATTAATGTATTTTTGCCTAACCACTGCTTATGTAAGCAGTGTTATTGTATGCTGTTTGGTTTCGCCAATGTCAAGTGCTTCGTTTGTTCGTTTCACGATCACGAGCTCGTCACAAATCATAGTGTTTATCCGTTTACCCACTCCACCAAGCGCCAACCGGTACTCTGACAGGCATTACAGAAATCCCAGCCAAATAATCAGTAATCCCCAAAAGGTTAGGCAGAGGTGTATCCATTCCTACACTCACAATTCCTACACCCACAATTCCTACACCCACAATTCCTACACCCACAATTCCTCCACCCACAACTCCCACACCCACAAGTACAACTCCTACACCCACAATTCCTACACCCACAACTCCTACACCCACAAGTACAAATCCTACACCCACAATTCCTACACCCACAACTCCTACACCCACAAGTACAACTCATACACCCACAACTCCTACACCCACAACTCCTACACCCACAATTCCTACACCCACAATTCCTACACCCACAACTCCTACACCCACAATTCCTACACCAAAATTCGCCAGTTATGTTTAAGTTCCATGTAAAAGAGGGTGAGCCTATGCCTATAAGCGTACACATAATTTGATGCCCATAATATTCTGCTGTTTCCAGCGTACAATTTTTTTAAAGAATAATTGTAATGAATTTATAACATCTAAAATTTAACATTAAAATTGACATTGACAATATTGACATACAATATATTTCATTAATACAAATGAACATAATGTCAAAAATAAGGAATACGTTAACTATCAAATACAATGTCAGAATTATTAATTATAATGTCAAGAATTAACACGCAAAAAAAAAAGAAGACATTATAACAAAAGCAAGTCATAGTGTTGGCCTTCTGTTCCATCATGTTTCACGGTGAAGTTTCCAAGCAACACCTGAGTGAGGTGAAAACTAACAAGGCGTACGTAGAAAGCGGCGCGCGCACGGTTTCCACGTGCGCCGGCACTTCGTGGGAGATCACAATGTAACGAGATCTAACCCCAACGGCTTGGAAAGCTTTCATTGATTAATTGAATTTACTTTCGAGCAGATAATGGAGATGTGCCAAAATCTTGGCGTTTGAAGAGAACTAACGGCTTTTTAAATGCACTTGTTTTTCTTTTTTTTGTCTTTATATGTTTTCGAGTTCACTAAAGAAAAATGTGGTGTTATGTCGCGTTGTATTATGGGTTTTTCGGCGCCTGAGAAAAATTCAAACCGACGCAACTGTCTTGTTTTTTTATAGTTACCACAAAATATTTATATAATTTCTGCCATTGTCCGATCGAGCAGCAAATTATCCAAACAGTTCTGTATTATGATGATTTTATGAGCAATATTTTGCAGCCCGCCGCGACTCTGACGAATCTTCTCGAATCAAGTCGATCCGAACCAATGTTTAGGACGTCTAAGTTATAGACCTCATTTAGCAAAACGGGGTCTCGTTCTTCCATGCTCCTATAGATCTTTTTGCGTCGCTCCGAACCGTCATTTGCTAGAGCGTGCTAATCTATGTAGCACAACACTTTTTTTTTCCTTTTGGAGAATGGATAATCACTAATCATCGAATGACTCCTCCCGCTCGCTCTGGGCAAAGCAGAAGGGAGTGTCAGACTTAGTACTGACTAAAAAGACTAAAAACCACCCATGTTCCTTCTGACTCTGAGCCCTTTATGCCTTTGATTACTTTACCTACTACTTAAACTTAGTAAAGATTTTGACAGTTTTTCATACAAAAACTGTCAAAACCTTTACTTAGTGATGACCTAAGTAATCATTAAAGCTCTTTGAGTGCGGCAGAAAGAGTCATTTATTAAAAAATTGAATTAGTAGCATGAAGAGTATTTTTTTCCAAATACTCATGTTGTTTACATTTTTGGAAAACAAATTGCGAATGCGGAGTACCTAAGTTGTGTGTTTGTTAGTTGAAAATTGGTTTACCGCCGTGGTCGCTATCAATTAGTGCTAGCGAATGAGAAATTGAGTCGAAAGAGCGGAAATAAACTGTCCGTCAGCTGAGCTCTTTTTCAATTCTTTCCAAACGGGTGTTTCACTGAGCTCGTAAGCGTGGCTTGTAATTCAAAGCTTTCTCCAAGAGCCTTTTGTTAGCGTTAGTGTTTATTGGCTATTGGAGATCCTATTTTAGTATTTTGTTTTCGAACAACTCGCAGCAACATACATACATGCAACATGTAGAGCTATTCTAACACGATTTTCAATATCGAACAAAATCATTCTGTTGCTTTCATGCGTGTTACAAAGTTTCCTCAAATCTATAACTCGCGGAATCAAATGGATTAGTTTTATTACAAAAACATAGCGGAAACTGTACCACAATCGGCGTGTGTTTTCGCGCTCACCCAACTGTATCAATTATCGTACTTTATTCCGCGTTCATGACTGTGGGTGATGATTGGTAGCAGAAATACTTAAATACAGCTGCATCAAGACCACTTCCAGAACAATTGGGCAGACCTACAATTTTAAAACAGCACCTAATCCCTGAAAGGTTTAGCCGACACCTGTAGATCCCGTAGAAGGGAGCGAGCCGTGTGCCATTACCGGAAACAAATCCATACTCTGTGCTGCTAATGATGAGAAATTCCTCAGTGACAGACGTAATTCAAAATATGACAGCCGGGACCGACGACTTCACGTGCTTTCCGAGGCACGGAGGAAAGTCGGTATGCAATGTAATGGGTAATTTAGTCACCCATTTACAGACCAACCTAGACAAGCGCGGCTTAACTTGAAGATTGATCGGAGCGGCAGTAAATATCTATCTCACGACATCCATTTCGCTAGTAAGTTGAGATGTATAAAACTAGCTTCTACACTATCCCAAACCTCACGTTTCCGCGAACCACGTTCAATGGCCAGCCCTTCACCTACACAAAACCGAGCGTTACGTAACGGACCGGTGCTAGTTATTATGATAACTAATTCAATTTGTGGTAGATCCAGCTCACTGGGTGACGGGCGACGAGAGCTGAGCGAAGCCTTGTCAGTGCTAACTGGTGTTTTGTCTTGTTTTTAATACGTCATTCGCGTAACGTTGCTTGGTGTTTCTTCAATTGCGTTCTGATGCTGACATGTCCGTTTTGTGCTTGTAGTTTTTCGGCAAAAGTTGCATATGCTAGCCACTTTCACCATTACTTTTCTTCATTTTCTCTTGCCTTGTCCCAATTTAATTGGGGTTGTCACAGCACGTCATCTTTAGACACCTCATTTCTAGCCATATCATCTTCACTCGTCGGCAATAGTTGAAAATCAGCGTCAAGTGTGTTGCCATCTGGCGGCGGATGTGGCATTATGATGAGCTGAGGACCTTTTGGCATTATTAGTTTTAAAATATTCTGTATATTTTTGAAGGTGTTGTTAGGTCTTTCTTTCATTTCTTTGGTCGTCAATCCAAAATTTCCTCGCGACGCTTTCCTCTTGCCTCCGCATGATTAATAATAAGCCGATTCTTCCGATTCTTACTATCAAAGATGAAAGACATTTATTTTACAAAAGGCACCAGTACTTAGGACTTAGGAGGGTATACTTAAGTACTTGATGGCCTGCTTTTATCCGTTAATTAATTCTAAAGCGTGTCTGCTTGCTATAGCGATTGTATTCTTAGGTTTACACGTACATCAAGCAACTTATTGCGATTGCTTTGTTTTGCATCTATGTAGTTATGTCGATTTATTCCCATAACGTCGAGTTCCGTTTAGATTACAAAGCAGCGTATCGTAGCAATAATAATCAAATTATTGACTTCTTTAATCATACTTAGTAGCCTACCTCATAATTGTCGTTATTTTTTAATTAGACTTTTCACTAACAATAACTGAAAAGTATTAGGATTGATGATAGGAATACGATTAGGATAGATGGTTTGGCAATGGTGAGAGGATGAGTGAAAGGCAATTAACATAAAGGTACACTAACCATAATGGTGGTGATCTTCAGAAAGGTGTGCGTGGTACTCGCAACCGGCGGCGTGCGTCAGTCACCAGGTGGATTTAAACGTGGGCGAAAATAATGGACAGTATGTTAGGATCGCAGAAGTGGCGTCTGTACTAGGTTATACCCCCATGAGAGGCAAAAAGGTAATAGGTATGTCAAATGTATCTTTAAATTAAGCAAATACCGACATCCCTTGGCCCTCTTATCTTACTACAACTCCTGCATGGGAACATTCTAGATTTTCTGCCATCTAAATCCAGGCAGTTCTACAGCCACGTGACTGCTCCGCCTAGTCGTCAGCCAACACAATGGGCGCCCGGCGGCCACAAAAGCGCACAATGGACCGCTTATTGATATGTCCTGGTATGCACGGCGATCGCACGGCTATTTCCCTTGCCGCGCGCCTGGCGGCTGGCCTGTAGGTATACTGGGTTGCTGGTTCGCAATAGGACAGGGATTGTGGCGTGATCGAGGTGTAATAAATACATATGTTAGAAGTAACAGCAGGTTAATAAATCGACACAATATTCGAAAGAAAATGAAGGTAATGAATGAAGAAAAGAGCGGAAGCCGTTATGAGACAAAAGATGAAAAAAATGCATTACACCGATCCCGAGTAACTTGGGGTAAGGGCAGGAAGTTAATGAACACGAAATATATCTACGGATCTTACTACGGAGAACAATATTCCAGAAATAGAAGTAGGTAAATGATATGGACGATTGGCAAAGAGAAGTTGCTACAAGGGTAGAAATATCAATTACTGAACTATCTATTTCATTCTACTGTGTCCGACGAAGTATTTCCGCTGTATTTCTTCCGCTCACCAGCACTGCTGTTCCGGATTACCAGGCCGGTGAAATTACAGACACGTGTGAATTTACTACTTTACCTATAAACTTATAAAGTCACGTTTGATTAAGTTCATTGACTTGTTCCAATAGCAATAAACATTTGACCACGCTCAGATAACAGTTGCAAAGAGATTCGCGCATAATAGGGCCAAGGGCCGACCTCAAAGGACCTTGAATAACTCGTCATAGACGGACTAGGTCATTGTCCCAGTGATAGGCAGCTTACGTAACGTCCGGCCAGTGACACTGGTCACTGGTCTGACCACTTTCTCCGCACGACTCAGCGGATGAGCGGATCAGCCCCAAGTAGTTGCACGTCCCGGTGTGAGGCACTGAGGAACTGAGGATATCCTGCGTTTTATTACGGAAGCGATAGGTAATCGATTTCTTTTAATGATCGAGGATGCATGGAAACTGGTAATTGATATTCTAGCGATGCATATGTACATCTGTACAGTTACAGTAGAGTCATATAGTCATAAGTAAACGTACAGATCTCCAAAAAAGTATGCCTTTAGATAATCCCTGTCTATTTTCGGAATTATGCACATTTGAATATGTTAACCATGGAATTCCCAAAAACCCTTTTCAAGTAGTGCATCTATATGCATTTCCTCAGTCTATAACAGAAATTATAAAGCAAACAGTAATTAATCATGCTCACGCACTTCTTGTCTTTATTTCCAGTGACGAGGATGACACGATTCGTCTGTTGCGACAGCTCAGCAGAATCAACCGGCCGCTCGGCGTCACCTTCCCTCAGATGGTCAGACTCATGGCCCAATGCCAGCAGGTAATCCCACATGTCTTAACTAAGTTATGGCTTAAGTATAAGGAAGAGACAGGCACGCGGAAAAACCAGAGAGATTCCACTTGCTGCTTTTCCTTTCAACTCACGTTGGCTAGTAATTTAGAATCCAATTTCTATTCTTTAGCATTGAAAAAGCTGCTAGGCATAGCTGTAGATTACTGATGATGAAAAACAATTTGGTGTGGTTAAGGAATACTTTGGATATCTGAACAATGCCTACCTACCCAATTTGTGGTGATGACGCAATGGAAACACTGAGTGCTTTTGCAATTCACGATTGCAAAAGTCAACACCTAACTTATAGACCTGCATTGTATTGTGTACGTTACATCCCGTGGTTACATCTAAAGCGATATTTGCTAAATGGACGCCTATACAATTATTGCCTCGTAAAAGTATCCAATTGAGAACAGAGACATTACTTTGTGTAATTTATTTCATCACCCCTGCTGCTCTCAAAACGGTAAAGGAAAACATCGTAAGGAAACCGGCATGCGGCATTAGAACCAAAAAGTTCGAAGACATGTGACATCGGACTATAGTCCAACCCTCTCCTAGAGAGGAGGCCTGAGTCCCTGCAGTGGGAACATTATAGGCTGATGATGATGAAGTATCCAATTACATTAAATTAATACACGTTTTTGCAAACTTTTCTCCCAGACCGTATAAATTGAATGGGAAGAAACACAATCGATCCACGGCTGTTACTTTCAGATCTTTACTAGGAATTAAAGACTGACATAAACACATAAACTTATTATTTCTTGGGGAACATAACGTAGCATATCGTGAGCTATGGTAAAAGAAAAAACACAACAATAACCTAACTTCCGTGCAGTTCTCGGAAAAGAACACGCGATTCTTTCACATTTCAAACATTCGTACTAGAACGAAGTGGTTAGGAGTTTAGGACTTAGGAGGTTGGTAACTAGTGTACTTACTGCCGCACTCAGAGAGCTTTTAGCCATCACTAAGTAAAGCTTCGGCAGTTAGTTAGCTTAGCAAGTTATTTCTAACTGAACCATTTTCTATCGGGCTGTTTCTAGGTTTCTACTATATTTTCCATCAGGATAATTTGTCTGTCAATCACCGTCCAATATGATTGCCAGTTGCTACTATACGTGCTAGTTAGATCGTGTCTTAGGTGCCTCCTACCTACCACACCTACCCCAATCATAGTGATATATTTAATTGCAGATGATACCTCTCTTATCTTTAAAGTAGATAGGAATAGACACGATTTTGACGACGTAAACAGCGCGCTATCAATGGTCACGGATTGGTTCACAACAAACAACCTTGTTCTTAATGCCAAGAAAACTAAAATAATTAAGTTCGCTTTACCCAATGTTAGAAATCTAGGTCCCAATATTATCCTCGCCAATCAGGAGCTGGAAACTGCCGACTCTGCTGTATTTCTGGGCATAACAGTAGATTCAAAATTACAATGGGGTTTACACATATCAAGCCTAGCGGGAAGGCTAAGTTCAGCCGCATACGCCGTCAGAAAAGTAAGACAATTCACTGACGTTGATACAGCACGGCTAGTCTACTTTAGTTATTTTCACAGCGTTATGTCCTACGGTATTCAGCTGTGGGGCAAAGCTGCTGATATTCAAAATATATTTGTACTGCAGAAGCGAGCGGTTCGTGCAATTTATCAGCTGGGTGCCCGAGTTTCCCTTAGAGATTTTTTTAAGGAGATTGGTATTCTCACGGTTGCTTCTCAGTACATCTTTGCCAACATTTTATATATTAGACAAAATATCCACCTGTACACTAAAAACAGTGATATCCACAACTTTAACACTAGAAATAAGCATAAACTACGCGCTCCTTTTCACCGGCTTCACAAAGTTCACAATTCATTCGTAGGGCTCGGGATTACATTTTATAATATACTGCCATCTTCTTTTCTAGACTTGCCATATAATGAGTTTAAAGCCAAAGTTAAATCTAATCTTTGTTTAAAAGCTTACTATTCTATTAACGACTACTTAGATGATAAGAATAGTTGGTCGCTGAGTTGAACACAAGACAATGTTTGTTATTTGTGTTCTTTCTCCAAAATTAGTTTACTGTTATGTTATGTATTTATTATTTTATTTTTACACTAGCTGATGCCCGCGGCTTCACCCGCGTGGATGTCGTTCAAATTATATACTAAAACCTTCCTCTTGAATCACTCTATCTATTAAAAAAAACCGCATCAAAATCCGTTGCGTAGTTTTAAAGATTTAAACATACAGACAAACAGACAAAAAAAGCGACTTTGTTTTATACTATGTAAGGATTGTTTATTGTTATATTTAATATAATAAATATATTAATATAATAATATAATATTCCACAACTATCACACAACGCCATCTAGTCCCAAGCTCCCAAGCTAAGCAGAGCTTGTGTTATGGGTACTAGACAACTGATAAACATACTTATATATTTCTAAATACATACATATTATAGATAAATTACACCCAGACACAGAACAAATGATCTACTGATGATGATGAAATGATGATGATATACTTTTGTTTATTACTGATTGTGTCTGTAGTAAATCTTAAATGTAACTGACACCTTGCTATTGTATCGAGTCTGGTTCTTCTAACCAACCTAACAGACAGATGTGTGCTGGGGAGTTTGTTCCGCCACTTCTTCTTTCCAGCTAAACACTAGGAAGTGTCGATTGGTGGGCGTTTTGGGGGACTGTCTTATAAAAATGTAAATACAGTGAAACCTGGATTTATGTGTCTCAGATATTCAAATCTGTCTCATGGGACCCCAGTATGAGTTCCAGTTATAGAGGTTTCTCACTTATCCAAGTCCCAGTTAACCAAGTTTCACTGTAGTAAAGTAAAGTAAATGACCTTCGAAAAGTGCTGAGTATCAGCCTAGTTTGAATAAATGAATTTTGATTTTGATTAGATGCTGATAAGTAGCCAATATTCATTTATGTGTAGGTAGGTATATTGTGAATACCCCTTTCTTTCTCTTGTTCTTGTTTAGTAAAAAACAGTAGCTGCGCCTCAATGACCTCAATGCAAACCCAACATCTTTTTTTCCCGTAGAATTAAGCGGACTACCTAGGTTAGCAGTGTTAGCACTTTGTTAATTCAAATGGTGTGTAGCCTGTATTTTCTGTGTCTAATTAGAACATTACCTACATTTCACAAAATCACGATACGTAACTAGCAATAATATTTTAAAGCTCTTCTCCTAAAGAGCAGCATTTCTATTCTAAAAATGTTGCCACGAAAAAGTCACATAAATATTATAATTTTTGTATTTTCGGCCACAAAGTTGGAGATTCGCAAAATCGATTGACATCAATGCCATTAGTGGCCTTTGAACCGTTTAATGAGTTTCTCATTATGTGTCACAGTTTTTGTTCCACATTGACCTCATATTCGTCGTTAACCCGAAATTACTGTGTTGCCAAACAATAATAAAATAATAGTATATATTTATTTTTATCTCTATTACCTATAATTTAGTCCGACTGTCCGACCACAGCAATATTATGTCGTGTTGAAACTAAACAGTGCTATCAGTATTTGAGAGATCCACGTTGAATCTGATCGAAATTGTGATCTATCACGAATGTGATGCACGCGACTGTTGTATAAATAGACAATTAATAGCAATTTCCTCATTTCTATGTTCTTTCTATGGCATAATCAGTTTGTTAAAATCAGTAAAGCGAAAAACTAACACCACTATTTCCTGTGGAATAGAGTAGTATGTATACTGGTTACGCCCTCTAGTGGCGAGTAGCAACACTAGTTTTCGTCATGAAAACATGTCGAGGAATTCCCAGAACAAATAAAAAATTAAATAATAATAAATGGATGGGTTAGTAGTGGACCAGTATTTTTTGATCACATGGAGAACATGGCGGAATTCTGAATGTAGTACAGCTAAAAAAATTACGACAAGTGACATCCATGGTTCGTCTGAAATGTATTGGAGTCCTGGATTCTCACCACAATAAACAATCTGTTCCAGGTGCCAGGTGTAGAAAGCTTCGATGAAGGTGGTGGAGACACGCCTACGACTGGCAGGAGCCATGGTGGTGGCTGGCACGAGACCGGAGCGGCGCGGGCCAGGTTGGATGCAGGCGGGGCTCATGCTGGGCTACTGGGAGGCAGTCCACTCACGTTACTGCAGGGAATTATACCAGGTAATTAATCATAGCTTATTTAAGCAAGAATTATCAAAGTGTCACACCACAGGCAGGCTAATGAATGAGAGACAGTGATGTGATGGTTGGGATTCTAAGTATAGGCACATTGACGCTCACACATAACGAAACTTAAGACTTTGTATGAAATGGTGAATGATATTAATATAAATTTCAGAATAGCCTACTAATTCTATTCATTATTATCCTTACAGGTACAAAGTGGTGCGGTACAGGGGACATAGCCGCAGACTACCACGACCTGGGCGCGGACAGACGCCTGGACCGCTGCTGCCGCACGCACGACCTGTGCCCCACCAAGGTCCGCGCCTTCTCCAGTCGATACAACCTCACCAACAACTCGCTCTACAGCAAGTCGCACTGCACCTGCGACGACATGCTCTTCGAATGCCTCAAGTCCACGAACACCTCCGCATCACACCTCATGGGACACATCTACTTTAACATCGTCCAAGTACCCTGCCTTGAGGACGTCGTCGACGCACGACGGTTTCGTAATGCAAGGCTTGGCTTCTAACTCCTCGAGCGGAGAATAGTGGAATTAAACTCATCAGCGCCATCTAGTAGTCACGATAGTGTGTGTTGCATGCACAGATTTTTTTGATGCTGTAAATTTTGCATTTTACTAATCTTCGTGTTATTCTCTGATTGAGATTGTAAATAATGATTAAATTTTAAATAATGTTCTTATAAAACATTAGACATCAAGCTGTGATACGTCTGTGCCTTTAAATGTACTAGAGAGTATTTTTGTTAGAGGATGGCGCTATACAAATAAAAAACACTCGTTTTAAATAGTTAATAAGATATTTATTTATTTGTTACAAAACACTCATGACAAAGATGCAGATTCTCTGTTGTTATAAAAATAGTAACAATAGTTAATATTCGTTTATGAAGACACAGATATTTTATAATAATGTAGAAAAATAAATATGAATTAGTTCATACCAAATAAAGTTATTTATTTTAAATCGTACGTGCGTTGTTTTATTTTTTTTCAGCCAACTAATGAAAATGAAAGTGTGTTCAATGATCGTTTATGGTCCGTTGCCCCCAAGCGGATAAGACGAACAATAAAATATACTGGCGCAATGTACGAGCAATTTTATATTTACAATCATACAGATACAGTTCTTTATTCAATGACATCAAAAGAGAGGAAGGATTTGCGTTTGGTGCAATCAGTATATAAAGTCTTTGGTGCAATCGGACTACCCCACCCTGAAGGGTTAGGCACAGGGGCGTATTTACCCTAGGGCCATCCGGGCCATGGCCCGGGGCGCTAGAAAGCCAGGGGCGGCGTAGCCGCCCGGCCGCCCCTGGCCGATTGCATTTTGTTTTGATTTTGGCACCATTCTTTCCACTTTTACTTCTCACCTTTTTTATATTTTCCTAACAATTTCCATTCAAAATTAACATAACAAAACCAGGCGGCAACGTCAGGTCATGGTTTTCAGATCGGATAATTGCAAAACTATTGACTACTTTGTAAAAATAAGGACAACCAAGCAAAGGCGTATTTTTCTCGCCGCCGCCGCCGCCTTGGGGCGGTTATTCGTACTAGTCTTATGTATATTCCAGTCTGCCGTATGCCGCCCCAAAAATCAAGTGAACAAGCACTATCCTTCTAATCTGCCGCCTACCGCTTGCTATTCACAGTAAAAAGACAATCTAACTAACCTATCTCGAATGCTAAAATTTTCTTGCTCGCTACGCTCGCATGGTAGTAACATTGGTTTCAGTGTATATTTTTTGAATGATAAAAAGAACATCAGTTACTTTTCCGAGCCAGGGAGCAAAAATTTTCGAGCTCGCTTCGCTCGCTTTTGCATTTGCCCTCAAGTCTAAATAATGCATAAAAAAATATCTATCTAGATTGTTGAAACTACATGTAAATCTGATTTGGCAAAAATTGTTTGAGCTCGTTCGCCTTTTTTTTGTGAATTTTCGGAACGGCAAACCCTAACACATTATTAACTTAATAATATTGACAAATATAAGCAAAAAAAAAAACAAAAAAATTATTTGACTTTCATAAATAAAACCCGAAGTGTATCATTTTAAATAATTAAAAAAGTATTTTGACTTTTAGCTAGTTTTCTTTGCTAATGATGAAAAGGAGGGGGCGGCCAAATTAGGGTGGGCCCCTCGGCGGCAAAAACGCAGGCCACTACACTGGGGTCAACACAGACGTTGTTGAGGTCGTTTTCAAGTTTTCATTAATTTATTTACTTACCTACTCGTTTGTAGCAAATAAAAGAGACTGCTTTTCAAATTTTTCTTGTCTTCTGGGGCGGCAAAAGTTATTGGCCCGGGGCGCCAAATTTCAAAATACGCCCCTGGGTAGGCAGATGTACACACGGCTACACATCAAGCTATACATTTCCAGTATAAGCTGGTCTCGCATTGTATAGGATTTCCGAACAGTGCGAGATCAGCGTAAACTGGAAATGTATAGCTTGATGTGTAGCCGTGTGTACACCTCTGCTCTCTATGGCCACATTTAGTCCATAGCTATTCTAGTGAATCGGATTTGCCGTACAGGGACAATCGAGTGGTAGTCCACTCGATTGTCCCTGTACGGCAAATCCGATCGATCGTATAATAACGAAAATCGCTATTCACAAAACCGAAGCCGAGTAATAGATTCGGTTGTGATTGCCAATCATTGCCGACAGCCGACAGCTATAATGTTATCGGAAGCGCAATCAAATCAGAATTACGACGCCATTTTGTACTATACCATTACCATACGCAAGAGTCGTTGTGTTTCATTTAAAATAAAAATTATTTTAAATTGTTTTTAATTAAAAATTTTTTTACTCGACGGATATTCAGTACAATCTTATTGGCTCCATAAAAAATTTTGCCACGAGTGTTTATTGTAGTCCAATGTCGATCGAATCTGTTATTAGCATTTGCCAATCGTTCGATCCAGAAATCTGATATTCGATAAAGTGTCAAGGTCGACTCGGTTTCGGTTCGATAGTTTGTGAATAACTATCAGAGGTCCCATGAAAAACCTCATCTTTTAATATTTTTCTCCTTCTGTCATTTTTGCACTCCAAAATGGAGCAATACGGCATCGTTATGGAAACTTCCACTGTTGTGTTTGTGTTCCGTGGTCTCGATAGTCAAAATCTTTGTGATAGTCCACAAAACCAAGACACAGCCGCCGACCATAATCTTCAGTCTTCTGTTTAAGTATACCGTACTGTGTGGATGATTCGGTTTATTATGGCGCTGTCTGTATTCTCTTTGAAACTCGGCCTTCTCAGAGTCAGGTCGGGTCAGGTGCAAACGTATCGTCGAGAATGGATATACAGCGAAATGGTTAGTAATTCTTTAATGAATCACGCATTAAATTAAATATGTAGGTATTAACACAGATAAAATGAGTCCGTTTAATCTGGCCCTTACTTTCCGGAGTGCGTCTGTACAAGTTACTGACAGTCTCGAGCTTCTTGGCACGAAGTTGAGCGCGAATCTGAACTTCGGCGCCTACATCGAGTCGAAAGCTCAAACTGCGGCGAAAAAGCTGGGCATCTTAAACAAGGTTAAGCGGTACTTCAAGCCTGGAGCTCCACGAGCTGATCCCACCATCTCCCTTCTTCCATCGGGAGACTAGACGTACTGCAGGGTATCACCGATACCTAGTCGACATTCCACACATTCGAACGAAACGCTTTGCTGGGTCCTTTATTATGCGCACAGCCAATGAGTGGAATTCCCTGCCTGCGTCCGTTTTTCCGAGTTCATATAACCCTAATCTGTTTAAGTCGCGAGTAAACAGGCTTCTACTGGGTAAGGTCGTTCCATCGTCGACATCATCTCTGCCCTTAGGGCAAGATTGAAGTCAAGAGCAAGCCCATTTATAATAATAAAAAAAAAGATAATTACAAATACCCAATTCCGTACTAGTAATAATCAGTAGCTGGCATCGATTTGTAACGATGAGTTTTAAATGATACAAAAATATCTTCTTCGCTGCCCAGTGCACTCCAGTATTGGCTCCAAAAAATTTTTCGTCACGAGTGTTTATGTATGTACTACAATGTCGATCGATTCTGTGATCCAGAAATCTGACACTCGAGAAAGTGACGGTCGACCAGCAGGGCTATTGGCTATCTCTGTTGACAGTTGTTTTGATTATCACTTTCGCTCTGTGTGCTTTCATTAACTGTCAAAAGGTTAATTTGGTATCGGCTATGACCAGTAGTACAACGCGTATGACGTCATCGGAGACCATTGTCGTTGATAGTCACTTTAACTCATTTTGACAGAAGTTTCTGTATCGATATTTTTAAAATTGCGATTGTCTAAGCTTATTTGACATTACATTGTTTATACACAGAGTTTAAAGTGACTTTCGTGAAAGACGCTTCTCAAGGGTAGTGTTTTATGATGATTTATGACGGTTGATACTGGTACTAGTTTCTATAAGTCCCGTATTGTTGGAGCTACTAAAGATTTTATAACTATATTTGCATTATCTAAACTCAATCTCCTTAATATTATATATTCCTTGATATAATTGCATAGCTCATATTGTGTGAAATTGTGAATACTATGTACAATATAGAAACCTGTCTTTTCTTGAATTTGGATTTTGTTTTTACAATGATGGTTTTTTGAGACAATCTGTAATATTCTTTAGGTAGTTGGTGAAGTGTAATAATGGGTACACCTCTGTCTAACCCTTCGGGGAATATAATATTTTCCTACCTTTGTATAGATTCATTTCACGTATTGTTTTGTGAATATGTGAACATTGTGGCCTTTTGTGTCGTGCCCTGCAATGTTCTGAGTAATAATTAGGGTTTATTTCATCAAAATCGTCTTACATAAGCAATAGACATTAATTTTTAAAACTTAATTAGTAATCTCGAGCAAAATATTTTATTTTCCTTTTGTCTTTACTTCTTCCATGCAAAACATGAAAGTAATTAGTACTACGTACAACAGCAATTTCTTACTGGCTGACAACATTCAAATATTACTTTGACAATAACCATTTGACATGTCGGGTGCCATATAGCGGCTAAATCTAAAATATATCCTCAATCAAGTATTGTAACGTTCAAGCAGTACCTGCTTAACTTGGCCGTATAATAGTCGATAAAAAATAGAGGTGTCAATTGCTGGGATGTTAGTCACCCTATAATCACTGTCACGTGATACCCACACAATGAGATACGCAATACCAATTTTATGACATTAGCAGTTAACACCAAAGTTCTGTGGACAACTGGTGCTTGTTATCCACTGACTTTTGAAAAGATAGACAATAGCTACCCGATATATTACTTTACTCTATGCGGTCGACTCGGTTTCGATTCGCAGTGGCACTCACGCTATGCAAATTATAATTATATGGATTCCATAAATATGTACAAGCAATTTGAACGGATCTTATATTTATATTTTGAACGCAGCATATATTTTTTTTCATCTGTAAACACATCAAAAACGTCAACAGAGAATGAGAAACGTCAAACAGTTTCAGTGATTTCATCTTTTTCTCTGCAGTAGTCTTATTCATATTTTCCAAACTTTTGATGTTGTAAATCTGTGCAATAATGCGAATATTTCGAAGACTACTATTATTTTAGCAATAACTAGAATAAATGGACATCCAGTACACGATGTCAAGTGATACAACAGAGACTGTGAAAGGTGTGTTATTTTGTTCAATTGTTTGTTAATTTAGGCTATAATGTCTTCCGTAGAGGCACTGAATGGTGTTTCTGTTTCAAGTGGAGGTCGCAGGCGAGTGCAACGGCCCGGCCCCGGACCAACAGAGACGATTACTTGAAGAAGAATTTAATGTTCAGCGAGCGAAAATGAAAGAGTTGTTCTTGCAAAAAGAAGGTTCGTTGTCCGTTATCAGCAGTGTAGGTCGCGCGGGGATATCGTAGGCTTGGTTCTGGTTTGTGTGAATGCATGAAATTACAATTATTCACGTGATATCATCGTTTTTGTTGTGGCTGTTTGTCAAAGTCAAGCTGAATCTTGGTTTGTAGAGTACGTTTGTTTTGCTCGTAGCCAGGTGATTGGCATCCTGACATGTTATGTTGACCTTGTCCTTGTGTTCACCTGTGCTACCTGTCCCTGCAGCTGCACAAACTGGTTTGTTCATAACATCAGGTAGTGGGCCATTTTTACAAATTTACTAAATTCATTTTAGTTTCCTGAATGCATTCATTTTGCATGTTTATTCCTCCTTCAAAGTAAAAAACATTAACACCTATTTGTTACTTAAAAACTTCACCTTTGTCAATGTTTGTGTCACTTTTCTAAAAAAAAATTTGTTAACATATTTCTTGTTGTGTCACAAACATTACATTACATATGAAATCTTAGAAACACAGTGAGAACTAAACTGAGGTTGAAAAGTTTATACCAATTTGTTAGTGCAATTAAAAAAACATGTTTTGTTTATATGTAAGTCAAATGGAGACAAAGATCTTCATTTTGTCAGAATGAGATGGTTTATAACTTGATGTATAATTGTTTACACAGTATAATACAGCTCTATGGTTTAGAATGGGCAAGAAACTCCATGGACACTCTAAATAAAGAACTAAAACCATTCTGTATTAAAACTATAAGTAAATTAATATAATTAGTAAGTAATAAGCACTTGCATCAGAGATTCAACAAAGTGGTTGTGAAACATTTAGAACTTTAGCATCTGCTTAACAAGACACATTTCATGTCATTGTTTTTTACATACTAATGTGAAATAAGTAGTGGTGGATGGTTAGTAATCTAGGGAATAATAATATCTAACTAAGTTAAGGATTAGATGTAGAACTTACCTATTAGATTTAGCAGCCTAGCTGTTAGACTTTGTAACATCATAATTCAGGTGCATGAAGGTAACATAACAATTCATTTACAGACATCACTGAAACATTAGTTAGTGTCCCACATTACCTGACTCCTATTATATGGAAGACCAGTGACCCGTTCCGGCTTTGTGCATAAAAGACATTAAAACCTTCCTCTTGAATCACTCGCATCTAATAAAAAAACCCGCATCAAAATCCGTTATGTAGTTTCAAAGATCTAAGCATACATAGGGACAGACAGCGGGAAGCGACTTTGTTTTATACTATGTAGTGATAGTGAAGAAGCAATATAGGATCAAATAATGCCGGGCACTGACCATTCTAATTACTTTACAGCATTGATCAAATTCACTCTTACACCAACACAATATCCTCAACAAGTAACAACCTTGTTTATACCGTATCATTAAAATGTCCAACCTTCCCTCTTTGCAGAGGACATGAGGAAGATGATCCACGACAAGGAGCAGCTGGAGTCCGAAGTCCTAGGGCTCCGGGCTGAGCTGCAGCAGCTCCAGACACTCAGCGAGAACCAGAAGTCAGAGATACAGAGCTTGCAAATGCTTGTTAGTGGTATGTATTTAGAGAGAGGCAGTGTAGAACCGAAGAGGTGTGTTTACTAATAATAATAATATAATATTCCACAACTATCACACAACGCCATCTAGTCCCAAGCTAAGCAGAGCTTGTGTTATGGGTACTAGACAACTGATAAACATATTTATATATTTCTAAATACATACATATTATAGATAAATTACACCCAGACACAGAACAAATGATCGTGCTCATCACACAAACATTTGTCCTGGGTGGGAATCGAACCCACGACCTCCGGCATAGCAGTTAGGGTCACTAACCACTAGACCAACAGGCCAGTCCAAACTTGACCACAAATAAAAAATACAGCGGGATAAGCTTGCCATGGCCGAGGTATTTGGAGGCAAAATTCTTTTATGAGAACTTTATGGTCTATGATGAAATGAAACTGGCGATGTAGATAGAAGACCCCCAAACAAACGAAAAATTACCAGAGTCATAGTACCTTAAAGTGTCATGTTGCCTAGATTTTTGGTAATAAAGTTCTCAATTATATAGAAAAAGGTTAAATCCCTTTTAAATTGTTATCAAATATAAACGAATTATCGAGATACTCATTATCTTCCTTCTCATGTTAGTTCGGGTCAGCACAACTGTTTATAAAAAAAACTACAGGATACTGTCCAGACTCTGATTACAATGATTTTTAAAATATTGCGTTTAGATTTATTTATTTTCATTAATTAATTTGCTGGGAAGTCATGTAGAACTTTTTGTGTTATCTAATTATTATAATCAGTACATACTATAAAATAAAAAATTGCCCTGGTTTTACATTAATATTAAAAAAAAACCGGCCAAGTGCGAGTCGGACTCTCGGTGTTTTATGATAGACTAGCACTTTGCCCACGGCTTCGCCCGCGTGGATGTCGGTTCAACTACAAAAGTGACGATTTTCCATACAAACTTTCATCCCCCTTTTCACCCCCTTAAAGGTTAAATTTCCAAATACCCCTTCTAAGTGCTCCCCTACATTATAATAGGAAGCCGTGTGCAAAATTTCACATTCCTAGCCCCAGTCGTTTCGGCTGTACGTTGATATGTCACCCAGTCAGTTCTCCTTTTATATAATATACATATAATAATATATAGAAGGAATAAAGTTTTAAATTAAAAATAAAAGGTATAAACTGTTCAAAAGCTGTCGATAGACACTCCATACATCTGTCGATGTATGGAGTGTCTATCGACAGCTTTTGGTTGAAGGGGATTTAATCCTCGTTTAATAGAGCCTGAACTAAAACATCTACAAAAATATTTATTGGTGTGCAAAAACTCAGTTATGTACTTGGCAAAATCAGTTGCATACAGATGAGAAGTCTTTACGAACAAACCAACTAACAGTATTGACATACTTCTGCATAATAACTAATTATATAAACAGTAATTAAAAATGTATGTTATTAAACTATTTTCCTTATTGAGTAGTGTGATGGAAGTGATGGAGCTCAAAAGTGAACAATGTTTCAGTCTTTCTGTTTAGGATGGGGTCCCAGCGGTAACAATATAATAAAATCTTATTAATCTGTAAAACAATGCAAATTATGGAGTTTTCAAAGCGATAAGACGTTACTAGAAAACTAAGAATTTTCTTCCCCGTATTTGGTAACTCACTCAATAAAAGTACAACAGTATCGGATCCTTAATTATTATTGCAGTGCTGGTGACTGTTGTGACCATTTGTGGAAAAAAAAGCAAGCCAAAAAACTCCAATTACCATCAAAAATCGCCGAAAAGACAAGAAAAAAACATGAGAAAAAAACCGGCCAAGAGCGTGTCGGGCCACGCTCAGTGTAGGGTTCCGTAGTAATAATTCTTTTTTGTTTGAAATACGGGCCAATGAAACTTGACCTCTGGATTGTATAGGCGCTCATACGATTCAGGGACCAAATTATATTGGTTAACTGCAGTTTCCATCTGTTGTTTCCATCCAAGTTCAAAATAATTTTCCTAGAAAGTCCTTATAAAGTTCTACTTTTCAGATTTTTTTCGTATTTTCTAAACTTATGGTTCAAAAGTTAGAGGGGGGGGGACGCTTTGTTTTTTACTTTTGGAGCGATTATTTCCGAAATTATTGACATTATCAAAAAATGATTTTAGTAAACCCCTATTCATTTTTAAATACCTTTCCAACAATATATCACACGTTAGGGTTGAAATTAAAAAAAAAATCACTTCCCACTTTACATATAGGGGGGCTACCCTAATAAAACATTTTTTTCCAATTTTTATTTTACCACTTTGTCGGCGTGATTGATACACATTTTGGTACCAAATTTCAGCTTTCTAGTGCTAACGGTCACAGAGATTAAGCGAGGACGGACAGACGGACAGACAGACAGACAGACAGACAGACAGACATGGCGAAACTATAAGGGTTCCTAGTTGACTACGGAACCCTAAAAAGAGACCGTCACCAAATGTCTACATCGTGAGTTAATGGCTAATTTATTGTTCCAACAGAAACAGTGGAAGTGTCATCTTCAGGGACAGAAGAAGTGAGAAGATTGCGGGCCAGGAACATGGAACTGGAACAACACTTGACACAAATGCGGCAGGTTGCACAGCAACAGGTGAGCTAAAAATCTTCTAAAACCAACAAAGTAGGATGTGTAGAAGAGCAGAATTTTACAAGGCAGTACAAATGATAATAAAAAATTACTGAAATAAATCCATCAAATCTTAAGGCTGGGTTCATTGAAGTTCACTGCTACATATAGGCTTCCCAAAGCTTCGCAGCTTTATAAAGGAACAGTCCAGACTTTCGCATCCATACTATCCCAGCCAGTCAGCCACTTACTTAAATCGTCGGTTGAATTCACTGGAAGGCGTCCCACACTAGGCTTGCCGATACACGCTCACCGGTCCCGAACACGTTTATTCAATGGATCCTTTGGGAAACATGGCTAGCCCACTACCACTTCCGCTTGCAAACTTAACAAGCTTTAGATTGGCAAAAGATTCAGGATTGATACCGCGTTATCCAGTTACTTGGATGGGTGGGTGTTTCATAGCCAGTCGCCCCATGTTAAATAGTGGTGTTTAGCTTCATCCAGTTAAATAAAAGTAGACGAAATAGACCTCAACGTAGTTGGATAAAGGCCAGGCAGATGACGAAAAGAGTTCGTTTTAATTAGTCATTTACAGCCTAAATCTTGATGAAGTGAAGTGATATTTGTCGACTTTGTTTTTCGTTCTCACAAATGGCACATTTACATAAACCATAATGTAAATGTTTAATTTATCACGCACTGTAATAAAGGTGATAAAATAAAAGTGTATATGGTGGAAGCCGAGTTACGACGAGTGCGTAATATTATCGACTGCGCGTCTTAGACCCACCCTATCCGATGTAAGCCCTAAAATGTAACCACGGTACAACGTTACCGTTGACTTCAACTCGTCAACTGACAACAACTGTGTTGTTCTTTATCATTTGAAGGTAGTCCGTGTTGACTTATCTACGTTCGGGCAGACTGTGTACATATTCGAATACAGGCTGGTTTTTTTTTTTTTTTTTTACTAGCTTTGTATTTAACTTATGTGATGACATTATAATCTAAACCCAATATTATATTGCGGAGCCCCAAGGATAGTGAAATATTTTTAAAGGAGTGGCTGAGAAGAAAAAACATTTAAAACAAGGTTTTAAATAAATCTAAGAAAAAGAAAATATTACTAAGTACTTTAAATTAAATCAAACCCATCAATTTAAAACAATATACAATTATTGATTTATTACAAAAGCTTGTCGCGTACTTAAACACAGGAACACACGGGTAAATCTCGATAAAATTGAGGGATTGTTTCAGTTACTTTATTACTAGATTAAATTGTATCTCATAGTTTCAAACCCTGAGAACTGATTAAATTTTCCTTCTGTAATTTTTGCCTATCCATCGAAATACTAACGCTAGGAAACTATATAACATACTCACAATCACAATGATATTTAAAATCACAATTCGATTAAAAACACC
Source organism: Diarsia mendica (assembly GCA_949316265.1). Taxonomy (NCBI): domain Eukaryota; kingdom Metazoa; phylum Arthropoda; class Insecta; order Lepidoptera; family Noctuidae; genus Diarsia; species Diarsia mendica. The sequence continues at coordinate 24,058,913 of OX438899.1, forward strand.
TTGTATTCGCTTTAAATAGAAAAAAAAAAACATGTTTAGAAAACAGTTTGGCGCACACACTAGAATCAAACTTTGCACGATACTGTATTGAAAGATAAACAAACCGGTTTCGGATAAGTAAAGTAACTTAGATGTAACTTATTCCAGTATTGCTACAGAACAATGTCGTAAGTAATACCTGTCGTGCATTTATCGCGAGACATTTACATATCGGTGTATCGTGGTGTGAAACGTTGTGGTATTATCATACTTGCTTGGAAAATACTTACTTAAGTGTAACTTAGAAGTCAGTAGTGTTTGTGCAGCTGTGTTAATATTAGTAAAGTGTTTCTAGTGTTTTTGAAATGTATCGGTGTTTATAAATAAATTGGTGCCGCAAAAACCTGGATTGGTTACGAAAAGTGTCTCATCGAAAAATCATGAAAAAAATTCTAGAATGATTGAATACTGTCATCTGTGATTGTAAAAAAACATCCTTTTTATTTCTAAAATGCCATATTCCTGTACCCTTTTATACCAATAATATTCTCAAAAACAGTCATAAAACTATGTAGCGTGAAAGCGAATATATACTTCGTCCCAGTAATAGTCGGTAAAACTCAACATTCTTGTTGCCCCACTGTTGTGCCTACCCCCTAGATAGTTAGAGTAGTGTGATGGATGTGAGCTACTTGGTAAACGCTCGCGCTGTGTGGCAGGAGGTGTCGCTGGCGCCTGCCAACATCGTGCGCTCGCTGGCGAGGAAACTGGGAGCCGAGGCTGAGGAGCAGCAGCCTAGGAAAGTACGTATAACTTAAGTATATAATGTTCCCACTGCTGGGACTCAGGCCTCCTCTCTATGGGAAGGAATGGGCTATAATCCACCACGCGGGCCCAGTGTGGTTGAAGTATTATAAATCGTTATTATTTACCATCAACCAATGATTGCAATTAACAGCTGTCAAAATATTAGATGAAAAACATAACAATATTAGTGCACTGTAGTGGTCTACCTAATAGTACACCCACATTTTATGTTTAAGTCCCATGTAATAGGGGACGAGCATATTCAATTCAATAGGGGATCGAACTGGGTCAAAATAATATGATTCTGTTTAGTCCGTAAGTTAGATTATCGAAAAATATTGAATACGTGTTTTTTGTTTTATCAAATCAATAAAAAATGACGAAGATAAAACGCGTCACAGATCTTGGAGTGGGGCTTGAAACGTCACTTGTGTCGTCAAAATGTACTATCATATGACGTCACACGAGTTTTCGAAGCACTGTATCGTCTTCATTTTAAGTTTACGTGAAAAAAGAAAAAAATACGTGTCCAATAATTTTTGGAAATCTATCTGACGGACTAATTCGTTTTTTTTTTGTCCGATCCCCTATTGACCCGCCATCAACCGGATATAAATCCAAAGTCCAGAAGTGAGAAGTTCCTCATGAAACCCTTAAAAACTTTCCACAACCTTGAATTTCAACCCTGTACCTCATGTTTTACAGCAGAACTTGCGACCTCTAGAATTCTAGATTATCGAGACAGTAAAACATTAATTGTTAAGGCGCTGACAAGAGCCAAATAGGCTTGTATTGAACAATTTTTTAGCCAAATCTATACAGTTTGACACGGCGGAAAAAATATATGTTAATCTTGAACATATTTCTGATAATTTCGTTGTATTCAAAACGCGTTTTTGAAAAGTTTTCTCGATACAAAAAAATGGTAAACTAACCTCTTATAATGATCTTCCAACAAAAATATCTGTATTATGGATCAACGTACGTTGGTAAAATTTATAACAATAACGTATCATATTTAAATACAAAATTTCGTTGTTTTTAATTTTTGATTATGTAATAAATTATTTATAAGTAATTAATCATTATATGGTTTATAAGAAGTTCGAGCGTTGCGTCATCGCGCTCTCTTTCTTACGTATGCAATCCGACAGTGAGCGCTTAGGCGCGGTGCTAGACGGACGTATGTCACTTTGCGCCCCACTGACAGCTATCCGTTCATCTATAAATTATTATTGACCGCGTCACAATGTTAGTCCAGGATCCACGGTACATTTTTTCACTTGATTACTATCAAGCTAATTTTCCGTGAGCAGCTGCATTTTGATGAGACGCCAACATTACCCTATACGAAAACTCTCGATTGTGGTAGGTAATAGGGGCAGCAGGGATAAAATATATATTGATTATCTATACATATAATAAAATGGTAGGAAAGTCAAAACTGTACATTGAATATTTTTTTAAAAGAATACTTGGGATGTGATCTACAATCGATACAGAAGCAAAAAATATAGTTTTTAGAATTTCTGTCTGTTTGTCGGTTTGTCTGTTTGTCTGTATGTATGTCCGGGATAAACTCAAAAAGTACTGCATGGATTTACTTCAAATTTGGCACGAATATTACTTAGGAGTCGGGTCTACATATAGGCTACATATTATCACGCTATCACCTACGGGGAACGAGCAGTGAACCTTTATTTCTTCAACGCATTCTGTAAGAACGTGTAATCTAACGACCCATATTTAAATGTTGTTATTATGTTAACCATGCTATAAGCTAGCTTCACAATATAAAAAACACGCAATAAAAGTAACTTAGGCCGATAAACATAATTAAATGAATATAAGTAGTACCACGAAATTTTTTAAAGCAGCGCCATCTATGGAATTTCAAAAACATCAAGTCGAATTACATGTGTAAGCCTTTTTGGGTATAAATAATTTAAATTTGATCATGTTGGCGAGCTTAATAGTTGTTTTTAAAAGTCATAGATGGAGTTGTGCATGTTCTTAGACGTCCACCTGGAGAACAGCCAGCGCATATATTTTGATCCCGACAACGTTGCTGAGCGCTTGGAAAATCCGCGCCAAACAACTGTCTTGGCATTTTTCAGGCTCTGTGAAATCGACCAGTTTGCGAGGTTCCTTACGTATGACGAAGTACCTTCATATTACACATACGACAAGCAAAGGGGTGTAATAGTAATAGTCCTCCTGACCGTTTTCGGCCACGGCGGCCAATCTTAGCAGAGATTAGCCAACTGCGCGGGAGATATTATAGTGCACAAGTGTGTGCGCAGGCACAGGTGCACTCTCTGTTCCTTTCCTCTCATAGTCCGATGGGATGGCAATCCGACACGACCGGAGAGAGATCAGGCGCAGGACCAACGGCTTAACGTGCTTTCCGAGGCACGGGGGTCCTATACCGCCAACTTCCAAACTCCGGCCTACTACTGGGAAATTTCTAATGAAAAATCCAATAGCACTTTTTGTCCGACCCGGGAATCGAACCCAGGACATCATGCACAGCAGTCGCGCTTACAACCACTAGACCAACGAGGCAGTTCAAAAAAAAGAAAGGGAAAGGGGTGTATTTAACCGACATCGACGAGGACGTGCTGTGTTTTTTAATTTTCAAGGATACCGCATTGGGTAGAGTTTATACCGTGCACCTGAATAATGGTGAATGCTATTTTCTGCGGTTGTTACTTCACACGGTCCGAGGCCCAACGTCTTTCGCCTTTCTGAGGACATTTGATGGCGTGGAGTATCCCACTTACCGCGCAGCCTCGAAGTCACCTTCTCGACGGTGACCAAAACTGGGATGACACCTTCGGCGAGCGTCAGTAACAGTCCCAGCAGCATGCGTCATCTGTTTGCCGTCATCTTGGTGTTTTGTGGAGTCGCAAACCCGGTAGCATTGTGGGAGAGAAGTATCGCCATCATCTGTCTGAAGATATTCTCCGAGCTTTTGAGGCGTGCTACTAGAGACGAAGTCGAAGTAACTGATGGACGCGTGTTGAACACCTGTCGCAGTTCACTTCAACACGTGGTCATTTCTATCGGCGGCAATCCACTGGTCGAATATGGGTTACCAGCTCCCCAATCATTACCGCATCAAGACCGCGGAAATCAGGAGTAAAACGCTGAGGCATTTTACGATCCGGGTGTAATGACTACATACGAAATGACCATGTCGCTTTGTTCTCTTCAGAGCGAAAACAAATTTATGACACCGTCCTTGAAAGCGTTTTGCAAAACCAGGGTAAAATGTTTTTCTTGGATGCTCCTGGTGGAACAGAAAAAAACATTTGTTACAACTGGCATACTTGCAGAGGTCAGGAGGCAAGGCAAAATTGCCATTGCTGTAGTGTCGTCAGGAATCGCTGCCACACTGCATCCGGGTTGCAAGACAGCACATGCCATGTTTAAAATTCCTATCGATTTAGAGAGTGCCGAAACGCCTGTTTGTGGTGCGTCACGTACCAGTGATAAGGCACCCGTGCTCAAGGATTGCTCACTGATCGTATGGGATGAGTGTACGATGGCCAATAGGAAGGCAGTTGAGGCCGTGGACAGAACTCTGCAGGACATCCGCAGGAACGAACGTTTGATGGGTGGTGTCACAGTTCTGGTCAGTGGCGATTTCCGACAAACGCTTCCCGTGGTGACGCGGGGATTGAGGGCTGACGAGGTGAATGCTTCATTGAAACGATCTTCGTTGTAATAACGAGATCGCACTCTGCGCTTGACCATTAATATGAGAGCTCGGCTCGGCGGCAATGCACGTGATCAAGAATTCTTCGACGTCTTTCTAAGTCTTGGCGAAGGCACTCTACCAGAGGAGAGAGGTGGACAGGTGGTGCTTCCAGAATCTCTCATTATAGTTGTATCCATCTAAGAAGAACCCATTCGCTGTGTGTACGGGGACATCGGTCGTATACCGCACCAACAGAATTGTTGGGTATGCGAGCGGGCTATTTTGACGCCCAAAAATGATCAGGCTGCAGCAATTAACGAATGCATTCTCTCGGAAATTGAGCGGAATGAAGTGGTCTACACCTCTATAGACATTGTGGTCGAGCAAGATGACGCCACACGTTATCCTGTGGAATTTCTGAACTCCCTGTCAGCAAGTGAACTTCCAGCGCATACCATCAAGCTGAAGGTCGGTGTCCCGATTATGCTTCTTCGGAACCTATCTGCGAACCGACCTCTAGATGAACTGCTTCTCACACGGGCAATTGTACTTCGCTTGCTCCCGTGTCACCAGTCCTGACTCTCTATACATTTTGACTGCGGAGAGCCAAACCACTACTATGGTTTATCGAGAAGTCCTTTAAGTATGTATTTTTACCCCATTATCCTAATTCATTTTTTTCTCCATCTGCTTCAGTCACAACTTATGACTAAAGCAGGCTGAAAATCAGCACTTTTTGAAGGTCAATTTTACAAAAAAAAAGTCTCCCTCTGTTACTGCACTTTCTGTAGATATGAAATGTAAAGAAGAAACGGGTAAATGGAAAGGTATTTTTGGTGCTGTATAGCGTTCACGCAGACGACGTCGCGGGCAGCAGCTAGTAAATATATATTGATTATAAATATATTTATTTGATGATTTACAAAAATCTATTACTAACAATTTTTTTTTTGTTAAATCTGATGATCATTATCTAAATCTAAATCCAACATGTATTGATAACGAGCTCATCAAAAATTATTACAAACCAGCTGTTTTTTAGGGGTCCGTAGCCGAATGGCAAAAAACGGAACCCTTATAGATTCGTCATGTCTGTTTGTCCGTCTGTCCACCCGTATGTCACAGCCACTTCATTCGGAAACTATTGAGACTACACAGTTGAAACTCGGTAGGTAGATGTATTCTGTGAACTGCTTTACGATTTTTATACAAAAATAAAAAAAAGGATTTATGGGGTCATAAATGGAACTGAAACTATTTATTTTTTCAACAAACCTATACCTACGCGTGGGGTGTCTATAGACATAGACAGGTCTTTAAAAATGACATTGAGGTTCCACAAACAATTTTTTCTCAAAGCCAATCGTTTGAAAGACAGACACTTCAAAATTGGTAAAATGGCGACCGGCCTCGCGGTCGCTTGCCTTCGGTATTGCCAACAATGACCAGCTTTTCAAGGCTGCTATCTCCTCTTTGCATTATGTGGCCGAAATAAGACAAAATACGCTGTAGGCAAACTGTTGACAATCGAGTCTTGATATCGAGTTGGTAAAGGATAGACACATTTCTGCGTTTGGCCGTCCATGGAATTCGGAGAATCCGCCTAAAACACCACATTTCGAATGCATCTATCCTCTGTCTTACTCTTGTTTGGATTGTTGTGAGAGTGTTGTGAGGAAAATCAGGAAAACTAGTGATCTGACCAAACGGGCCTTCGTTTTAAAACTTACACCACGTTTTTCCCAGATGTTCTGGGGGCGTAATATAGCATCTTTAACCATAGCTATCCGCCGTTTTATTTCTGGGACGCAGCTACCTTCATTACTTATATTGGAGCCCAGTTAATCGAAGCTGTCCACAGTATAGATGCCTTAGATGTTATAGGCGCCCGATAGCTTTCCCGCACGATCTACCACCATAAGCTTGGTTTTCTGCCTATTTATTGCAAACCATACTTTGCCACTTTCTACTTCCAATCTGTGCAGTATCTCTTTCATGTTGCTAAAAGTTGTAGCAAGGAGAACGGTGTCGTCAGTGTACCTCAGATTGGAAATCCACTTTCCACCAACAGTAAACCCCTTGTCCCAGCCCTCAAGAGTCTTGAATGATATTACTCTTCATACACATTGAAAAGCAGAGGTGAGAGGATGCATCCCTGCCTAACGCATTTGAGCAGTCGGTGTCGATTTTGACGAAAGAGCGGTTGTTGATGTAGAGGCTTCGGACTAGGTCAATAAGATGTTGAGGCGTTCCCATTGCCTTTAAGAACCCCCCACAGCTTGCCCCACTCCACGCAATCAAATGCTTTGGTATAATGTATGAAACATATCAATACAGGGCTGTTAAATTCCCGGCTTTTCTCTATAATTTGGCGAACGTTCAGGATTTGTTCCCGCGTGCCTTTGCCTTTAACAAAACCTGCTTGCTCTTCTGGAATTTGTGGCTCCAGAAAGTGTATTAGCCTGTTGTTTATGATGTCCAGGAGTATTGATGGTGCGTGGAGTAAGTGCCAAACACTTATTATAATTTTAGGAATTTTGTAGGTAACTTGTAAAGAGTGGGTTTAATAGAAAATATCCAATCCCCAAAACCCAGTTAGTAATCATTTTTAATGACTTCGTTATCGATACATATTGGAAGGAAGGAAGGGGACTCTTTGATCAAACCATACCTACATTTTGTAGGACAAATATTTTTTCAAATAATTTAAATAATTATCATCAGATTTATCAAAAAAAAACCCAGCTGATGATTCTCAAAAGTGTTTGTACTAACACTTTTGAGAATCATCAAACCAACATAATTATTTTATCCCTGCTACCCCTATTACTTACCACAATCGAGAATTCGAGAGTTTTCGTGCAGGAAATTCTTAGGCGTCTCGCCGTCTCATCAAAATTAGCTTGATAGTAATCAAGTGCAAAAATGGACCGCGGATCCTGGACTATTTGTTTCTTACTTGGTAGTATGGCGCTAGGGTATCGGAAAAATTGTGGGCGTGACCAAAAATACTGAAACATCAGAAGTCAATAGCTATTGTCATCGTCTTAATAAAACATTAATGCAAACACACACAAAAATAATTAAACATTTTTTTTTAAATTATGTGTATTTGAATAAATAATAAAAATCTTTATTGACAAAATAATTTCTCACAAACATCAGTGTAGCTCTGGCTCTTGTACTAGGAATACCTGTATCACAAGAGCCAATAAAAAGGTATTGAAACTAAGTTATTTCCCGTAGGAAGAAGAGTTGCTGCGGTCCATCATACAGCCTCTGGAGATAGAAATCACAGCACTCAAAGGCAAGCTAAGAGAAACCGACGCACAGCTACAAGATGCTATGGCGGTAAGTTATTAAAACAGTCTGTGCTATATTACTTGCCAGCGAATGAATCATACATCCACCTTTTTTTACGGATGGAATATGTTTAAATGACCCTCCCGCTCTGGGCGGAGCGTATGAGAGTGTCGGACTGGTACTGACTAAAACCCTCCCATGTTCCTTCTGTTCTTTCAAAAAACCCGCAGCCCCAGCAGGCCAAAGGGCAAGGGCTCCACGAAGCCAAACATTTTTTAGTAATTTTTATACAATTTGGATTACTATCGACACGCTAAGAAGAAGATCGTTATGCGGCGCTAAAACTGTGAGGCTAGGTTTAAAGTTTCGGTTTTGTTGCAGAAAGCGAAAGCATCAGCCGTCGCTACATCAAGTGGAGACGCTAAACCAGAATCAGGTGAGTACTTACTTTTAACCTTCATTATCATATCTTCGTGCCCCTATGATCCCATTTCACTTGGGTCCGGCACAACACGATTTCTTCTTCCATTCTCCCCTGTCAGACGTCACGACTTTTTTTATTTTTTTTGGTGGGTGAAAAATCATCAAATGACCCCCTTGAACTCAGGACGTCATGCTTAGCAGTCGCGAGACCACTAGAACAACGAGGCAGTTCTTGAAATTATTGAGAGAAATTATATGTTTACTTTGTGTTTCGAGCTTCCTATATTGGTAGCCTTGGTCCTATATTGGAGGCCTATGTTCAGCAGTGGACGTCTTTTGGCTGAAATGATGATGATGATGATATTGGTAAATATCCCATTTTCAGTGTTTATGATAGTGTTAGTTCTTCTTCTTATCGTGTGGGCAGTAAGGTCTAACGACCCCACAAGAAGACCCCGAAAGAGACAACGCCCTAGTGTCCAGAGTTTCTAAACCGCCGCAAGGGTCTCTGACATGGTTTGACGACCGCCATTTGGCGGCCGGGACCACCGGCTTATACGTGCCTTCCGAAGCACGGAACCTTCTTTTTATCAGACAATCAGGCGGTTCAAGCCTGCAATGTCCTAACCAAACTGGAAACAACTTCACAAAGTATGCTTCCCGTGGGAATCGAACCCACGACCACCGGGTCACAAGGCAAACGCCTAAACCACTCGACCACGGAGGCAGTGTTAGTGACTATGTCAGTTTAAAAACTTATATCAAATGTTGTTGTTGTAGAAACGAACAGACAATGCGACATGTGCGCTAACTACGAGAAGCAGTTGGTGCTGGAACAGGCCAAAGCGGAGCAGTCCAGAGACCGCGCCAATATGAAGGAGTTGGCGCTCAAACAGGTACGTCACTACTACTGTATGTTTTGTATAAACGAACAGACAATGCGACATAATTCCTTCCGAAATCGTTTCCTTGAATTAATTTTAGATCGAATTTGGAGAATAGTGTTGTTGTTCCTAAATAAATAGAAGTTATTTGTAATTAAAAGCTGTTTACTTTTTGTTTTCAAGAATTGACCAATCTCGAATTCAAACGTTAACTTTTTAAAACAGATGGCATTTGTTTCGCGGCTCGACATAGTGGGAATGATTCGAAAATACCGCTACTATTTTTATCCCGTATTTGTTGCAGGCTACAGAAGAGCTCGAAGGCGTCCGCTCCCTCCACGACGAGACAGTGAGATCGTGGCACTCGGAGCGCCAGGCCTCCGCCCAGCAGCTGGAAGACCTGCACGCGGCCATGACGGCGGCGCGCGAAGCCCTGGAGGTGCAGGTGTCGCACGCAGAGGCTGCCTCGCAGAGGGCGCTGCAGAATGTTACCGAGCTGACGGTGGATAGGGAGACCTTGCAGAAGAAACTTGACAGGTTTGTACTCACTCATAACTTTTCGATGTTCCACACATTTGCGCACAACCAAGGAGTGAACTTGAGTCGTACTGACACGCCTAAATTCCGTACATTATATAATTATATTGACAGCTATAGTTTGTTTATAATCTAATAAATAAAGAGAGAAGTCCTGACTGACTGACTGACTGACTCATCAACGCCCAGCCTGAAATTTTGCACAGAGGTTCCCTTTATAATGTAGACAAGGAATATGGAAGGATTTTTCGAAATTCAACCCCTAAGGGAGTTAAATAGGGGATGAAAGTTTGTATGGAAAATCGTCATTTTCACGCGGGCGAAGCCGCTGGCAAAAGCTAGTATGGCATAAAGCCCACTTTTCAGTGACATATGGGATTTTTAGCGTTAACCAGAATGCAGCTATAGGTTTGTCAAGAATGGCTGATGTAGGAGGCAACTTACATAAACGGAGGAGGTACCTTATTTGAAGATCCGTCTATTATGGCTTGATTGATTGATAGGATTGATTTGGAAGGTGATGTTTCCCTGTTGTCATGACAACGACAGTCGAACCAAGTTCAAAAGTGGACTTGAGTCGGCACTATAAATATGGATTTTAGTCGTCGGCCGTTATCATACGCCTAGTTTTTCTGATGGATATATTTACCAACGAGACTGAAATGAGTCAGCACATGCTCAGTTGCAAAAATCACAACAGTTTACTGTTTCTTTGAAATTAAATATTGCTTTTTTTGTTAACAGTTTAGAAAGAGACAACGCGATGTTGATCGGCCAGTACACGAAGAGAGCAGCTGAGATGCAGAACGAAATCATAGACTTACCCGACAATGTAGAAGTAAGTACTGCTTGTACATTTAAATCTCGTTTTGTGGTAAACAAAAGAGATTGCGTAACATGTTTCACGTTGCTGGAAACATGTTTTCGATGTGAATCGTTGCCAATTTACAGATAAATAATATAGAAGTATTTTTTTGGGCAACAACCTAAAATCCCGCAACTTTTTTAGACAGTTTGTTAATGTTTTTATGTTACAAAACATTTTTCTACAAGAAACTTTTTGATTGTACCATCGCGTTTCTAGCAACACAAAAATATGTTACTGCAAAAATGATGTGCAGTATTTTTCAAATGTCTTATTTATTTTTGCTTGTACTCTGTTTATTTTAATATACTAGCTCACCCACGTAACTTTGTTTCACACCTTCCTCGATAAATGGTTTATCCAACACAAAAAGATTTTTCAATTCCAACAAATAGTTCTTGAGATCAGCACGTTCAACCAACAAATAAGCGAACAAACTCTTCAGCTTTATTATATTAGTATGGATATATTATGTAATTTTAAACCCATTTTCGTTATCGTCTCAGGAGCTCCAAGAGCACACACTGCGACTCCGCGAGCAGCTGATATTCTGTCAGATAGGCAGAGAGGAGGCAGCCGACGCGGAGAGAGAGCTGCGGGCGCAGCTGCTGGAGCAGGGCAGGCTGTTCCACGCCCAGGAGGCAGAGCTGAGCAGTCTGCGCGGGCAGCTCAAGCTGGCCAGGTAACAGAATATGGCGGCTTTTTAATGACCTGTTCCAAAAGTAGCTGGCGAGAATGTAATAAATTGCTTTAGAGTTTCTCCTGTATCGTGGGTACGTTTACTTAACTCTAAATTCAACAGCCAGCTAACGCCCAAAAATAACTATCTGAAGGCCATACAGATAATACTATGTGCTGAACAAAACAATTACACTAACTTCAGATACTTTTTGAACAGACAATTCGTCTATTACAATATTACAGTCATAGAAATTAGAAGGTGATGCCGCCTCTTTTTTGACCTACGGAAACTATATAAATATGAGTACGGTCCCACAATCTGAGTCGCTTTGTGGCTACCCAGGGCAGCATCTTAGTTAATCGGTAGACCTGTACCGCCTTATTAATAAAAATAGTTAAACCTGGTTTAACTTACGCTTGGTTTATCTCGCATGCCGTCTCACTTCAAAAATATTCAAAATAAAGTGACGGCATGCGAGATAAACCAAGCGTAAGTTAAATCAGGTTTAACTATTTTTATTAATAAGGCGGATAGTGTTTACACTTCCAGCTTACGTCGAAATGTAACCAGAAACAAAAATAAAATCCCTAACGTGTATTTCTTATAGAGACGAAGTAGACAGACTACAAACGGAGCATGAGCAGATGAAGGAGCTGGGCGACAAGCTCCGTCACTCCAACGACATGATAGAGAGTCTGTTAGAAGACAAGAAGAGACTGCAGAACTCGCTGCACGAGGTGCGCTCCAGGGTGTCCGTGCTGCAGCAGGAGCTGGACAACAGTGAGAAGGTGCAGCAGGACTTTGTGAGGTTGTCGCAGTCGCTGCAGGTATGCTGGAGGACTTATATAATAGAGATGTTTATTGACTAAAAATATATATGATTTTAATTAGTCGGTCTGTTAGATTATCGGAAAATATTGGATATTTGGGGGTATGAGGAACAGGGTGTAAAGTTCCTCATCCCCCATAGAAAAGGGAGGATCCTCCTCGCGGACGGGTGTTGTGTCCGGCGGGCTAACTGCCCGACAGTTGTAAGTCGGGAACTCCTATATAGGCTTATGTCGCGGATAATGTTGATAGCGCGATGTAGGATTTCTGTCAATCGTTGTTAGTACGCAGGTGTTGCGATAGATGTCGCTAGTCGCCACAGATACGTATTTTTTGTTTCATCAAATCAATAAAAATTTACGATGATAACACGCGTCAAAGATCATGAGTGGGGGCTTTTGACGTCACTGGCCGCTAAAAATGTCCTGCAATGTGACGTCATTCGAGTTTTCGAAGGACTGCATCGACTTAATTTTTTTGTTTACGTGAAAATATAAAAAATATGAGTCAACAAAAAAAAACTAATTAGTCCGTCCGTATTTCAAAATATTGGTTTGTTGGACGGACTAATTAGATTTTTTTTGTCAACTACTTCATAAGACAGAAATCTAAATCAGAAGCAATCAACATCACTTGTATACTCATTGACATAAGGTTTAAACTCCGATACTTCCATGTTCAGGTACAGTTACAACGCATCCGCGAGGCGGATACGGAAGTGCGGTGGCAGCATGAAGACGACGTCAACGACTGTCCCAGCTGCCACACGCATCTGCCCAACAATAAGAAAAAGGTAAGCAGCAACCTCAAAACGGTGAAGGAAAACATCGTGAGGAAACCGGCATGTCTTAGAACCAAAATATTTGACATGTGCCATCTACTAACCTGCACTGGGCTCGCGTGGTGGTTTATAGCCCATCCCTCTCCTAGAGAGGAGGCCTGTGTCCCTGCAGTGGGAACATTATAGGCTGATGATGGAAGCAGCAACCTTTATATACTGCCTGTGTTTGTTTGTTTTACCTTGCGGTACTGACGTTAGAAATTATAAGGATAGACGGCAGTGGCGTGCCAGCAATTATTTGGAGGTAAAGCACAAACTCCAAAAAAAAAAACCACTTTTTGTTCCGAATTCTGACACTGCTTTTTAATAACACCGGTTTTGTTTTCTATTATTTCATTATGACTAACACTTTTCGTATTTTATATCCTGTCAGAAAATTTACAACTACCTATTTCAATATAAATATCAAGTCGTCATTATCACGTAAAATAATATATTAACAAGAGCCATCTATTGACATAAACGTAACAACTGAACTATTCGAGTCAATACGTATTTCGCTCGTCATACAGTCGCTTTGGGCAAAATATTAGTCACCGCTAGATGGCGCACAAAATAATAAATTAGTTTCTTACTACTATGTAGTTGAAAAAAAAAGTTATTACTCACAATGTATACAGACATAACTCTTCATTCTTCGCTTCTTTACCATGGACAGATGACAAACAACAAAACACACTGAAGGCATAATATTACTAGATAGATTTACAGATCTATACATATCAGCAATGACATACCAAAACTACAAAATGAAATAACAGCATTCAAATGTTTATGAGAATTTTGATGTCTTGTCATGGCACCAGAGAAGTTATTTAAATCATCGTAACCTGATAAACTCCAAGCATTCTTTTCATTCGAAAAAAATATACAAGGCCAACAGAAAAATTTGTGAGAGCAGCCGACAACCCATTGTACACTGTATGCTGATCGATGAAAATACCTAGTATTTCTTTTACCTTTCTGAGAAATATTCAAATCAGGAGTGGGTTTAGTAGGTGAAGTAACGAGATTATAATTATTTATCTGTAAAATTTAAAGTATTTACCTTGCCCAGTAACACTTTCACACACTTTAATCCATCACAAGGAACTGTTGTTTGCGTTTTAGAATTCATTTTCGTATTAATTAACTAACTTCAATCAAAAACTAAGTAATCACAAAACTTATTTAAATTCTAACAAGAAACGGAAAAATCTAATCACAATAAAAAATGCACCAACAACGCTCAAGACAAATTTGAACTAAATCGAAATTCCCTTCAAACAAGTTCAATCGCGTCGCGGACTTGCATTCACACACTCATTCACATTCTCTCGCAATCTTTACACTGACACATTCAAACGTTCAAAGCATGCTTGGAAATCCTATACATTTTGTCGTAAACCCGGCAAAAAGTATGTAAACAAACAACTCTAAATTATGTTCGTAGGATAGAGAGGTCAGAGAAGCAGATAGAAATCGGATGGTGTGACAGAGAAAGGGCTAGCCGAGCCCGATCATGCCCGATCGATCTGTTTGATCAATCGGCTGAGGTCGGGACTACTCGGGACTCGGGAGACATATTAAAAGAAGTTTGGCAACGTCGCAGTGCGAGTTGCGCGTGAATGTATTTCTGTATTGAGTCGTAAACCTGACAACGTCGCATCAATACGTTCCGTTTTTCGCGTTTGATGATAATGATTATAATATTTATTTTATTTTTGTATTGACCGTTTTTTTTTTATTCGTTGTTTTATTAAGGCAAGCTGTGCTTTTCTGCTTCTATGGGAGTACCGCCACTGATAGACGGGCGTTCGTGTATGACCAGATGTATGACGGTGGACGAGGCAAAAAGAGTGTATAAGGATCGTAACAGGTGGCGTACTGTGGTTTCTGCCTATCCCCATGGGAAGAGGGCGTAAATTTATGTATGTAGACGCAGGGCGGCTGATCGCAACTTTTTGCAAATGAACGGAAAACGAAGTATAAGTTAATCTTCTTCTTAAACGGTCCCTTATTACTGAGGATCGTGGTCACTGGACCCTTTACATGGACAATCTGCCTTCTTCGACTTAAGTCCACAGTTGCTATCAACACTTCTTAAATACACCATAATTCAAATACGCCTATTGTCTGTCTTTCTCTTGCTAGGTTTGTCCACGTCTGAACTCCCTAGAGGAGAATTGGGAAAACTAGTGCCCTTCTGACTAATCGGCCTTCCGCTATATTGTATGTTCTAGAGGCGTGTCGTTAGATCTTTTGGCCATTTCATTGTCGGAACACAGATAAACGAAACTATCTACAGTATCGAGACCTTGGATATTGTAGGTGCACGATCGGTCATTAAAACCTTGGCTTTGGCCTATTTATTTGATACTTTTACATCTCCAATCTGTGTAGTAAACTGACTTCCCCAAGATATTTAAAAAAAAAGTTGCGTCCTCTAAGAAATGCACGCTAAATGTAACATTTCAATGGACTAATATTGATGTGTGGTCTTAGCAGCAATTTGTCTGGACTCCTGTCCTGAATTAGTCGTATAACCTTATGTTCCTCTATATGGTTATACCTGTTCCTTGCAGCTCACGTCTACGCAGAATTAGGTCAGCAGTTTCCGTAGATATAAAAGGTTCCATGATAGGTTTTGTCATTATGTTGTCTGGGGCAGTTTGCACAATGATTTTATTCGAAAGTTTTCAAGTGACATCTGGGTCAGTGGCGTCATCTGTGGATAATTCAGGTATTTTGTGTTCAATTGCTTTTCTAAAGGCTGGTTCCATGTGGAGTTTTCTCAGCTAAAATTGGATTGTGGTAACTAAAAGTTGTTGATCAGATCCACAGTATTTTCATGGCAGACGATTTCTATCGATACGATTCATTTGAATGAGGATATAGTCTGTTTCTAAGACTTACGCAACGTGCGAGTACGACTTGTCATGATGCCGCGCACCTCTTTGTATAGTATAGGGGCCTCTTAATGGCTCGTAGCGAAAGGTGTGCGCTGGGACTAACAGTTATATGTTTGTGCACAGATCCACTGCCGGCACTGCGGACGTATCTTCTGCGCGTCATGCGTGTCGCACCTCATCCCGTGCGGCCCGCGCGGCGCCCCCGCCCGCGTGTGCTCCGTGTGCCGCACGCTGCTGCAGCCGCACGCCGCGCCCTACTTCAGCACCGACCCGCCGCGCTCGCCCGACTAGCAGCCCTACCCCACACAGTATACCACCAGGTGCAACACTACCACGTCGCTACAGCTGTGTGCCGCACGCTGCTGCAGCCGCACGCCGCGCCCTACTTCAGCACCGACCCGCCGCGCTCGCCCGACTAGCAGCCCTACCCCACACAGTATACCACCAGGTGCAACACTACCACGTCGCTACAGCTGTGTGCCGCACGCTGCTGCAGCCGCACGCCGCGCCCTACTTCAGCACCGACCCGCCGCGCTCGCCCGACTAGCAGCCCTACCCCACACAGTATACCACCAGGTGCAACACTACCACGTCGCTACAGCTGTGTGCCGCACGCTGCTGCAGCCGCACGCCGCGCCATACTTCAGCACCGACCCGCCGCGCTCGCCCGACTAGCAGCCCTACCCCACACAGTATACCACCAGGTGCAACACTACCACGTCGCTACAGCTGTGTGCCGCACGTTACTGCAGCCGCACGCCGCGCCCTACTTCAGCACCGACCCGCCGCGCTCGCCCGACTAGCAGCCCTACCCGACACAGTATACCACCAGGTGCAACACTACCACGTCGCTACAGCTGTGTGCCGCACGTTACTGCAGCCGCACGCCGCGCCCTACTTCAGCACCGACCCGCCGCGCTCGCCCGACTAGCAGCCCTACCCCACACAGTATACCACCAGGTGCAACACTACCACGTCGCTACAGCTGTGTGCCGCACGTTACTGCAGCCGCACGCCGCGCCCTACTTCAGCACCGACCCGCCGCGCTCGCCCGACTAGCAGCCCTACCCCACACAGTATACCACCAGGTGCAACACTACCACGTCGCTACAGCTGTGTGCCGCACGTTACTGCAGCCGCACGCCGCGCCCTACTTCAGCACCGACCCGCCGCGCTCGCCCGACTAGCAGCCCTACCCCACACAGTATACCACCAGGTGCAACACTACCACGTCGCTACAGCTGTGTGCCGCACGTTACTGCAGCCGCACGCCGCGCCCTACTTCAGCACCGACCCGCCGCGCTCGCCCGACTAGCAGCCCTACCCCACACAGTATACCACCAGGTGCAACAATATACCAGCTGGTCTACAGGTGTAGCAATAACACCTAGATGATCGCGCGTATGCACTACGCTCACCCGACTAGCTGGACCTAGAATCCATCGACTGCATCACTATACCATAACGAATGGACGCACGTGTGCCAGGCGCTCATACCAGCAGATGCCACCACGCCCTACACCACACCGTCTCGCTTCACTCATCTAATGAGACCTGGAACCTGTCGGCCGTATCACCACCACAGCTGCACACATCGCTAGTGCGGTTCCATATTTCAAGGACTCGAGAGATTTGACATAAGCTATTCCATATTCTAGCTAAAATAAAACATCTTTGACCACTAAGCACTACAGTGCATTAGTAGCGCTACACCGGTACAAACATTAACTGCTAGCTTCCCAAGTCAACAATTCTTAGGTTAAAGAGACAATACCCGAATACAGTAGACATCAACAATGCCACTTTATGGCGCTTTGCACATGGAGCAACTAACTTAAGGCAACTATCAACTTTTTAAAAGTTTCCTGTACCTAATTGATAGTTACTATAAAGTTTACGGTTGCCGCAATTTTATGGCAATTTGTGAGCAACTTTCGTAACCGAGTTGCTCAATCTACGCAGCGATAACCGGCAACTTTAGAAACCGGTGTAATATTTAAGTTGCTAGTTGCGACAATTAGGAACTAACTTAGTCATCGATTGCAGCAACTGAAAACTGTTGACGATTGCCGGAACTCGAAACTCGAGTTGCTATGTGTGCACAGTCCAATAGGGGATCGGACACAAAAAAAACTAATTAGTCCGTCAGATAGATTTCCAAAAAATATTGGACACGTATTTTTTCTTTTTTCACGTAAACTTAAAATGAAGACGATACAGTGCTTCGAAAACTCGTGTGACGTCATA
Source organism: Diarsia mendica (assembly GCA_949316265.1). Lineage (NCBI taxonomy): Eukaryota > Metazoa > Arthropoda > Insecta > Lepidoptera > Noctuidae > Diarsia > Diarsia mendica. Next base: position 24,076,903 of record OX438899.1, read on the forward strand.
TTATGATAGTACATTTTGACGACACAAGTGACGTTTCAAGCCCCACTCCAAGATCTTTGACACGTTTTATCTTCGTAATTTTTTATTGATCTGACAAAACAAAAAACACGTATTCAATATTTTTCGATAATCTAACTTACGGACTAAACAGAATCATATTATTTTGACCCAGTCCGATCCCCTATTGAAAAATATATAAACAGCTAGTTGTCAGTTGCTGCAATAGTTGCTCCATGTGCAAAGCGCCTAACACCCGACTAGGTTCACACTGAAAAGTAAGGATCGATTGTCTAAAATAAAAGTGCTGATACAGTTTTTATATGGATGATCTCTGTAGGTCTCTGATTCCTCCCTGATTCGCGGCTGGCTTTCTAAATAATCTTTAGTTAATTTACCAATATAAAACACGTACAATGTGGACTTACTTAAGGGTCATACTGAAGTTGGTTGTTAATTCCTCCACTAACTCCATCTATTAGTTTTGGTTGATCCATGCTCAATACCCGTTCATATTCACCCGTCTTATGTCAGGTATAGAATGGATGAACGGGCTCAGTTCATCCACTAACTCACTGATTCCCGCTATATCCTCACATAAGGTTCAAATTGCAATAAAAAAGTGGCTTTTAAGACGTTTATCCCTCCAAAGGACGCGTACGCACCCTGTGCTAAAGTACCTTATATTAAACAAGGAATTCTATTCACCTCATAGGGTTAATGGCGAATAAGTAGAACAATCGTAGCTAGGTGATAGTTTTGTGTTAAATTATTTTTTGTTGTTGTTGAGCTGTCTGGGTGATGGGTTGGCTCAAAGTGGAAAGGTACCGCTGAGTTTACTGACGGTTTACGAATTTTCACCCTTCCGCTTTAAGTTATAAGGTTGAAAAGTGGTCGACCGTCAGTGAATTCGGTAGTATAGTCTTTTCACAGATATATTACCTTTGATATCGGCAATTTAATAACTACCTTATTGAAATGAGAATAATGATCACTGTGATTTTAGCTGTCAAGACGAAATCAGAGGTAATGTACTTGTGAGAGTACTACACTACTACACTACTTGTGAGTTCTAGTTCTGTGTAAATACAGAAGTCCGGTGCCATACAACGAGCGAATACAAGCGCAAGCCCACAACGCATTCAAGTGTGAGAGTCAAACAAGGTCGACCCCTGCCAGTAAATAGAAACGTTGTTATGGTCGAAATTAACCGTTTTACGATGTGTCAGTGGCATTTTAATTAGGGTTAATAATTATAGCTATTGCAAGATCAAATATACGGCTATCCATTGCACTTGCAACACATTGTATTTGCAGCTTGTCTGTCACGAAGCAGTGTCCCTTGTTGTATGGAACCAATCTTCTAAACCCATTTACTTTGTAGTAAACATTTAAATGATGGTAAATCAACAGCCTTATAGAAAGTAATTTATGACAAATATTCCTGGATCACTGTAAAGATAGAACTTGAAAGATATAGTGATGAATTGTCCTGGAAATAATTATTATGGATCATGTGGGCTTAATTCTTGATAGTGTTACGACGGTCATCTAGAATCTTCGAGAAACCGCGCTAATAACTGTGTAGTACCTAAAAAAAAGACGAGTAGAAACGAGTTCATTCTCTTAGGTACCTATTTCCTTCTGTAGGTATAGTTACATTGTATTTCAAGGTCAGCCTACGCGCGACGTCAGCGGCAATTGACATTGTAATTTCGACCGTATGCCGAGTGCGTAAAGTAACTTCTTCCTTGTCGGTTCTTTTATCTTTAACCCTTTAACCGCTTGGCTAAATATCAATTGTCGTGCCCCTAGCGCGAGGCTACAAATCGACAAAATAATACCTACAATAAATAAGGAGGGGCAATCGTTGTATCGATAAAAAAAAGTCAAAGAATTTTTTATGTTTTTATTTTAAATCAGCCTTGCTTGCCATCAGGCTAGTGATGGCAAACAACAAAAAACCGATACGCAAAAAGAGATGAAAAAACGATGCTATGTCCTGTTCACACATACACATTTTGCCATAGTGTTGTCTCACTTTCGTAATTCTTATTATTTTAATAGCTTGTCTATACCATTCTCTGTCTACGCATTGATTCCATTACCGACCGCGTACGAACGTGCACGCCGCGAGATCGCACGCAGCCGGTACCTAATGGAATGAATCAAACAGACAGGGACGGGAACGCGCGCGGTGGCGGCGCGGTGGCGGGCTTCGCGCGACTCGTATTCTACAGTGTAACTGTGCGGCGGGCGTCGGCGCGGCGACGGCGCGGTGACGGCATCGTGTGCAGAACGCTTATTAAAGTTATCTTTTTTTTAAAGATAACTCATGCACTAGGAATAATTCCTGTGTAGCTTGGGACTTCACAAACACACAAGTCACGGACACAAAACAGCTACACCCAAACTCGAATAATGATTTATGAAAGAGAGAGAGAGAGAGAGAAAAAGAGACAAACGCGAGTGCGAGTGCCTGTCCGGCTTGGTAGGTACTGTCACACCACTGTTACCTTAATAATGGTAAGGACAACATACAACACGGTTCCAAATTTGAACAATCAATAGGATATGTAGGTAGTTAAGTAGGTAATATAGGTAATAACAGAATTACATCACAATATTTAAAATACTATTTCGATTCATCAAGGAGTTACCTAAACCCAACGAAAGTCTTATTTATACCTATACCTACTGAATAATGTGCAAATAACCTAAGAAGAAATTGAAATAGGTACTTACCTCTCCATCACTTCTAAATTCTATCGAATCGGATAATTTCAATTCGTCGTCACACTCGTCGTCGTCACCTTCTAATATTCTTAATAATTCCTCAGTAGTCGTCATTATTGAAAATTGAAATGTGACTATTTTATCGACAATGCACAAATACCAACGAACAACATTAATGGAACTTTCCATTCGTTTGATCCGCTTGTGACGTAGGCAGTGGTCGTATTAATGTGACAGCCGCGCTAGACTAACTAGAGAAATATGTTGCAAGCATAGGAGTCAAGGGATGGGAACTAACGTCAAATGTTGGCATTATACAAAGATCGTGAGGGATATTTTTCTTATGAATAATAAGGAAAAGAATTAATAACACAAGGCAATATGTTAAATTTAACTTTATTTGGTATGACACCGTTTATTTTATGCTGAATGATGCATTATACCTGATTATTTAACTGTTTGTTATTTCGTTTTTAAAATGCGCATTGCATTGTATCCCATCCCTATGGTCATATTTATGCGACGCGCGCGATAGACGCCGAAGAAAATTTCAAGCTGTCAATTACTTATTTTTGTTTAAGTTTTTTGAATGCTTAGAGTTATGACACATAATTTTAAGTAATTGTTGTAAATAATAGCTCTATTTAATAATAGTTTTAGTTGTACCACGCAATTAATAGGACGAAAATAGAACGAAAAAATCATGCATGTTCTCTGTCGCAGAAATACGACACGCGCGGTAGGGACACGGAAATATTTGTCGCATATATGCGACACGCGCGGTTAAAGGGTTAAGTTTATTTTTTGTTAATGTTTTTTTGTAGATGCTTTCTTGAATAATAGAGAATTATCTCGAATATCTTTTGTTTGCTGGGGTATAAAAGGACCGATTGAGGACGAAGTTAGTTAGTTCACTTTTAAGCGAGACAACGGAAGGTTCGAAGAGTTATCTAGTGCGACAAAGTGTTCAGTACTGTTGAAGTGATTGTGAATACGTGTTTTGCGATTAATAAAGTTAATTCGTGTGTTTATTTGGTAGTGATTTTATTTATCCCATACCCAGCTCGTAACAATTTGGTGTCAGAAGTGAGGGATAAATAATGCCGATTCTACCCAAGGACGACACGGATAGTATCCGTACGAGGAGTCAGCGACAGCAAGGAATGGACCAAAGGCGATTTGGGGACTCCCCGACACAGACACCGGGCGGTGTTCAGCCTACGTCAGAGCCAGTCGCTGGCCCATCTGGAGCTACTCCAGCATCAGCGGCGCCTGACTTGTCTGCCTTAATGGCACTGCTGCAGGACCAGGCTCGTCGTCAAGAGGAGCAGGCTCTCCAGTTGCAAGAACAGTTGCGACGAGACAAGGAGGAGCAGGCTCGCCGTCAAGAGGAGCAGGCTCGCCGTCAAGAGGAGCAGGCCCGGCGCCAAGAGGAACAGATGCTCCTGATAAAGGATCTTCACGCATCAGTTGGGAAAGAGCTGAGCGTGATGAAGGAGCAGGTACAGCAGCACGACAACCGTATCGCAAAGGCCGAAATTCAGATCGCCGATGTGAAGAAGGCCTTGAGTGAAATTAAGGTTGGAGACGGGACTGTGGTTCCGGTGATTGCTGCACCTTCAGTACGCGGGTTTAAAGTGCCGCCATTCGACGGAACATCATCGTGGTCGGCCTATAAAATCCAATTTGAGGCCGTTATGAAGGCGAATGGGTGGACCAAAGGGCAAGCTATGACCGCGCTCACTTTGGGTCTCCGAGACCAGGCCCTTACCATTCTTGAGGCACTCGGGAAGGATGTGACCTATGAACAGCTGCTGGAAGCATTAGAGTCCAGATACGGCGACGCGCACTTGGAGCACGTTTTCCGTGCTAAACTAAGGGATCGCGTTCAACGAAGTGCCGAGAACTTACAGCAGTGGGCTCTGGAAGTTGAAGCGATGGTTCGGAAAGCATACCGGTCTGCCCCTGCACTCATCGATGGAAATTTGGTACAGGCGTTCGTCGACGGAATACGTGACTTGGAAGTGAGAGCCGCTGTGAGACTCGGACATCATAAGACGCTGAAGAACGCCTTAGCACATGCTCTGGAAGTAGAAGCAGTGAGACAAGACCATCGAACACACTACGTCAGAGAAGTTGTGGCAACACCTGTACATGAGCGTCCGCGAAAGTACAGCCCTAGGTGCTACGCTTGTGGAGAAAGTGGTCACCTACGGCCAAATTGTAAAAAGCGACGCACACCGAGGGAAGACCAATCACAGCGGGAAAAGGCGACTGATATGACTGCCCAGCAACAGTGGAGAACTCGCGGTAACAATGATGAACTTTCAAGACCTTGGCGTGAAGACTGTATGCAGAGTTCCAGACAAGAAACTAAGGAAGTTGTGTCTGTGAGGAGGCTAAGAACAGATCTCAGCGACGAATGGAAGGAAACCATACAGCAGGCTCAGCAAAGTGACTCGGATATCAAACCGATCTTCGAGTGGATTAAAGCTGGTGGTCCGAAGCCCAAGTGGAGTGATGTGGCTGCGATGAGTTCCATCACGAAGAGTTATTGGGCGCAATGGAACAGCTTGGTGATCCAGGATGGAGTCTTGTGCCGTAAATGGGAAAACGCTCGTGGGGACAGCTGTCATCTACAAATGGTTGTCCCTAAAGCTAAGGTACCGGATGTTTTACGGCTCTACCATGATGGATGCTCAGGAGGACATATGGGGGTGAAAAGGACTCTACTGAAGATCAGAGAGCGCTTTTACTGGATCCACTGTCGAGATGATGTGGAGGACTGGTGTCGCAAATGTACCAGCTGTGCGGCTGTGAAAGGACCTCACACGCGAAGCAGAGGTGCATTAAAAGTGTACAACGTGGGAGCCCCCTGGGAGCGGATAGCACTGGACGTTGCGGGACCATTTCCAGAAAGCGATAGCGGAAACAAGTACTTCATGGTTGTCATGGACTACTTCACCAAGTGGCCAGAAGTCTTCGCCATTCCTAACCAAGAAGCAACAACAGTCGCGGATAAATTGGTTCAGGAAGTCTTCTGTCGTTTTGGAGTACCCTTAGAAATTCACAGCGATCAAGGAAGGAATTTTGAATCGCAAGTTTTTCAGGAGACTTGTCGATTGATGGGTACACACAAAACCAGGACCACCTCTTACCACCCACAATCTGATGGAATGGTGGAACGATTCAACCAGACATTGGAGAGATATCTGGCTAAAGTCGTGGAAAGCAGGCAAAGGGATTGGGACAAGCACATACAGCCGTTTCTTCTGTCCTATCGGAGTGCAGTTCACGAAAGTACGACTGTAACTCCAGCCTTCGCGAACTTTGGAAGGGAATTACGGTTGCCTGCAGATTTAATTACTGGAACTCCACCTGATGTCCCACGCAGTGTAACGGATTACGCGAATGACCTGCGTAACAAGTTAAATGATGTGTATGAGCATATCAGGCAATCCGGGCAACAGATGTCTGAGAAGATGAAGACTCGTTATGACCGGAAGGCAAACAGTCGTAGTTTCGACGAAAGTTCGCTGGTGTGGTTGCATAACCCAGTGCGGAGCAAGGGAAAGTCTCCGAAATTGCAAGCAAAATGGGATGGACCATACCGAGTTGTGACCAGGATTAACGATGTTACCTACAGAATACAGAAGGGTCCGCGAGGTGCACCTAAGGTTGTGCATGTAGACCGATTGGCGCGATATTACGGGACCAATGATGCTCGGGACGAGCATGTCTAAGGAGGGGGCAGTGTTACGACGGTCATCTAGAATCTTCGAGAAACCGCGCTAATAACTGTGTAGTACCTAAAAAAAAGACGAGTAGAAACGAGTTCATTCTCTTAGGTACCTATTTCCTTCTGTAGGTATAGTTACATTGTATTTCAAGGTCAGCCTACGCGCGACGTCAGCGGCAATTGACATTGTAATTTCGACCGTATGCCGAGGGCGTAAAGTAACTTCTTCCTTGTCGGTTCTTTTATCTTTAAGTTTATTTTTTGTTAATGTTTTTTTGTAGATGCTTTCTTGAATAATAGAGAATTATCTCGAATATCTTTTGTTTGCTGGGGTATAAAAGGACCGATTGAGGACGAAGTTAGTTAGTTCACTTTTAAGCGAGACAACGGAAGGTTCGAAGAGTTATCTAGTGCGACAAAGTGTTCAGTACTGTTGAAGTGATTGTGAATACGTGTTTTGCGATTAATAAAGTTAATTCGTGTGTTTATTTGGTAGTGATTTTATTTATCCCATACCCAGCTCGTAACAATAGCGTACTAGAAAGAATTACCTTCTAAGTATTGTGAATTAAGCTCATAGCGCACTTATAGGCACTGCACCGGAGTGTTTGACCCGAGCGTGGCAAAGCGCAAAAGGAGGGTTATGTGTTTATCCGATACCGGTTCTGCGCTTATACTTGTGTGGAGCCGTTTACGAGATAAATAGAAAGTATCCCGAACGACTTTAGTTATGGCTGTGCCTTTAATCTGGAAGTTTTCCGTGCAATAATTAACCTGTGCTTCCAGTTTATGGATCAGGAATCTCGTGGTGTGTAAGTGGAACAAGATAATACAACTGGCTAAAAAAGGCCCTTATACTGTCTCGGATCTAGCGATCATGTAGAAAAATATGCGATGGCAACTGGCAGTTGTCTTATTATAGTGTTATATGGTTGTTTTGGCAGTTGAATGTCTTTCTCAGAACAGTTCCGAGGCCATAGCACGAGTGCTGTAAACATAACATAAAGACGTCGATTTTTTAATTTAAAATACAATTGTTAGAATTTTAGTTAAATTGTTTGCAATTTGCAACAAGCACAATCAGTAACTTCCATAGATATAAAAAAGAAAACATTATAATAATATGTAAAACAAGTGTTTTAAATTTAAAAATTTACGTCTTTACGTAAAGTTTACGCCGTCTGCTCGTGCTAGGACCTCCGTTGGTAAATATATTGAAAAGTAAATAGGGATGACTGCATCTATCCGACTAAGGCCCGGTTTCCACCAAAGCGGGGACGAGAGATGTGTTGAAATCGGACAATCACATAAGTTAAAATTTACATCTGGTATTTCGCCCTTCCTGTGATTGGTCGAATTTGGCACATCTCTCCGTTCTGCTCGTCCCCGCTTTAATGGATACTGGGCCTGAGACTACACGTCAAAACAACCATGTAGCTCTTAAACTTGGTCGGCTAGTGTGAGGCTGTTGGTTTCCGCAGGACATGAGTGCGACCGGCATGTGCAGTGATAAAGCAAGCACTTGATAAGTTATGACGTCTATCGAAAGCCTAGCATAAGAGTTGTAATATAAAGATATTTTATTGTAAATAAAAGAGCTCCATATTGATTCGTTTTGTTTTATTCTGTATCATACTACCTGCCTGAGTTACCTGACCCGATGGACCTTCTGTCCCATTGACCCTTTGTTTTATTTAATATTATACTACATGAGTTACCTGACCCGATATGTCCCAGTGACTCGAGGACGTCAACAGTATAGCACTACCTATCGGGGAAAACTATAGCTAAAAAACCAAGTGACCCCATGAGTACAAAATAATTTTTTATCAAATAGGGATGTTAACTAAAAAAATCGAATTAGTCCGTCAGATAGATTTCCAAAAAATATTGGACACATTTTTAATTTTTTCACGTAAACAAACAATGAAGACGATACAGTGCTTTGAAAAACTCGTGTGACGTCATATTCTAAGACATTAGTATGACATTTCTTAGCGAGCAGTGACGTCACAACCTCCCACTCAAATCTTTGACGCGTTTTATCTTTGTTAATTTTTATAGATTTGATAAAACAAAAAATACGTATCCAATATTTTTCTATTATCTAACAGACGGACTAATTATAATCATAAATTTTTTAGTCAGTAAACATCCATATTGGGTCAACCTGTTTAGGAGCAAAAGAGTTAACGAATACTTGACTACCTTAATTTCTGAGTGTGACTTTGATGATTTATAGAATACTAGTGACCCGCCCCGGCTTCGCACGGGTACAAATAAGATACTAAAACCTTCCTCTTGAATCACTCTATCTATTAAAAAAAAACGCATCAAAATCCGTTGCGTAGTTTTAAAGATTTAAGCATACAAAGGGACAGAGAAAGCGACTTTGTTTTATACTATGTAGTGAAAATACATTTTTATCTAACGATTACACTTGTCTGAATTCATAAACCTTATTATGTGCCCACAGCTGGGACCACACAGTACTTTTATTATGGCTAGCTTAAGTATGTAGCCCATGCCCTACAACAAGTACCTAAGTCGGGGCTTATCTTCAGGTTACCGTTACTCGAGTCAAGTGGATTATGCACAAATTAGCAAAGGAGAGAAAGGAAACAGTTTGTAAGGAAAATTATCGTATATTCAAATAAAACAAGACGTACACATTGTTAGACTTAAAACTAATATAATAATCAATCCTTATTGCTATGCTACTCGTAGCGACGACAATGTCAATGAGGAATGAAGTGAATCATCTATTATATAAAAATATGTGACAGTACTACATGGTTCTCTTTGCACGTGGATATAATTTTTAAGGGGTAGCCAGCGAAATTCTATTTTTTATAAAAAAAAATTGCATTAGTGGATCGGACTGACTCAAAAAAATATGATTCTGTTTAGTCCGTCTGTTAGATTATCAAAAAATATTGGATACGTGCTTTTTGTTTTATCAAATTAATAAAAATTGACAAAGATAAAAAGTGTCAAAGATCATGGAGTGGGGCTTGAAACGTCACTTGAACGTACAAAATGTACTTTCATATGACGTCACACGAGTTTTCGAAGCACTGTATCGTCTTCATTTTTTGTTTACGTGAAAAAAGAAAAAATGTGTCCAATATGTTTTGTAAATCTATCTGACGGACTAATTAGTGTTTTTTTGTCCGATCCCCTATTCGACGGTCAGTGTCAGGCTGTTTCATCATTCTTCCCCTTATCCCAATTTATTCAGGGTCGGTGCAGCATGTCTTCTACTTAGTCTTCTCATGAGGCACTTCCTTTCTTGCCATATTATTTTTATCAGTCTATCCATCGTCTCTTTGGAGTCTATAATGTTGGACAAAATATGATTCGAGTCCGTATTCGAAAGAGATACCGCGGCCTCGACACAAAGGGCTAAGAAGCAACATGGGTGGTTTTTAGTCAGTAGAAGTCTGACACTCCCTTCTGCTCTGCCCAGAGCGGGAGGGGTTGTTTGATGATTTCCCACCTCCCAAATAAATAAAAAAAAGTCCGTATTACGTATGTATTTACAGAATTATAATTATTAAAATCATACAACCTGACAACCGACTGAAACGTAACAAAGTTTGAATTTAGTAAGGCTACCCTGGTGTTTCCACCTCAACACACTTTCCTCAGATGACGGCTTCTTGGCAATATCATACAAGCGCCTAAAGAACCATGCTGTACTGTAATTGATAAAATACAGTGTTTGTAACTAATCAGGGTAAGTCTCCAGGCTGAGCGTCATCACGTCGCTCACCAGGCAATCGGCCGGCTGGAACAACAAACATGGTGTATGGTTAAATTGAGTAAATTCAACGAGTTCCGATTTAACAATTGGGAAAGCTATAGTATTATAACGATCGCTACTCCCGTTTGTCTGGTGGTTTAAGGCACTCTTGATACGCATGAGGTCTTGCAATCGATTCATAGAAATTCTCAATCACAGTCCAAAGTGTAAAATTATGCCAACGAGGAGTCCTTGCATAGCTAAACAAAGCATCTCCATGGCATCCAACACTACTGATATCTAGCATATTCACGTCATCCTCACTAAGTTGTGGGACGTAGTTGCTGGTATATGGTTGCCACTAGACTTCTTTGCGGCAATCCATTTAACGAAACTAAAATATAGTGAGATCTACGCTTTGGAATAGGAACTGCAGACCATTCAGATACATATTTTGTCTGTATCTGAATTATAGGCAACTTGTTTTTGACTATTCAAAGTTGCCTGTCTATTTGTAATAAATACTACTGTTTGAGTAGTCACTCAAGTTACCTCTGAACAGATCCCGACGAGTGCGTCGGCGCATCCATAGAACTCCTCCTTGAGTGAGATGACGATGGTCTGCAGGTTGCCCTTCTTGGAGCGGATGTAGGAGGCTACCTTGCCGATGTTCGTGTTGTCCAGGGCTGCGTCGATCTCGTCCAGTAAGAAGAATGGGGCCGGTTGGAAGCTGGAACGAGAGTTAATTATATTAGTTTGAGAATGCTAAAACGGAGGAGGAAACTATCAAATTAGTTCTGAATACATGGAGCAGTCAAATTGTTTTGTCTGGTCATTCAAGACAGCAGCCCATTCTAGCATCGAAGCGTCTTGAAAACCACTCCATTGATAAATAAGATAGAGTAAACTACATACTACATTGCAGTAATTAACTAGATATTTGAGTTTACCATATTAGTGTTCTAATAGAAAACAGATCTAAAGGCATCCAGGATACCGAACTGAATACTTAAAAATGACATAGGAATAGATAATTGGTTATTAGATGCTTTATCAGTCGCGTCTTTTATCGAGCATAGTTTTGGGCGTATGACACGGCTAGTATACGGCCTTTGTCCAGCAGTGAGCAGTGGGATGGTGTACCATCGCCTACAATAATGCATGGGAAGTTCAGAAAAAATACCGTGTGAAGCAAGAAATGACGCCACCTGGCGTAAATAAGTACTCGATTAGCAACATTGATTATATTGTTGATGCTACACTAACTAGAGGGCGCTCACGCTGTATAAAATGTTCATGTAGTTTCTTTTTCTGTATTTTACATTCAAATAATTTATAATCAATTATTTCTATTATATAAATTTATTCCTAACTACCTACTATGTTTGTTTAAATTGAATATTATTATCATTTTATAACTAGGTATCTGATTTTAATTATCTATGTTTTAGTTTTCAAACTTGAGGGTAGGTCGAATATGAATTCATAAATAAATTTGTAGGTAGTAGAAATAATTAGATTGAAGATTTAGATGAGTTAAGACTAAGCTCAATTGATTGTTCGTTATGTTTGTTTCGATTACCTCATTCGAGTGTGTTTAGCTCAGTTTTATTTTAATTTAGGTGAATTAACTTATTTCATCAAAATGAGTACGCGTTGTAATATTGTTTTTTTTACAAGAGCTCAAATAACTGATTTGCAAAATCAAGGCAAAAACTTATCGACACTCGAAACTTGTCGACTTATCTTATTGTTAACGTAAGTAGTTTAGATTTCAAAATTTTTATAAGAAAAAAAAAATGTTTTAGTTACGTCTATACTACTTAATAAATAATCATTATTGCGTGTTATTATATTTCTGTTATAATTATTGTTGCAGAGAAAAACAGTTGTTCTATTGGTACGACGATTTGAAGACGAGGGATCTTTGCAACACCATCAAAGAACTAGTAGACCACGGCTCATAAACACATTACAGCGTCAAATCGTGTTATGAGAGTATGAAGAAAATGGATTCCTGCCGATGACCGACTACCTATGCTGCTTTATATGACTCAAGTGTTGACAATGCCCGTCGTGCTCTTATAAGTGAAGAGCTGCATTATAGGAGGCATGTTGTGAAACCCTGGCCCACAGAAAACCAATAAAGGACAAGATTACAGTTCGCTTTGGATCATGTTAACTTTGATTTGAGTAACTTTTAAGTCCAGTGAACACGGACGCTTATGTTTGTGGTGTAGAAATATTACGTGATAAACAAGTGGTTATCTACCTCCATTTTATTTCACCTACAGGTGACACCGGGTAATCCGGATATTGTCATTGCGGAAAGTAAAAACTTTAAAGGTTTAATTTCTTATTATTATCTATGTAGGAATTACAAATAAAATTTCTGAGGTAGAAACAGAAATAAAACTTATGCCACCTACAAGTGACACTGGGGATTGAAGAGTTTAATATCACAGTTGTGCAGAAACCAAACGCCATCTATTAATTATTTTCGAAAATTTGATTTCTACCTTCACAGAAAAATAGGCCCTAAGGTATCCATGCACTTTTGTAGGCGACTGTACCTGTGTATCGCGAAGAGCAGCGCGAGCGCAGCGACAGTCTTCTCCCCACCGGAGAGGTTGGACATCGGCTGGAACCGCTTGCCGGGAGCCACGCAGTTGTAGTTGATGCCGTCCAGGTACGGCTCCTCGGGGTTCTCCGGGCCCAGGAACGCCTGCGCCGACTGGTTCATGGCTAGAGCCTGCAATACAGACATTTGTTACGGTTACAACCGGGCTGCCGAAGCTGTGGGACAGTTTGAAAAAGATACCGCGGCCCCGGAACACAAAGGGCTAAGAAGGAACATGGGTGGGTTTTAGTCAGAAGAAGTCTGACACTCCTTACCGCTCTGCCCAGAACGGGAGGGGTTATTTGATGATTTTCCAAATTAAAAAAAGGAATGTATGGTGTCAAACTTCTAAAGGTATATTGTTGCGATTATAACGACGTGTGAGATATTTACCTTGTAGATAGCATCGATTTCATTAGCCACATGTTCGAAACATTCTATGAACTTGTCGTGACGCTCCTTTTTCACCTGAAACATTCAAATAATTATAATCGAAAAATACCATTTAAAGTCAAAACCAATTTTTCATTTACGCTATAAAAAATAACTTGAATTTAAATATGTTCAAATAAATAAAGAATCTGGTTGTCGGTTCACAAAGATTCTTATGAATTAGAATAAGCAAGCCTTATAGCTTGAAAAATGTTTAGTAGTGTGACAGTTTACCTTTTCAAATGCTAGTTTAGCCTTGTGCGCTCGCTTCCTTGCCACAACGAACGCTTCGTTTGTAGCGTTCACTTTCTCACGTACCTCGTTCAGTTTTTGCATCGCCTGGAAAACAGAAATTATAAAACAATTCAAATCTAGTTCTCTAACTTAGATCAACGACGACGATCAGCGAACATCATACAAGCGTGTACAAATCTTATGTTATAACAATAGTAATTTGGCTTTCTATTGGTGAAAGAATTTTTAAAATCGGTTCAGTAGATCCTGAGATTACCGCTTACAATTTAACAAATATACAAACACACAAACTTTACCTCTTTATAATATTAGTATAGAAGTATAGATTAGTATAGATACATCAAAATGATTGGGCTTACAGTAATCGAGATAATACATACTGTATTTCAACTTTGGCTCTTGTGATACAGAAACTCCTAATACAAGAGCCAGAGCCTCACTAGTGTTTATGAGTGACTCCAAGTGACTCCTTGTCATTACAAACTTATTCAAGTTATTTCCTTACCCTCATGTTAGGAGCCTGTATCTTGTCCACAGTGTTCTGCAGCGAGTTGATCGCCTTCTGCAGTTTGTCGGCCTTGCGTTTGATCTCGTCGTGTTCCTCCAGCTCCTTCAGGTTCTCGGACAACGAGCGGTAGTCCACGCGGATCCTGACAAATACAAATAGTCAAAAGGGTCCCTCGTTCACGGCTTTATTGGTGGCAGAGGTGACTTTGGCTGGATGTTTGGTACGCAGAGAGCAGGCTAAAAGGTGGTACATAGGACTCCACCCGCCCGCTTGCCCCGCACTTCCCTGATGACGCCCGTATTGTTCCGTATTGTACCGTATAGTACCGGGCGGTACGAACATGCCACTGCGACGTACCAACACACACAGGTACCAACTTACCACGCACGGATAGTAGTTTGCTAGTGCAACACGGCTCCATATCCTATCGCCGTTCTATCGAACTAGCCCCTATTTACCAGATTGGAAAAACATCTTCATCTAGCTAACATAATACTAATATCTCATCCATCCATAGTTATAACTAACCTGGAATCCTTCCGGTACTGCTGCGTGGTGGACATGGACGAGGGATCAGATTCACCGTCCGCTGTGTCTTCTAGATTACCCTCCAGCAGAGGGATTACTATGTCATCAATCTGTTTACAAAAACATTTCAATGTATTATAATCTGCAATATTATAAACAATATTGCCCTAGTAGTAAAAACTTCTAATCGTTTAATTTATTAAGAGCCCATACGCCTTATTATAGACACAATTAAAAAGCCATTGTTGATGTCTTAGCGGACAAGACCGTTTACTGACACTTTTGAATTCTCACAGATCGTTTAAATAATGTACAATACGATTATTTCTAAAGTTTGCACAATATTTAATCCACAAGCTCTGTATTGGCCCACTCCCTATTATAATGAGGCTTGTCTCCCAGCGGTGGAAACTAATCCTGGGCACATGTAGTAGACAAATCTATCTGATAAGTGTTTACCTTGCACTGCCTCAGTATATTGTGTCGGTCGCTACGTTTGCTCTCGATGCGAGATTCAATGGTCGCGATCTGTTTCTGGATCGTCTGGATTTCCTTCTGCACGCTCGTCAAGTCTTTGCGGGCCTGTTGATCATTGATAGAAAGTTGTGAGGGGTTAGTATTTCTTTGAACTGCATATTTCGGTTGAATCCATGCTTTCTAATATACTCCGATATTTATTTAAATTGTTTTTTTTTCTGATAATTGACTTTTAATGTAGTATACAAAAAGACACAAATATTTAGTAAAAGTCACAAGCGGCGCCACGGGCGCATGCATGGTTTGTGGTGCTCGAATCGAGAAAAGATAACTATCAATTAAATGCTAAATTAGTAATCAGCATGCGCGCGTCTTTAGCGCTGCTTCTCAACCTGCGGATAGTGCTGCCGATCTGACATCAGCGAGAGCCAAGTGACGGTCGAGAAGCTTTCATAGGCTAGATATCCGTCCTGGGTTTGGGTGTATGCTATCCTTGAAGCCAAAATCAGTTATAGAGTGTTCTGACCTTATTGACGGCATCATCAGCGTTCTCCTGCCGACTGCGTGCAGCAGCCCGCTCCGCCTTGAGTGCATCAGCTCTGCGCAGTTCCGCATCGATCTCCTGTCGTTGTTTACTAGTGTTCTGACCTTATTGACGGCATCATCAGCGTTCTCCTGCCGACTGCGTGCAGCAGCCCGCTCCGCCTTGAGTGCATCAGCTCTGCGCAGTTCCGCATCGATCTCCTGTCGTTGTTTACTAGTGTTCTGACCTTATTGACGGCATCATCAGCGTTCTCCTGCCGACTGCGTGCAGCAGCCCGCTCCGCCTTGAGTGCATCAGCTCTGCGCAGTTCCGCATCGATCTCCTGTCGTTGTTTACTAGTGTTCTGACCTTATTGACGGCATCATCAGCGTTCTCCTGCCGACTGCGTGCAGCAGCCCGCTCCGCCTTGAGTGCATCAGCTCTGCGCAGTTCCGCATCGATCTCCTGTCGTTGTTTACTAGTGTTCTGACCTTATTGACGGCATCATCAGCGTTCTCCTGCCGACTGCGTGCAGCAGCCCGCTCCGCCTTGAGTGCATCAGCTCTGCGCAGTTCCGCATCGATCTCCTGTCGTTGTTTACTAGTGTTCTGACCTTATTGACGGCATCATCAGCGTTCTCCTGCCGACTGCGTGCAGCAGCCCGCTCCGCCTTGAGTGCATCAGCTCTGCGCAGTTCCGCATCGATCTCCTGTCGTTGTTTACTAGTGTTCTGACCTTATTGACGGCATCATCAGCGTTCTCCTGCCGACTGCGTGCAGCAGCCCGCTCCGCCTTGAGTGCATCAGCTCTGCGCAGTTCCGCATCGATCTCCTGTCGTTGTTTACTAGTGTTCTGACCTTATTGACGGCATCATCAGCGTTCTCCTGCCGACTGCGTGCAGCAGCCCGCTCCGCCTTGAGTGCATCAGCTCTGCGCAGTTCCGCATCGATCTCCTGTCGTTGTTTACTAGTGTTCTGACCTTATTGACGGCATCATCAGCGTTCTCCTGCCGACTGCGTGCAGCAGCCCGCTCCGCCTTGAGTGCATCAGCTCTGCGCAGTTCCGCATCGATCTCCTGTCGTTGTTTACTAGTGTTCTGACCTTATTGACGGCATCATCAGCGTTCTCCTGCCGACTGCGTGCAGCAGCCCGCTCCGCCTTGAGTGCATCAGCTCTGCGCAGTTCCGCATCGATCTCCTGTCGTTGTTTACTAGTGTTCTGACCTTATTGACGGCATCATCAGCGTTCTCCTGCCGACTGCGTGCAGCAGCCCGCTCCGCCTTGAGTGCATCAGCTCTGCGCAGTTCCGCATCGATCTCCTGTCGTTGTTTACTAGTGTTCTGACCTTATTGACGGCATCATCAGCGTTCTCCTGCCGACTGCGTGCAGCAGCCCGCTCCGCCTTGAGTGCATCAGCTCTGCGCAGTTCCGCATCGATCTCCTGTCGTTGTTTACTAGTGTTCTGACCTTATTGACGGCATCATCAGCGTTCTCCTGCCGACTGCGTGCAGCAGCCCGCTCCGCCTTGAGTGCATCAGCTCTGCGCAGTTCCGCATCGATCTCCTGTCGTTGTTTACTAGTGTTCTGACCTTATTGACGGCATCATCAGCGTTCTCCTGCCGACTGCGTGCAGCAGCCCGCTCCGCCTTGAGTGCATCAGCTCTGCGCAGTTCCGCATCGATCTCCTGTCGTTGTTTACTAGTGTTCTGACCTTATTGACGGCATCATCAGCGTTCTCCTGCCGACTGCGTGCAGCAGCCCGCTCCGCCTTGAGTGCATCAGCTCTGCGCAGTTCCGCATCGATCTCCTGTCGTTGTTTACTAGTGTTCTGACCTTATTGACGGCATCATCAGCGTTCTCCTGCCGACTGCGTGCAGCAGCCCGCTCCGCCTTGAGTGCATCAGCTCTGCGCAGTTCCGCATCGATCTCCTGTCGTTGTTTACTAGTGTTCTGACCTTATTGACGGCATCATCAGCGTTCTCCTGCCGACTGCGTGCAGCAGCCCGCTCCGCCTTGAGTGCATCAGCTCTGCGCAGTTCCGCATCGATCTCCTGTCGTTGTTTACTAGTGTTCTGACCTTATTGACGGCATCATCAGCGTTCTCCTGCCGACTGCGTGCAGCAGCCCGCTCCGCCTTGAGTGCATCAGCTCTGCGCAGTTCCGCATCGATCTCCTGTCGTTGTTTACTAGTGTTCTGACCTTATTGACGGCATCATCAGCGTTCTCCTGCCGACTGCGTGCAGCAGCCCGCTCCGCCTTGAGTGCATCAGCTCTGCGCAGTTCCGCATCGATCTCCTGTCGTTGTTTACTAGTGTTCTGACCTTATTGACGGCATCATCAGCGTTCTCCTGCCGACTGCGTGCAGCAGCCCGCTCCGCCTTGAGTGCATCAGCTCTGCGCAGTTCCGCATCGATCTCCTGTCGTTGTTTACTAGTGTTCTGACCTTATTGACGGCATCATCAGCGTTCTCCTGCCGACTGCGTGCAGCAGCCCGCTCCGCCTTGAGTGCATCAGCTCTGCGCAGTTCCGCATCGATCTCCTGTCGTTGTTTACTAGTGTTCTGACCTTATTGACGGCATCATCAGCGTTCTCCTGCCGACTGCGTGCAGCAGCCCGCTCCGCCTTGAGTGCATCAGCTCTGCGCAGTTCCGCATCGATCTCCTGTCGTTGTTTACTAGTGTTCTGACCTTATTGACGGCATCATCAGCGTTCTCCTGCCGACTGCGTGCAGCAGCCCGCTCCGCCTTGAGTGCATCAGCTCTGCGCAGTTCCGCATCGATCTCCTGTCGTTGTTTACTAGTGTTCTGACCTTATTGACGGCATCATCAGCGTTCTCCTGCCGACTGCGTGCAGCAGCCCGCTCCGCCTTGAGTGCATCAGCTCTGCGCAGTTCCGCATCGATCTCCTGTCGTTGTTTACTAGTGTTCTGACCTTATTGACGGCATCATCAGCGTTCTCCTGCCGACTGCGTGCAGCAGCCCGCTCCGCCTTGAGTGCATCAGCTCTGCGCAGTTCCGCATCGATCTCCTGTCGTTGTTTACTAGTGTTCTGACCTTATTGACGGCATCATCAGCGTTCTCCTGCCGACTGCGTGCAGCAGCCCGCTCCGCCTTGAGTGCATCAGCTCTGCGCAGTTCCGCATCGATCTCCTGTCGTTGTTTACTAGTGTTCTGACCTTATTGACGGCATCATCAGCGTTCTCCTGCCGACTGCGTGCAGCAGCCCGCTCCGCCTTGAGTGCATCAGCTCTGCGCAGTTCCGCATCGATCTCCTGTCGTTGTTTACTAGTGTTCTGACCTTATTGACGGCATCATCAGCGTTCTCCTGCCGACTGCGTGCAGCAGCCCGCTCCGCCTTGAGTGCATCAGCTCTGCGCAGTTCCGCATCGATCTCCTGTCGTTGTTTACTAGTGTTCTGACCTTATTGACGGCATCATCAGCGTTCTCCTGCCGACTGCGTGCAGCAGCCCGCTCCGCCTTGAGTGCATCAGCTCTGCGCAGTTCCGCATCGATCTCCTGTCGTTGTTTAGCCTCAGCCTGCCTCCCTCCCTCCAGCTCGTCCTCCGCGTCCTGCACCGCGCGCTCCCAACGGGTTACGTTCTCTGGAGAACAGGTACAACATTATTACTAAGTACTATACCTGCTGTGCCTTTGCACTCTACGTTATGTGTTTTCTCTTTTGTAAATGTTACCAGCCAAACCCGATTCCAGACAGAACTAGTTTGTCCTAAGCCAAATCATTTTATATACACGAACACGAACATTATATAGATACACGAACCCAACCAAAGCAACCCGGATATGACGCTCGATAGCCACTGCTGCGGCACGCTTGCTACGCTCGCTCGGCTCGCAACTGCTACATCACACTTCTATTCTAACCAATTTAAACGGTTTGCTCTATGATCGTTATTTTGTGAAGACTCCTAGTTTGGCCTAGGACGAACTAGTTAGGCTTGAAATCGATCGGTCAAACATTTATACATGAATCTACATGAAAATGAAACCCGTTTTCCGTTGTCACGACATAGCATGAAAACGTATGGACGGATTTAGCTGAAAATTGGTAGGGAGGTAGCTAAGAACCAGGAGAAGGTTCTTTGATACTTTTTTTTTTTTTTAGTTAGGGTAGTAGGTAGGTAGGTAGGGTAGTAGGTAGGGTAAGTAGGTAGGGTAGTAGGTAGGGTAGTAGGTAGGGTAGTAGGTAGGGTAGTAGGTAGGGTAGTAGGTAGGGTAATAGGTAGGGTAGTAGGTAGGGTAGTAGGTAGGGTAGTAGGTAGGGTAGTAGGTAGGGTAGTAGGTAGGGTAAGTAGGTAGGGTAGTAGGTAGGGTAGTAGGTAGGGTAGTAGGTAGGGTAGTAGGTAGGGTAGTAGGTAGGGTAGTAGGTAGGGTAGTAGGTAGGGTAGTAGGTAGGGTAGTAGGTAGGGTAGTAGGTAGGGTAGTAGGTAGGGTAGTAGGTAGGGTAGTAGGTAGGGTAATAGGTATGGTAGTAGGTAGGGTAGTAGGTAGGGTAGTAGGTAGGGTAGTAGGTAGGGTAGTAGGTAGGGTAGTAGGTAGGGTAGTAGGTAGGGTAGTAGGTAGGGTAGTAGGTAGGGTAGTAGGTAGGGTAGTAGGTAGGGTAGTAGGTAGGGTAGTAGGTAGGGTAGTGGGTAGGGTAGTAGGTAGGGTAGTAGGTAGGGTAGTAGGTAGGGTAGTAGGTAGGGTAGTAGGTAGGGTAGTAGGTAGGGTAGTAGGTAGGGTAGTACGTAGGGTAGTAGGTACGGTAGTACGTAGGGTAGTAGGTAGGGTAGTACGTTGAGTAGTAGGTAGGGTAGTACGTAGGGTAGTAGGTAGGGTAGTAGGTAAGGTAGTAGGTAGGGTAGTAGGTAGGGTAGTAGGTAGGGTAAGTAGGTAGGGTAGTAGGTAGGGTAAGTAGGTAGGGTAGTAGGTAGGGTTGTAGGTAGGGTAGTAGGTAGGGTAGTAGGTAGGGTAGTAGGTAGGGTAGTAGGTAGGGTAGTAGGTAGGGTAGTAGGTAGGGTAGTAGGTAGGGTAGTAGGTAGGGTAGTAGGTAGGGTAGTAGGTAGGGTAGTAGGTAGGGTAGTAGGTAGGGTAGTAGGTAGGGTAGTAGGTAGGGTAGTAGGTAGGGTAGTAGGTAGGGTAGTAGGTAGGGTAGTAGGTAGGGTAGTAGGTAGGGTAGTAGGTAGGGTAGTAGGTAGGGTAGTAGGTAGGGTAGTAGGTAGGGTAGTAGGTACGGTAGTACGTAGGGTAGTAGGTAGGGTAGTACGTTGAGTAGTAGGTAGGGTAGTAGGTAGGGTAGTAGGTAGGGTAGTAGGTAGGGTAGTAGGTAGGGTAGTAGGTAGGGTAGTAGGTAGGGTAGTACGTAGGGTAGTAGATAGGGTAGTAGGTAGGCTAGTAGGTAGGGTAGTAGGTAAGGTAGTAGGTAGGGTAGTACGTAGGGTAGTAGATAGGTAGGTAGGAAAAACGCATTGCAACGCATGCGCGGGTTCAGCTAGTGATAAAATAAAAAATTAAAAAAACGTGTGGTCTCGGAGACTGCCGCGGTAAATCAGCATAGCATTTTTTATCAACTTATGCAATAATAGGTATAAATAATTAGGTATTAATAGTGTAATTACACACCAAAATAATTATTCATTCAAAAAATTTGAACAAAAATAACGATATTAAGAGTTTGATCTTCGAATTTCGCGCGATGTACATTATTTATATCAAAACTAACCTTCATAGACTAACTAAGCTAGTAAGAAACTCTATGGCAGAAAATTTAAAAGAAAAAGTATTGACAGCCTGACGTAAGTGTCATAACATTGAAAAATATGAAAACTATTTATTTTATTTTAGATATTTTTTAAGAAAACGAATCGTTTTAGACCGATTCGAATAGAATAGTAAAATAGAATAGTAATGCAAAAACCAATAAAACTTATGATAGATACGTACTAATAATAAAATGAATGTATATAGAGTACTCACTCCTCACTCATTATCTTTCACTATTTTTTCGTGACTTTCTTCATTAATAAATGCACTTTGTTTATTCATATTTAAAACACTTTGTACACAAATTATACCTACGAGTAAGAATATTTTAGAAGGAGAAAGCAGAGAGACAAAACAGAAAATCTTTACACCTTTACAACGTGAGGTTATAAATTATTTAATTTGATAACCTCAGTTGACAACCTTGTTATTTTCCGTAACCATAGTAACCTGGCTGAGTACTGAATATTTTCGTCAGGAAATTTCTGGATTCGCTCTCCACGTTCAACTCAAGGCCCGCGATAGAATCTATGCAATAGATTAATAATGAAAGTTTAATACATACTCTGCGTGTCCCGTGAGCGCTCGAACTCTAGGTTGGATGTGATCCTGTCGATGTGTGCGTCGAACTCCATGCGACGCTTGGCGCGCTCCTGCTGTGCGCGTAGCTCGCGCTCTTCGTATTGTCTGAGAACAAAAATCTCATATTTATTAAACGAATGTTGTGTCTGCTGGGCGGTCAACGGTTATAATTGGTATTTCATGATTTTGATATTAATTGCTCATTTGCCTGCGGAACACTACGTCCTCCACGTTGTTCATGTTCTCCTTGATCTCCTGTATCTTATGAAGTAATGAGTATATGTTACCGTATGTTAGCGACGCCGATGTCGCGACAGAACCCGCGGAACACTACGTCCTCCACGTTGTTCATGTTCTCCTTGATCTCCTGTATCTTATGAAGTAATGAGTATATGTTACCGTATGTTAGCGACGCCGATGTCGCGACAGAACCCGCGGAACACTACGTCCTCCACGTTGTTCATGTTCTCCTTGATCTCCTGTATCTTATGAAGTAATGAGTATATGTTACCGTATGTTAGCGACGCCGATGTCGCGACAGAACCCGCGGAACACTACGTCCTCCACGTTGTTCATGTTCTCCTTGATCTCCTGTATCTTATGAAGTAATGAGTATATGTTACCGTATGTTAGCGACGCCGATGTCGCGACAGAACCCGCGGAACACTACGTCCTCCACGTTGTTCATGTTCTCCTTGATCTCCTGTATCTTATGAAGTAATGAGTATATGTTACCGTATGTTAGCGACGCCGATGTCGCGACAGAACCCGCGGAACACTACGTCCTCCACGTTGTTCATGTTCTCCTTGATCTCCTGTATCTTATGAAGTAATGAGTATATGTTACCGTATGTTAGCGACGCCGATGTCGCGACAGAACCCGCGGAACACGACGTCCTCCACGTTGTTCATGTTCTCCTTGATCTCCTGTATCTTCAGGTCCCGCGCGTGGATCGTTCGCTCTATGTCCTCTACTTGGGGCTGCAACACACATTCATGGTATACAATGTCAGCACGTGACAGAAAGTGAAGGAGGTGGCGGAACGTGAGAGGGAGAGAACCTCTCGTCCTAGACGCTACGGGCGTCGGGGGCCACGTGATGGCTTCTGCACCATAGGTTCGGGCCTGTGGACGGTGAGTAATGGGCTAGCGAGCCCATTGTCCGTCTGTCCGTCTTGTAACAGCGGGACAGTTCTCAAGAGATACCGCGCCATAACACAAAGTGCCAAGAACGAACACGGGTGGGTTTTAGTAAGTCTGGCGCGCCCTTTCGCTCCACCCAGAGCGAGAGGCGTCGTTTGATGATATTCCATGTGTAAAAATCATGTCGCAGAAATCAATGTGTGACTCTAGCACTGCTAAATAAGGACGTATACTTACACCAAACATTTCAATTCTCCTCTCGAACTCGGTGAGTTCTGCGTCCAGCGCTTTGATTTGTTTTAACTGCAAACAAAAAAAAACACAATTTAATTTTCTAACTTTACGCTGTAATGGAAAACAAAAAATTCTTCGAATTATAGAATGATCAATCAAAGCAAAAAAAAGCACCTCAGCTAACACACTAGGACGTTTTGAACTTTTGACGTTCAAAAAGTGCTTTTTCTCAGAGTATTTTGAATAAATGACTTTCAATTCTGAGTTGATAATGATAATATCTGGTATATCGATAAAGATTTTTATTTATTTTTGTGGCTTTTTGTTGCATATACTAACAACAGTCTTATATTATGTTTTTTTGTGTTTATTTATTTCTTAATGTTACTAACAGTTGCACTACGTCTGAAATAAATATCTTATTATTATTATATCTGCCCTGTCTGTATCCAAGTGTTGCTCATGGCTACAGTATACATACCGTAGTGTCCCTGTCAGTGATGGCATACTTGAGACGCGACTCCAGCCCCCGTATCTGCGAGTCCACGGTCGTCAGCTCCGACTCCTTGCGAGACTTCTTCATGGACTCGCGGAGCTCTTCTGTCAGTTTTTCCTGCAAGTTAAGAAGTTTTTAATGCCTTCATTTGTATTCGTTCCTTGCCATGGTTCATCATAGATTTTAGTTTCCAATAAAGCTTAGTCTAAGCCGCATAGTTTCCAATAAGGCAAATTTTGACCTTAACATTATCTTATTTAAGTCGAGAAGAGACCGCACAATGTTTTTAAGGTTGGAATAACTTTTGTGTTGAATAATCCATTTACCGAGGAAGGTTTTAGGCTACATAATATCAAGCTACAATACAACCAATAGGATCGGTGTTTCTCAAACTAACTAGTCCACGCGGACTAAGTCGCAGGCAAAAGCAAGTCACTATCACTACATAGTATAAAACAAAGTCGCTTTCTCTGTCCCTATTGTAACGTGGTGATTTTAAATAGACCACAATTTGAATTTTCGCGCCTTAGCGCAATTACAACTCCGTTCAATGGCAGATCTGTGGGTCCGCCCCTTTCACCCTATTGGTTGGAATTTTACATTCACAGCAATTTAATATAGTGTTCAAACCAGGAAATAATTTACACAAGGGTGTTGAAACTATATCTGAATTGAAATCCACAAAAAGACTTTCAAAGATCCCTGTAGTTTTTCTGGAAACTATAATTTTCTGGAACGCGCGAAGAACATCCACCAATGAGATGCTTGACCAATCCTGCGCATCGATTTGAGTTACTGTGTTGCCAGGCGAAGGCTGGTTTTTCTAACATTGCAAATATTCCAAAGTTGGGGAAATACTTGTTGTGGATTCAAACGTCTTTTAGTGGTAAATATTTCAGCTAGATTCATTATAAGTTATTCAGTAATATTATTTCGACTGAGTAAGCTTTGATTGCTATGGTATGTGTTCGCTTTCAAAATTTAGATTAGGAAGAATTCCTGTATTCCGGGAGTTAGGTCGGAATTGGAAATTGAGGCGGGTAACCCTGAGCTCTTGACAGGTTGAGATGGAATTTGCAAAGACTTCGTTTTGAGAAGAGCTTTATTTTATTTTTCATGTAACGACGCTAGTCGTCATTTCCATGAGTTTTTTGGTTTTATCGTGAGGTGAGTTTCTTTCTAAGATATTCTTGGAAATCCCGGATTAGGGAGTTTTCGTTTCGTTAAGTTCAGTGTTGATTTTGGTTTCCAGGTTACGATGGTTCGTTCTCGGGCCTAGGAGTTCTCCGAAGGAATCCTAGGCCTGATTTTACATGTTACAAGGAAGTAACGGGTTGGCGAGGGTCAGACATCTGAATGTCCTCCAAATCATGGAACAATCGATGATCTGGTGAGTTGCTTGTTTGTCTTTTTTTCACGCCATGTGCTTGCGCACATGAGCGGTTTGGTCTTTCGTTATTTTATCGATACTTATTGGACTCGTGTCATTTTCAGAACGGGAATTTAAAGAGATTTAAGAAATTCAAATTATGAAATTATGAAGTTAAGAAATTTAAAGAGAGTTTAAGGAAGAGCTACGATAGATTTTTATATTGAAGAAAGAAAGGATATAGAGACTGAAACCCTTTTGGGACGTTTTTGCTGAGACGAGGACTTGCTCGTCAATCTGCCACCGGCTGCTTCGGCGGCGCTGTCCGGATTGCTGGCTCGTTGCCTGGAGGAGCTCTCTGTCAGGTCTGCGAGTTTTTCACTAGAACGCAAGGGATGCTGGAGGTCGGTGTATCTTTCTTTAATTTTAATGTTTAGTGGTATTATGCTGTAGGAACCTTGTGAAACCTGTGAAAACCATAATTAAGTGATCTGCCACCACACACCAAAGAACCCATTTAGTTTTAAGCGACCCCTGTCGCTGAGTTAGTTTTCTTTTTTGTATTTACAAAAGGTTTTGTGTATGTGTAACTTTGTTTTTGTATTACACATATAACAGAGATTTTTTTGTTTTATTTATTTTCTTTGCCACGTGGCCCTCCAGGGCAACATTTAGAGAGGTCTACGTGACAAATGGCGCCCACTTTTTTTTTTTTTTTGGTGTGTGTGGGTAATTACAACATTCTGTCTCTTCACTTTTGTTTGGCCCGGACTGCAGGGAATTTTGCGTGTGTAACATCTGTCCTGGCCTGGTGGTTTATTTTGGAGTGTTTTTTACTGTATGAGAAGCAAGAAGGTAGATAGGAGAGAGGAGAAGGAGAGTGTTGAGATTTTATTTTTGTTTTTTTTTGGGTTTTCACAAGTACCTACAGCTTTAGTTTAAGTAGCATCAATTAGTATTTAATTACAGCTTAGAGTCATTAATATATTTATAACTTAGCTTCAGTAAATTTAATTTACTTGCAAACAACATTTAGATACCAACCGGCAGTAACAAGTAACTTGCAGACAACATTTTGAGCGTAAAGAAATATCATGTTAAACATTCTTGGTCTATGTATTACTATTTTGCAACCGGTCACAGCTGAGATCATAGTCTTTTTACATCTATTTTTAAATAAAATTGTGATAAGACGAATTGATTTAGAAAGGCAAAGTAGGAGATTACCACTGGTTTTTTTAGGATATATGTATGAAACTACCGATAATAAAGAAAAAAAAACAGGTGTGGTTGTTTTATTCCCAATTCTTATGATTAAAAAAATATATTTGTTGTGTACCTACAATATAGCCAGGAGGTAAGCAGATTTAAGAACTGTTGAATGTCTCATGTTGATGTAAGCATAATTCATTACGGAGTTGTAACGGGGGTAAGCAGTGACAACGGATTGAAGTTTAGTTAATGCAGTTGTTGGCAGTCACTGCTGGCTTAGTTACTGTTTCTGATGAATATGCATACATAGTTATTACAAATACAAGCTGACTGGTTGATATCATCTGTGTTTGGTTTTGATTTTTGAATGTTGTTTGCAGGAATATTTCATATTTAATTTGTTCATATAAACAAACATAAACTTTAAATATTTTGACAAAGTTGACAAACATTGAGTTTGTAAAACAAGTTTATTTGCATGTTGTTGTTAAACTTCAAAGAAGTATTATATTTTATAAGTGACTTTACGATATTTAACTTACAATTTTAATTGTTTAAACGGAAATTAAAAAAACATTGTAATGAAATAGTATGTTAGCAATATTTTACCTTGGTGTGTGGGTTCGGTTTTAAACATTTAGTAGTACATCTGTACATTTACATTATTTTTTTTTGTTTTGTAAAGATAATACCACCGGTTAACAATGGATAGGGAAATATTAGTTTATGGCCTCCTAAAGGATGAACTCATTTATGAGGTGTCAATTAGATCAGAAACACCGACCGCTACTGTTCCTTTTATTTTTTATTTGTCTTTTAATTTTTTTAAAGAAGCATGAATCATTTATTAGTTGACTGTCCTGCTGTGTTGACACAGAAGGCAGAGTTGTCAAAATCAATTGATTATTTATTTACAGTTTCGGAATTTTTTTATTGTCAGTCCGGACAGTTTCGTCGAGTCATCAAAGTCAAACTTTTTTTTGAGCAGGAATTTTGTTACAAGGCGTCAAAAAGGTCTTGTCGCCATGGTTTATGATTTAGAAAGGGTTTCAGACGGTCAGTCGATAGGTTTTTGGCACTTAAAGGATTTGAAGGCTTAAGGCAAAGTACATCTTTCCCAGTAGTGTGTGATATATAGGAAATATGGCACACGAAGTGTATGTCTGAAAGGGTGCTTACAGATCAATTTACTGTAACACTATAAGTTTGGAAGTGAATTATGTTAGGACAGAAGATGAAGGATGACTCCATGATGAATGCAAGTGGATGAATGTGGGTATGAACAAGCAGGGAATTGCCTGGATCCAAGCTATTGGACTGACGTTTGGTTTTGTTTTTTTGATCTAAGGATTGTTGTGGTTCTACTCTCGGGAGAGTTAGAATTCACTTTTTTGGTACAAGTTGCAAATCAATATTTGTCCTACTATATCATTTATTTGATAGGTGAGATTTGCGTAAATCTTGATAGTTTTTTTGTTGGCGTTGTGGTTCTAATCTCGGGAGAGTTAGAATTTCACTTTTTGGGTACAAGTTGCAAATCAATATTTGTCCTACTACATCAAATTAATTTGATAGGTGAGATATGCGTAAATCTTGATGTTTTTTTGTTGGCGTTGTGGTTCTAATCTCGGAAGAGATAGAATTCACTTTTTGGGTACAAGTTGCAAATCAATATTTGTCCTACTATATCAATTTAATTTGATAGGTAAGATTTGCGTAAATCTTGATGGTTTTTTGTTGGCGTTGTGGTACTAATCTCGGAAGAGTGAGAATTCACTTTTTTGTTACAAGTTGCAAATCAATATTTGTCCTACTATATCAATTTAATTTGATAGGTGAGATTTGCGTAAATCTTGATGGTTTTTTGTTGGCGTTGTGGTTCTAATCTCGGAAGAGTTAGAATTCACTTTTTTGTTACAAGTTGCAAATCAATATTTGTCCTACTATATCAATTTAATTTGATAGGTGACATTTGCGTAAATCTTGATGGACTTTTTTTTGTTGGCGTTTTGGTTCTAATCTCGGGAGAGTTGGAGTTAATTTTTTGGTACAAGTTGCAAATCAATATTTATCCTACCTTTTCATTTTTTTTGACAGGTGAGATTTGCGTAAATCTTGATATTTAGTTTTGTTTTTTTTGATGGCTTGTGTCGTCAATGCCGAAGGTAGAGCTTTTTGGGTGTCGGTCGACAGACATAGGTTGCAGTTTGAGGACGCTGAGGGCAGCGCCTTTTTTTCAGGAGAGGGGGTATTGTAACGTGGTGATTTTAAATAGACCACAATTTGAATTTTCGCGCCTTAGCGCAATTACAACTCCGTTCAATGGCAGATCTGTGGGTCCGCCCCTTTCACCCTATTGGTTGGAATTTTACATTCACAGCAATTTAATATAGTGTTCAAACCAGGAAATAATTTACACAAGGGTGTTGAAACTATATCTGAATTGAAATCCACAAAAAGACTTTCAAAGATCCCTGTAGTTTTTCTGGAAACTATAATTTTCTGGAACGCGCGAAGAACATCCACCAATGAGATGCTTGACCAATCCTGCGCATCGATTTGAGTTACTGTGTTGCCAGGCGAAGGCTGGTTTTTCTAACATTGCAAATATTCCAAAGTTGGGGAAATACTTGTTGTGGATTCAAACGTCTTTTAGTGGTAAATATTTCAGCTAGATTCATTATAAGTTATTCAGTAATATTATTTCGACTGAGTAAGCTTTGATTGCTATGGTATGTGTTCGCTTTCAAAATTTAGATTAGGAAGAATTCCTGTATTCCGGGAGTTAGGTCGGAATTGGAAATTGAGGCGGGTAACCCTGAGCTCTTGACAGGTTGAGATGGAATTTGCAAAGACTTCGTTTTGAGAAGAGCTTTATTTTATTTTTCATGTAACGACGCTAGTCGTCATTTCCATGAGTTTTTTGGTTTTATCGTGAGGTGAGTTTCTTTCTAAGATATTCTTGGAAATCCCGGATTAGGGAGTTTTCGTTTCGTTAAGTTCAGTGTTGATTTTGGTTTCCAGGTTACGATGGTTCGTTCTCGGGCCTAGGAGTTCTCCGAAGGAATCCTAGGCCTGATTTTACATGTTACAAGGAAGTAACGGGTTGGCGAGGGTCAGACATCTGAATGTCCTCCAAATCATGGAACAATCGATGATCTGGTGAGTTGCTTGTTTGTCTTTTTTTCACGCCATGTGCTTGCGCACATGAGCGGTTTGGTCTTTCGTTATTTTATCGATACTTATTGGACTCGTGTCATTTTCAGAACGGGAATTTAAAGAGATTTAAGAAATTCAAATTATGAAATTATGAAGTTAAGAAATTTAAAGAGAGTTTAAGGAAGAGCTACGATAGATTTTTATATTGAAGAAAGAAAGGATATAGAGACTGAAACCCTTTTGGGACGTTTTTGCTGAGACGAGGACTTGCTCGTCAATCTGCCACCGGCTGCTTCGGCGGCGCTGTCCGGATTGCTGGCTCGTTGCCTGGAGGAGCTCTCTGTCAGGTCTGCGAGTTTTTCACTAGAACGCAAGGGATGCTGGAGGTCGGTGTATCTTTCTTTAATTTTAATGTTTAGTGGTATTATGCTGTAGGAACCTTGTGAAACCTGTGAAAACCATAATTAAGTGATCTGCCACCACACACCAAAGAACCCATTTAGTTTTAAGCGACCCCTGTCGCTGAGTTAGTTTTCTTTTTTGTATTTACAAAAGGTTTTGTGTATGTGTAACTTTGTTTTTGTATTACACATATAACAGAGATTTTTTTGTTTTATTTATTTTCTTTGCCACGTGGCCCTCCAGGGCAACATTTAGAGAGGTCTACGTGACACTATGTCCCTTTGTATGCCTAAATCTTTAAAACTACGCAACGCATTTTGAAGCGGTTTTTTTAATAGATAGAATGATTCAAGAGGAAGGTTTTAGTATATAATTTGATAATATCATTGCGCGAAGCCGCGGGCATCAGCTAGTATTTTATAAACGCAAAATCCGTTCGATCAGATACTTGATTTAACACTATTCAGTTTCATTCATTCGTTATAGTTCTACATACCTTCTTAGACTTGAGCTGTGAGAGGTGTTTCTCGTCCCACCGCTTGGCCTTACGCGCCAAGTCGAGTGAGCCTCCGGAGATGATACCTGACTTCTGGTAGAACGTGCCGTCTAGCGCCAGGGCCTGGAAATGGACGAACACAGTAGTTAGCACCTCATAGTAGTTTAAATTAACTGGAGACCTTTTCCAAGGTTTCAGAAGTACTGGAGTTAACGGTAGTAGTTAATAACACTGGTCGACAAAACGACACGAGAGGCGTCCTCGGGTGACTCGCAGACGAGCGCGTTGTTGTCGATAACTCTCCTTGTGCCCTAGTGACGTCAGTTAGTAGGGTATCGTAGACTCACATCATATCTGCTGTTCTTGGAGCGGTCGAGGTCGTAGGCGACACGCGAGGCGTCCTCGGGCGACTCGCAGACGAGCGCGTTGTTGTCGATAACTCTCCTTGTGCCCTAGTGACGTCAGTTAGTAGGGTATCGTAGACTCACATCATATCTGCTGTTCTTGGAGCGGTCGAGGTCGTAGGCGACACGCGAGGCGTCCTCGGGCGACTCGCAGACGAGCGCGTTGTTGTCGATAACTCTCCTTGTGCCCTAGTGACGTCAGTTAGTAGGGTATCGTAGACTCACATCATATCTGCTGTTCTTGGAGCGGTCGAGGTCGTAGGCGACACGCGAGGCGTCCTCGGGCGACTCGCAGACGAGCGCGTTGTTGTCGATAACTCTCCTTGTGCCCTAGTGACGTCAGTTAGTAGGGTATCGTAGACTCACATCATATCTGCTGTTCTTGGAGCGGTCGAGGTCGTAGGCGACACGCGAGGCGTCCTCGGGCGACTCGCAGACGAGCGCGTTGTTGTCGATAACTCTCCTTGTGCCCTAGTGACGTCAGTTAGTAGGGTATCGTAGACTCACATCATATCTGCTGTTCTTGGAGCGGTCGAGGTCGTAGGCGACACGCGAGGCGTCCTCGGGCGACTCGCAGACGAGCGCGTTGTTGTCGATAACTCTCCTTGTGCCCTAGTGACGTCAGTTAGTAGGGTATCGTAGACTCACATCATATCTGCTGTTCTTGGAGCGGTCGAGGTCGTAGGCGACACGCGAGGCGTCCTCGGGCGACTCGCAGACGAGCGCGTTGTTGTCGATAACTCTCCTTGTGCCCTAGTGACGTCAGTTAGTAGGGTATCGTAGACTCACATCATATCTGCTGTTCTTGGAGCGGTCGAGGTCGTAGGCGACACGCGAGGCGTCCTCGGGCGACTCGCAGACGAGCGCGTTGTTGTCGATAACTCTCCTTGTGCCCTAGTGACGTCAGTTAGTAGGGTATCGTAGACTCACATCATATCTGCTGTTCTTGGAGCGGTCGAGGTCGTAGGCGACACGCGAGGCGTCCTCGGGCGACTCGCAGACGAGCGCGTTGTTGTCGATAACTCTCCTTGTGCCCTAGTGACGTCAGTTAGTAGGGTATCGTAGACTCACATCATATCTGCTGTTCTTGGAGCGGTCGAGGTCGTAGGCGACACGCGAGGCGTCCTCTGGCGACTCGCAGACAAGCGCGTTGTTGTCGATAACTCTCCTTGTGCCCTAGTGACGTCAGTTAGTAGGGTATCGTAGACTCACATCATATCTGCTGTTCTTGGAGCGGTCGAGGTCGTAGGCGACACGCGAGGCGTCCTCGGGCGACTCGCAGACGAGCGCGTTGTTGTCGATAACTCTCCTTGTGCCCTAGTGACGTCAGTTAGTAGGGTATCGTAGACTCACATCATATCTGCTGTTCTTGGAGCGGTCGAGGTCGTAGGCGACACGCGAGGCGTCCTCGGGCGACTCGCAGACGAGCGCGTTGTTGTCGATAACTCTCCTTGTGCCCTAGTGACGTCAGTTAGTAGGGTATCGTAGACTCACATCATATCTGCTGTTCTTGGAGCGGTCGAGGTCGTAGGCGACACGCGAGGCGTCCTCGGGCGACTCGCAGACGAGCGCGTTGTTGTCGATAACTCTCCTTGTGCCCTAGTGACGTCAGTTAGTAGGGTATCGTAGACTCACATCATATCTGCTGTTCTTGGAGCGGTCGAGGTCGTAGGCGACACGCGAGGCGTCCTCGGGCGACTCGCAGACGAGCGCGTTGTTGTCGATAACTCTCCTTGTGCCCTAGTGACGTCAGTTAGTAGGGTATCGTAGACTCACATCATATCTGCTGTTCTTGGAGCGGTCGAGGTCGTAGGCGACACGCGAGGCGTCCTCGGGCGACTCGCAGACGAGCGCGTTGTTGTCGATAACTCTCCTTGTGCCCTAGTGACGTCAGTTAGTAGGGTATCGTAGACTCACATCATATCTGCTGTTCTTGGAGCGGTCGAGGTCGTAGGCGACACGCGAGGCGTCCTCTGGCGACTCGCAGACAAGCGCGTTGTTGTCGATAACTCTCCTTGTGCCCTAGTGACGTCAGTTAGTAGGGTATCGTAGACTCACATCATATCTGCTGTTCTTGGAGCGGTCGAGGTCGTAGGCGACACGCGAGGCGTCCTCGGGCGACTCGCAGACGAGCGCGTTGTTGTCGATAACTCTCCTTGTGCCCTAGTGACGTCAGTTAGTAGGGTATCGTAGACTCACATCATATCTGCTGTTCTTGGAGCGGTCGAGGTCGTAGGCGACACGCGAGGCGTCCTCGGGCGACTCGCAGACGAGCGCGTTGTTGTCGATAACTCTCCTTGTGCCCTAGTGACGTCAGTTAGTAGGGTATCGTAGACTCACATCATATCTGCTGTTCTTGGAGCGGTCGAGGTCGTAGGCGACACGCGAGGCGTCCTCGGGCGACTCGCAGACGAGCGCGTTGTTGTCGATAACTCTCCTTGTGCCCTAGTGACGTCAGTTAGTAGGGTATCGTAGACTCACATCATATCTGCTGTTCTTGGAGCGGTCGAGGTCGTAGGCGACACGCGAGGCGTCCTCGGGCGACTCGCAGACGAGCGCGTTGTTGTCGATAACTCTCCTTGTGCCCTAGTGACGTCAGTTAGTAGGGTATCGTAGACTCACATCATATCTGCTGTTCTTGGAGCGGTCGAGGTCGTAGGCGACACGCGAGGCGTCCTCGGGCGACTCGCAGACGAGCGCGTTGTTGTCGATAACTCTCCTTGTGCCCTAGTGACGTCAGTTAGTAGGGTATCGTAGACTCACATCATATCTGCTGTTCTTGGAGCGGTCGAGGTCGTAGGCGACACGCGAGGCGTCCTCGGGCGACTCGCAGACGAGCGCGTTGTTGTCGATAACTCTCCTTGTGCCCTAGTGACGTCAGTTAGTAGGGTATCGTAGACTCACATCATATCTGCTGTTCTTGGAGCGGTCGAGGTCGTAGGCGACACGCGAGGCGTCCTCTGGCGACTCGCAGACAAGCGCGTTGTTGTCGATAACTCTCCTTGTGCCCTAGTGACGTCAGTTAGTAGGGTATCGTAGACTCACATCATATCTGCTGTTCTTGGAGCGGTCGAGGTCGTAGGCGACACGCGAGGCGTCCTCGGGCGACTCGCAGACGAGCGCGTTGTTGTCGATAACTCTCCTTGTGCCCTAGTGACGTCAGTTAGTAGGGTATCGTAGACTCACATCATATCTGCTGTTCTTGGAGCGGTCGAGGTCGTAGGCGACACGCGAGGCGTCCTCGGGCGACTCGCAGACGAGCGCGTTGTTGTCGATAACTCTCCTTGTGCCCTAGTGACGTCAGTTAGTAGGGTATCGTAGACTCACATCATATCTGCTGTTCTTGGAGCGGTCGAGGTCGTAGGCGACACGCGAGGCGTCCTCGGGCGACTCGCAGACGAGCGCGTTGTTGTCGATAACTCTCCTTGTGCCCTAGTGACGTCAGTTAGTAGGGTATCGTAGACTCACATCATATCTGCTGTTCTTGGAGCGGTCGAGGTCGTAGGCGACACGCGAGGCGTCCTCGGGCGACTCGCAGACGAGCGCGTTGTTGTCGATAACTCTCCTTGTGCCCTAGTGACGTCAGTTAGTAGGGTATCGTAGACTCACATCATATCTGCTGTTCTTGGAGCGGTCGAGGTCGTAGGCGACACGCGAGGCGTCCTCGGGCGACTCGCAGACGAGCGCGTTGTTGTCGATAACTCTCCTTGTGCCCTAGTGACGTCAGTTAGTAGGGTATCGTAGACTCACATCATATCTGCTGTTCTTGGAGCGGTCGAGGTCGTAGGCGACACGCGAGGCGTCCTCTGGCGACTCGCAGACAAGCGCGTTGTTGTCGATAACTCTCCTTGTGCCCTAGTGACGTCAGTTAGTAGGGTATCGTAGACTCACATCATATCTGCTGTTCTTGGAGCGGTCGAGGTCGTAGGCGACACGCGAGGCGTCCTCGGGCGACTCGCAGACGAGCGCGTTGTTGTCGATAACTCTCCTTGTGCCCTAGTGACGTCAGTTAGTAGGGTATCGTAGACTCACATCATATCTGCTGTTCTTGGAGCGGTCGAGGTCGTAGGCGACACGCGAGGCGTCCTCGGGCGACTCGCAGACGAGCGCGTTGTTGTCGATAACTCTCCTTGTGCCCTAGTGACGTCAGTTAGTAGGGTATCGTAGACTCACATCATATCTGCTGTTCTTGGAGCGGTCGAGGTCGTAGGCGACACGCGAGGCGTCCTCGGGCGACTCGCAGACGAGCGCGTTGTTGTCGATAACTCTCCTTGTGCCCTAGTGACGTCAGTTAGTAGGGTATCGTAGACTCACATCATATCTGCTGTTCTTGGAGCGGTCGAGGTCGTAGGCGACACGCGAGGCGTCCTCGGGCGACTCGCAGACGAGCGCGTTGTTGTCGATAACTCTCCTTGTGCCCTAGTGACGTCAGTTAGTAGGGTATCGTAGACTCACATCATATCTGCTGTTCTTGGAGCGGTCGAGGTCGTAGGCGACACGCGAGGCGTCCTCGGGCGACTCGCAGACGAGCGCGTTGTTGTCGATAACTCTCCTTGTGCCCTAGTGACGTCAGTTAGTAGGGTATCGTAGACTCACATCATATCTGCTGTTCTTGGAGCGGTCGAGGTCGTAGGCGACACGCGAGGCGTCCTCGGGCGACTCGCAGACGAGCGCGTTGTTGTCGATAACTCTCCTTGTGCCCTAGTGACGTCAGTTAGTAGGGTATCGTAGACTCACATCATATCTGCTGTTCTTGGAGCGGTCGAGGTCGTAGGCGACACGCGAGGCGTCCTCGGGCGACTCGCAGACGAGCGCGTTGTTGTCGATAACTCTCCTTGTGCCCTAGTGACGTCAGTTAGTAGGGTATCGTAGACTCACATCATATCTGCTGTTCTTGGAGCGGTCGAGGTCGTAGGCGACACGCGAGGCGTCCTCGGGCGACTCGCAGACGAGCGCGTTGTTGTCGATAACTCTCCTTGTGCCCTAGTGACGTCAGTTAGTAGGGTATCGTAGACTCACATCATATCTGCTGTTCTTGGAGCGGTCGAGGTCGTAGGCGACACGCGAGGCGTCCTCGGGCGACTCGCAGACGAGCGCGTTGTTGTCGATAACTCTCCTTGTGCCCTAGTGACGTCAGTTAGTAGGGTATCGTAGACTCACATCATATCTGCTGTTCTTGGAGCGGTCGAGGTCGTAGGCGACACGCGAGGCGTCCTCGGGCGACTCGCAGACGAGCGCGTTGTTGTCGATAACTCTCCTTGTGCCCTAGTGACGTCAGTTAGTAGGGTATCGTAGACTCACATCATATCTGCTGTTCTTGGAGCGGTCGAGGTCGTAGGCGACACGCGAGGCGTCCTCGGGCGACTCGCAGACGAGCGCGTTGTTGTCGATAACTCTCCTTGTGCCCTAGTGACGTCAGTTAGTAGGGTATCGTAGACTCACATCATATCTGCTGTTCTTGGAGCGGTCGAGGTCGTAGGCGACACGCGAGGCGTCCTCGGGCGACTCGCAGACGAGCGCGTTGTTGTCGATAACTCTCCTTGTGCCCTAGTGACGTCAGTTAGTAGGGTATCGTAGACTCACATCATATCTGCTGTTCTTGGAGCGGTCGAGGTCGTAGGCGACACGCGAGGCGTCCTCGGGCGACTCGCAGACGAGCGCGTTGTTGTCGATAACTCTCCTTGTGCCCTAGTGACGTCAGTTAGTAGGGTATCGTAGACTCACATCATATCTGCTGTTCTTGGAGCGGTCGAGGTCGTAGGCGACACGCGAGGCGTCCTCGGGCGACTCGCAGACGAGCGCGTTGTTGTCGATAACTCTCCTTGTGCCCTAGTGACGTCAGTTAGTAGGGTATCGTAGACTCACATCATATCTGCTGTTCTTGGAGCGGTCGAGGTCGTAGGCGACACGCGAGGCGTCCTCGGGCGACTCGCAGACGAGCGCGTTGTTGTCGATAACTCTCCTTGTGCCCTAGTGACGTCAGTTAGTAGGGTATCGTAGACTCACATCATATCTGCTGTTCTTGGAGCGGTCGAGGTCGTAGGCGACACGCGAGGCGTCCTCGGGCGACTCGCAGACGAGCGCGTTGTTGTCGATAACTCTCCTTGTGCCCTAGTGACGTCAGTTAGTAGGGTATCGTAGACTCACATCATATCTGCTGTTCTTGGAGCGGTCGAGGTCGTAGGCGACACGCGAGGCGTCCTCGGGCGACTCGCAGACGAGCGCGTTGTTGTCGATAACTCTCCTTGTGCCCTAGTGACGTCAGTTAGTAGGGTATCGTAGACTCACATCATATCTGCTGTTCTTGGAGCGGTCGAGGTCGTAGGCGACACGCGAGGCGTCCTCGGGCGACTCGCAGACGAGCGCGTTGTTGTCGATAACTCTCCTTGTGCCCTAGTGACGTCAGTTAGTAGGGTATCGTAGACTCACATCATATCTGCTGTTCTTGGAGCGGTCGAGGTCGTAGGCGACACGCGAGGCGTCCTCGGGCGACTCGCAGACGAGCGCGTTGTTGTCGATAACTCTCCTTGTGCCCTAGTGACGTCAGTTAGTAGGGTATCGTAGACTCACATCATATCTGCTGTTCTTGGAGCGGTCGAGGTCGTAGGCGACACGCGAGGCGTCCTCGGGCGACTCGCAGACGAGCGCGTTGTTGTCGATAACTCTCCTTGTGCCCTAGTGACGTCAGTTAGTAGGGTATCGTAGACTCACATCATATCTGCTGTTCTTGGAGCGGTCGAGGTCGTAGGCGACACGCGAGGCGTCCTCGGGCGACTCGCAGACGAGCGCGTTGTTAGTAACGAACAGTACGGCGCGGTGGATGGCTGGTGGCTCGTAGCGCAGTACGTCGAACAGGAGCTTCACGTTCTTTGGCTCTTTTATGTCCCTGCGAGGGCAAAATAACTATTAAAAAACTGGACAAGTGCGAGTCATGAGAGAACGATGGAGTGTGTGGAACCCTTTTTCGGGTTCCACACACTCCATCCTTCTTCTCATTGGTCTTTCTCTCCCTCTCCATCCATCCACATTTACATTCATCACTTTTTACCCACGACGGAACGGAGACGGTATATGCGTTTGGGGTGAGGTGAGAGGTTGTTTGTTTGTTTGTTTGTGTGTTTGTGCAAATACATGTTGCCATTTTTCTCCAAAACTACAAGTCCGATTTTGATGCAGTTTTCAGTTATGGGTTCGGGTTTGATTGGTGCATGTTCTTAGATAGGTGTTACGGTGACAACTCACCAGGGGGCGCTGCAGCAAACATTTTTTGTGCAAATCAAAGTTGCCATTTTTCTCCAAAACTACAAGTCCGATTTTGATTCAGTTTTCAGTTATGAGTTCGGGTTTGATTGGTGCATGTTCTTAGATAAAAAAATAAAAGTAAAAAGTTTAAAATAAAAAGCAAAATTAAAAATTTTGAAAAACCCACGTCTGTGAAAATTAATTGAAAAAAGGATAAAATAACGTAAAACACCCGCCTTAAAAAAATCCAAGAATGTCCTTCGGGAGCTGAACATTGCAAAACTAGTTCATTTAATGGCAGCCCCCGACGGATATTCTTGGGTTTTTTTAAGGCGGGTGTTTTACGTTATTTTATCCTTTTTTCAATTAATTTTTTAGTCACATGCGATTAATTCCTCCTCATCACATCACAACTTTTAAACTCCCCCTAATATACTCGTTCTTTACTTTATCTAATCTTCTCGACACATCTACCTCAACATTCTCATCTCCGCCACATGCAAACTTTTTCACAGCCCAGCATTCCAATCCATACAGTACGACAGGCCTAATCACGGACTTGTATATTTTCCCCTTTAACTTGAGGGGCATCCGCGGGTCGCAAGTTGTTCCAGTGCCCTGTCGCCATTTCATCCATCCTGAATAGATCCGGTGCGTTACGTCCCGGTCTACATCGCCGTCTCCCTGGACAAGCGACCCAAGGTACCGAAAATCGGAGCAGATCGGTATGGGCGTTCCTGCAAGGGTTTATAGACCCAGGACTGGAAAATCACAAAACAAGTATTCCGTTTTGGTTCTACTTAGTTTCAAGCCAACATTCTCAAGTCGTTGCCACCACACCTACGCAACTAGTGCAATAAGGAAACAACGGTTGCTAAATCATAAAAATAAGAACTTCTCCTGAACTTAATAATCCAATAACCTAGTAAAAGAATAAAGCTTTTATGTATGTATTTTAATTATCTCCTTGTTACCCACGACGTTAGTAAGACTCACCTCAATCGCTCCCGAAGTGGTTTGGCCTGGATGTAGTCTAGAGGCAGAAACGTTTCAGGCTCCAACATCCTTTCCTTCAGTACCTAACAAACAAACCAGAATGAGTTATTAGCGCGTACCCTTTATTAAAAAGGAGGACGTTTCGACTAGACGCCTGTTGTGACGATAACAATTTCGAGATTTAATTAGTTACGTAATAACCATTTTAACATAAAAAAACTACCTAAATGCTGTTAAATAATGTGGATAATTGATGGATTTTAGAGCTCAACAAATAAAAAACTTATAGTGGCTGAAAAAGTGACTGTCGGTGATATCTATCCCTTTCACTCATTAGGTACTATTGTGTTGCTGTCTTTTTTTCGCAAAAGAAACTCTAAAAAATATAATGCGTGTGTAGTCTGGCCAGGTATAGCGTGTAAATCAAAAAGCATAGAATCGTACCTGGATGCACCTCCTGGCCGTCTTCTCCGTGTCCACGACGATGGCCTCCATATACTTGCCGAGCACCTTCGTGATGGCCACGTTGTAGCGCTTGTGTGTCGGCTGGCACATGTTGATCATGCGGTCGTACTGTCAACGAAATATTAGTTTTAAATTTATTGAAAATGGTTAACTGGTGGTGGTGGTACTCTAGTAATGACTAGAGTAATTGAAAGTTTTTACTTGCCGCTGGTGCTATATTTTGTTTGGTATCTGATCAAAACATGTCTGGGAAGCCGAATAGATTATTGTGGAATAGTAAATTGGACAAGAGCAGGCTTGAAATGCAAGCCATATTTTATAACAAAAAACATAACACTCTTTTCTTGGGTAGTCGTGTACTACTCGGTCACATTAACTTGACGCTTGGCGTTGTAACAATAACGTCCAAAAACAATATGACAACATCAGAAAACTAGCTAAATTATCGACGCGCGTATCGGTAACAAAGATGCTAACCGTACTGACACTTGCCGGGCGAGCTAGGGGAATGCGGGGGAAGCGGGTGGGGCTGAGCATTCCAGAGATGCGTCAAGTTAATGTGACCGTGTAGTCGGTGTAGTAAATACTCCTAATTGACTTTCGTAGATTTTGTATTAAAAACTATCACACACTACAGGCGGTCTACATCTTTTTGATTTGTTTCACAATGCCTTGGGTTTGTGCCCGTAGCGACTGTAATATGTGCATATTACACCCGCTACGGGCACAAAATAGTTCTATAATATACCGGTGCTGGTACATTGCAGGAGTTAAACCAGCCCCTAAATAATCTGCTCCTGTCTTGTCCTGCCTTCCCCCCTCCAGTGACGTCTTAAGCTAAGGTCCGATCCCCCTAGAGGTGCT
This sequence comes from Diarsia mendica, assembly GCA_949316265.1. Taxonomy (NCBI): domain Eukaryota; kingdom Metazoa; phylum Arthropoda; class Insecta; order Lepidoptera; family Noctuidae; genus Diarsia; species Diarsia mendica. Next base: position 24,117,286 of record OX438899.1, read on the forward strand.
CTTAGCGACCAGTCACGTTATTTGCTCCTTGCTGGAGACCTTAAACTCAACGCATCCCTCAGGACTTGTCGGTTAAGAAGAAGTCAACCTCCAAGACTGATCTGCGAGATGCCCCATCAAAAAAAAAAAAAAATATGTGCTTGGTCGAGGTAACTGTCAGTGAGTACAACTCACCACGCCAGGTATGTCTCGCTTGAAGCTCTCCACGATCTCCTGTTTCTTCCTGCGACGTGCCTCCTCGTGTTTGTCCACCCGTGCGTCTCCCAGCGCTGCGGCTACTTCCTCCAGCTGGGACTGCAGCTACCAGCCTACTACAATACAACTCACCACGCCAGGTATGTCTCGCTTGAAGCTCTCCACGATCTCCTGTTTCTTCCTGCGACGTGCCTCCTCGTGTTTGTCCACCCGTGCGTCTCCCAGCGCTGCGGCTACTTCCTCCAGCTGGGACTGCAGCTACCAGCCTACTACAATACAACTCACCACGCCAGGTATGTCTCGCTTGAAGCTCTCCACGATCTCCTGTTTCTTCCTGCGACGTGCCTCCTCGTGTTTGTCCACCCGTGCGTCTCCCAGCGCTGCGGCTACTTCCTCCAGCTGGGACTGCAGCTACCAGCCTACTACAATACAACTCACCACGCCAGGTATGTCTCGCTTGAAGCTCTCCACGATCTCCTGTTTCTTCCTGCGACGTGCCTCCTCGTGTTTGTCCACCCGTGCGTCTCCCAGCGCTGCGGCTACTTCCTCCAGCTGGGACTGCAGCTACCAGCCTACTACAATACAACTCACCACGCCAGGTATGTCTCGCTTGAAGCTCTCCACGATCTCCTGTTTCTTCCTGCGACGTGCCTCCTCGTGTTTGTCCACCCGTGCGTCTCCCAGCGCTGCGGCTACTTCCTCCAGCTGGGACTGCAGCTACCAGCCTACTACAATACAACTCACCACGCCAGGTATGTCTCGCTTGAAGCTCTCCACGATCTCCTGTTTCTTCCTGCGACGTGCCTCCTCGTGTTTGTCCACCCGTGCGTCTCCCAGCGCTGCGGCTACTTCCTCCAGCTGGGACTGCAGCTACCAGCCTACTACAATACAACTCACCACGCCAGGTATGTCTCGCTTGAAGCTCTCCACGATCTCCTGTTTCTTCCTGCGACGTGCCTCCTCGTGTTTGTCCACCCGTGCGTCTCCCAGCGCTGCGGCTACTTCCTCCAGCTGGGACTGCAGCTACCAGCCTACTACAATACAACTCACCACGCCAGGTATGTCTCGCTTGAAGCTCTCCACGATCTCCTGTTTCTTCCTGCGACGTGCCTCCTCGTGTTTGTCCACCCGTGCGTCTCCCAGCGCTGCGGCTACTTCCTCCAGCTGGGACTGCAGCTACCAGCCTACTACAATACAACTCACCACGCCAGGTATGTCTCGCTTGAAGCTCTCCACGATCTCCTGTTTCTTCCTGCGACGTGCCTCCTCGTGTTTGTCCACCCGTGCGTCTCCCAGCGCTGCGGCTACTTCCTCCAGCTGGGACTGCAGCTACCAGCCTACTACAATACAACTCACCACGCCAGGTATGTCTCGCTTGAAGCTCTCCACGATCTCCTGTTTCTTCCTGCGACGTGCCTCCTCGTGTTTGTCCACCCGTGCGTCTCCCAGCGCTGCGGCTACTTCCTCCAGCTGGGACTGCAGCTACCAGCCTACTACAATACAACTCACCACGCCAGGTATGTCTCGCTTGAAGCTCTCCACGATCTCCTGTTTCTTCCTGCGACGTGCCTCCTCGTGTTTGTCCACCCGTGCGTCTCCCAGCGCTGCGGCTACTTCCTCCAGCTGGGACTGCAGCTACCAGCCTACTACAATACAACTCACCACGCCAGGTATGTCTCGCTTGAAGCTCTCCACGATCTCCTGTTTCTTCCTGCGACGTGCCTCCTCGTGTTTGTCCACCCGTGCGTCTCCCAGCGCTGCGGCTACTTCCTCCAGCTGGGACTGCAGCTACCAGCCTACTACAATACAACTCACCACGCCAGGTATGTCTCGCTTGAAGCTCTCCACGATCTCCTGTTTCTTCCTGCGACGTGCCTCCTCGTGTTTGTCCACCCGTGCGTCTCCCAGCGCTGCGGCTACTTCCTCCAGCTGGGACTGCAGCTACCAGCCTACTACAATACAACTCACCACGCCAGGTATGTCTCGCTTGAAGCTCTCCACGATCTCCTGTTTCTTCCTGCGACGTGCCTCCTCGTGTTTGTCCACCCGTGCGTCTCCCAGCGCTGCGGCTACTTCCTCCAGCTGGGACTGCAGCTACCAGCCTACTACAATACAACTCACCACGCCAGGTATGTCTCGCTTGAAGCTCTCCACGATCTCCTGTTTCTTCCTGCGACGTGCCTCCTCGTGTTTGTCCACCCGTGCGTCTCCCAGCGCTGCGGCTACTTCCTCCAGCTGGGACTGCAGCTACCAGCCTACTACAATACAACTCACCACGCCAGGTATGTCTCGCTTGAAGCTCTCCACGATCTCCTGTTTCTTCCTGCGACGTGCCTCCTCGTGTTTGTCCACCCGTGCGTCTCCCAGCGCTGCGGCTACTTCCTCCAGCTGGGACTGCAGCTACCAGCCTACTACAATACAACTCACCACGCCAGGTATGTCTCGCTTGAAGCTCTCCACGATCTCCTGTTTCTTCCTGCGACGTGCCTCCTCGTGTTTGTCCACCCGTGCGTCTCCCAGCGCTGCGGCTACTTCCTCCAGCTGGGACTGCAGCTACCAGCCTACTACAATACAACTCACCACGCCAGGTATGTCTCGCTTGAAGCTCTCCACGATCTCCTGTTTCTTCCTGCGACGTGCCTCCTCGTGTTTGTCCACCCGTGCGTCTCCCAGCGCTGCGGCTACTTCCTCCAGCTGGGACTGCAGCTACCAGCCTACTACAATACAACTCACCACGCCAGGTATGTCTCGCTTGAAGCTCTCCACGATCTCCTGTTTCTTCCTGCGACGTGCCTCCTCGTGTTTGTCCACCCGTGCGTCTCCCAGCGCTGCGGCTACTTCCTCCAGCTGGGACTGCAGCTACCAGCCTACTACAATACAACTCACCACGCCAGGTATGTCTCGCTTGAAGCTCTCCACGATCTCCTGTTTCTTCCTGCGACGTGCCTCCTCGTGTTTGTCCACCCGTGCGTCTCCCAGCGCTGCGGCTACTTCCTCCAGCTGGGACTGCAGCTCGGCTGCACGACCACGACACTCGCCTACGTCAGCCTGGGGAGGAAATATATAATAATAATAATAATAATAAACTTTTATTTTCTCACCACAATATACATAAATTATTTTACATTGGTCAGATTCCAGAAGATACACAATTGAGGTAAGTATATATTGTGGGAGACTGGTGCCTAAGCTAGGCTCATGGCCTGTGTTTCAGGACACCAGGATCCCACCCCTTTACATTTACATTTTACACATTATGTACTAGACGCGCCGACAGAATGTAGTGAGTAATCAATCATATTACGGCATTTTATAGTTACATTTACAATTTTTAAAATCTAGGTTAAATAAGCGAAGTGGATGTTAGTAGATATGTAGTATGGGTGATTGTGTGTGACTGAGGTGTGTGAGTCTGTGGGTGTATGCGTGTGTGGGTGTGTGAGAGTAAGGGATTCTGTGCTTAGGTCATTATTTTAAGGATGTTTTCAGTATCATTATAGTTTAATTTTAGTAGCCAGTCAGTTAGCCTCTTTTTAAATTTATTCTTTGTAAGGTTGAAGATATGTAACACCTTATGAATTTTATTGTATAAGTAGCCACCCAGATAGGTAAAGAAACGCCTTGCAAAAATGGTTTTGTGACGTAGATGATGGCGCTCCACTGGGTCATATCGCCTTTTCCCCCTGGACAGCGTTGGATTATAAACCAAGAGAGCATGTTGTCTTAGTAAAATGTGCAATATAAACAGTTGCCGCACTGTCAGGACTTCATTTTCTTTGTATAGCTGTTCAGTGGGGTAGCGATATGGTCGAAAAGTTGACACTTTCAGTATGGCTCTTTGGGCTCTTTCAATTTCTATTAGGGTTGTTTTTGGAGCTCCACCCCAAGAGGTGATGCAGTAGCATATTACCGATTGCGCAAGGGCGATATATTGTTAGAACATGTGGATTATTGAAACTTGACATATGAATAGACTCGATTGGGCGTTAAATGATAAGAGCAGTGGACTGTTTAAAAATAGGTTTAATCAAATCAAATACAAAGAAATGCCCGTAGCGGCCCGTGTCGATGAGCTGAGTGAGGGGAGCGCTTGCAGCGGCTCGCGCCCGGTACGCCGCGCCCCTCGCCTTCCCCTCGGTTGGCCGCGCATAGATGCACCGACACATACTTACTCACTCATAGTTCAGCTATATGTCTGCGATATGAGTGAGTCGAATTAATCGCGAGTATCAGACCCCCAGAGGAGGAGTGTCAGATTCCCAAAGAAGGAGTGTCGTCAGATCCCCAAAGGAGCGTCAGACCTCCAAAAGAGTGTCAGATCCCCAAAAGAGAGTCAGATCCCCAAAGGAGTGTCAGACCCTCAAAGAAGTTTTAGACCCCCAAGGACCGTCAGGACCCCTGAGAACGAGTGTCAGACCCCAAAAGAATGAGTGTAAGACCCTAAAGAAGGAGTGGCAGTTTGCCCAAGGAGTGTCAGGCCTTCAGAGACAGTGGCGTACAGTGGTCCCCCACGGTGGGTAGGCCACGAAATATTGACAGCAAAAAAAAATTGACACATTTATAAAATTTCGCGGCTGTAAGACGTATGTAGTCAGTATTCAAGCTAGCACTGGCCTGAAAATTGCAAAAAACGTAAAAAAAAAAAAAAACAAATTTGGACTTCGCGCCGAAGTTCGCGGGCTAAAGATGACCACGCAGACGCATCCAATCGTAGCCTTGTGTTGTTGCAGCCAATCACAGGTCACCTCCACTCACAGGAGCTGGCATGCATGTGTGCGGTTCATATAAACTGAAATATTCACCGATCATTCACCGATGTGACGCTGTGTGCGTAAAATTATGAATGGGTTTTAGGCTACTTGAATGCTAGCCTAAACAAGCCTGTAAATATAAGATTCGTACGCGAAAAATTGCTCTAAGTATTTTAACAGGAGTTTGAATTTTTTATTATTATTTTATACATGATGTTATTTTATTACATGGTTAATTAGTTATAAGAAATGCTCAGTTGGTAAAGTAGGCTAAGCCTAAGAGCCTTAATAGGGCGCACGCCACTGTCCAGAGAAGGAGTGCCAGACCATCGGAGACGGAATGTGACAAGTCCTCGTTACAATAAGGTTACTTTGTACTTGTGTAGCTATAGTCTAATAAATAAAGAGAGAAGTCCTGACTGACTGACTGACTGACTGACTCATCAACGCCCAGCCCAAACCCTTGGACCTAGAAAGCTGAAATTTTGCACAGAGGTTCCCTTTATAATGTAGACAAGGAATAAGGAAGGATTTTTCGAAATTCAACTCCTAAGGGAGTTAAATAGGGGATGAAAGTTTGTATGGAAAATCGTCATTTTCACGCGGGCGAAGCCGCTGGCAAAAGCTAGTGGTAAAATAAGTAGGAGTCTGGTAGTGCGGTACAGACCTGCAGTTCAGCGCGCAGTCTCCTCTGCTCCTCCAGCGCTTGCTCCGAGCTCTTGATGTGCTCGTTCAGCTTGTCCACGCGCTTCATGGCTTCGTTTCGTTCGTGACCCTGAGTGCAAAGAGATTCATACATTCAAGTATTATTTGTTGGTCCAAAACTTAGCCATTTTTACAGCGGTTGATGACCTGATTAGTACATGTTTCGGGGCACAGGCGGCAGGATAATATCTTAATTAGCCACACATCAACTTCTTATCCATACCCTGGTGTTGGTAATTTAACCACCAATCCTGATGGATTGGTGGAAGTATGCTCCGTCATTCAGTGGCATCTTACCTTCTGTCGATGTTTGTTCTCGAACTCGCCCTTCCTCCTTAGCTCGTTGTCCAGCCGGTCCTGGTCAGCCTTCTGCTCGCGGTTGACGGAGTCCAGCTCCTGCAGGTAGCGCGCCGCCTGACGGGACGCCTCCATCTTCAACTCCTCGTATTCACGGATCTGGATTAACAAGGATTCGGTTTAGACTTGAGGCATCTTCAATATTAACACTTCGACTGGCCTGTTGGTCTAGTGGTTAGTGACCCTAACTGCTATGCCGGAGGTCGTGGGTTCGATTCCCACCCAGGACAAATGTTTGTGTGATGAGCACGATCATTTGTTCTGTGTCTGGGTGTAATTTATCTATAATATGTATGTATTTAGAAATATATAAGTATGTTTATCAGTTGTCTAGTACCCATAACACAAGCTCTGCTTAGCTTGGGACTAGATGGCGTTGTGTGATAGTTGTGGAATATTATTGTGGAATATTATTATTATTACTTACGTAAAAAAAAGGTATGGAAAATCATCAAATGACTTCTCCCGCTCTGGGCGAAGCGGAATGGAGTGTCAGACTTCTACTGACTAAAAACCACCCATGTTCCTTAGCCCTTTGCGTCCGAGACCGCGATAACTCTTTCGAAAAACCCGCAACCCACTATACTTCGTAACTGATGTCAGTGGCGTGCCAGCAATTATTTGGAGGTAAAGCACAATTTCCAAAAAAAAAAAAACACTTTTTGTTCCGAATTCTGACACTGGTTTTTAATAACGCCGGTTTTGTTTTCTAATATTTAATTATGACTCATCATTTCGTATTTTATATCCTGTCAGAAAATTTACAACTATTTCAATAAATCAAGTTGTCAGTATCATGTAAAATAATATATTAACAAGAGCCATCTATTGACATAAACGCAACAACTGAACTATTTGAGTCAATACGTATTTCGCTCGTATACAGTCGCTTTGGGCAAACCGCTAGATGGCACACAAAATAATAAATTAGTTTCTAAATAATTACTTACTTAAAAGATGAAAAAAAATGTTATTACTCACAATGTATACACTATACAGCTCTTTATTCTTCGCTTCTTTACCATGGACAGATGACAAACAACAAACAAACACACTGAAGGCAATTATTACTAGATAGATTTACAGATACATAATCTCGACACATATTGTAACTGCCGAGATAAAGCTGTTTCAATTCGTGTTTTACCAAAACTACAAAATGAAATAACAGCATTCAAATGTTCATGAGAATTTTGATGTATTTTCATGGCACCAGAGAAGGAAGTTATTTAAATCATCGTAACCTGATAAACTCCAAGCATTCTTTTCATTCGAAAAAAATATAACAAGGCCAACAGAAAAAATTGTTTTTATGAGAGCAGCCGACAACCCATTGTACATTGTATGCTGATCGATTAGTACCTAGTATTTCTTTTAACTTTCTGAGAAATATTCAAATCAGGAGTAGGTTTAGGTGAAGTAACGAGATTATATTTATCTGTAAAATTTAAAGTATTTACCTTGCCCAGTAACGCTTTCACACACTTTAATCCATCACAACTAATCACAAGGAACTATTGTTTGCGTTTTCGAATTCATTTTCGTATTAATCAACTAACTTCAATCAAAAACTAATCACAAAACATAGTTAAATTCGAACAAGAAACGGAAAAATCAAATCACAATAGAATATTATTGCATCAACAACCATCAACGCTCAAGACAAATTTGAACTAAATCGAAATTCCCTTCAAACAAGTTCAATCGCGTCGCGAACTTGCATTCACACACTCATTCACATTCTCTCGCAATCGCAATCTTTAAACTCAAACGTTCAAAGCATGCTTGGAAATTGTTGTAAATCCTAAATTTTGTCGTAAACCCGGCAAAAAGTATGTAAACAAACAACTCTAAATTATGTTCGTAGGATAGAGAGGTCAGAGAAGCAGTTCGAAATCGAATGGTGTGACAGAGAAAGGGCTAGCCGAGCCCGATCATGCCCGATCGATCTGTTTGATCAATCGGAATCGGCTGAGGTCGGGAGTCGGGAGACATATTAGAAGAAGTTTGGCAACGTCGCAGTGCGAGTTGCGCGCGAATGTATTTTCTGGTTTATTGAGTACGTAAACCTGACAACGTCGCATCAATACGTTCCGTTTTTCGCGTGGCATGCAGTTTGATGATAATGATTAAAATATTAATTTTGTTTTTGTATTGACCGTTTTTTTAATTCGTTGTTTTATTAAGGCAAGCTGTGCTTTTCTGCTTCTATGGGAGTACCGCCACTGACTGATGTCACGTTAGAACCCTACAACGCGTGTCGAGATTTATCCGCGGGATTAACTTCGAAACCGAAAGCTACTTGTTCTGTACCTGCTTGGTTGACTGCTTTGCAGAGTTCGGTTACACCTTATATACAGAAACCAAGCCTCAACAGTCAGGCAGTATCCCACGTTTCTTACACCATAGATTTTGAATTTTCGATGAGCTGTGACTCGGAACGACTTATTTTTGTGGTTGTAACAGAAAACCACGACAAAGGTCAAAAATACAGACAGTAAATGAGACTAACTCAGCATTTTAGATCTGGGCTAAGGACCTGGAAGTTATAAAGTAACCACTACACACCTGTGCCTCCTCTAGATGTACATCAGCCCTGCCGGTATGTGTGGTGCCCAATGCGGTGGTCTCCCACAGTGCCTTCTCCTCCTCAATCTGACGCAGTTCATCCTCCAACTTCTTGATGTCAGCCTGGTGAGCCTCGTGGGCCTTGCGGGCCTGCTCCAGGGTCTTGAGGGCACTCTCCAGCTTCTTCTGGGTGTGGGTCACGCGTTCCTTCGCTTTTATGAATGTTGGACGCTTCTTTGAGATTTCGGCTTCCTGTTGGCGAAATGCGTGAGAATATTTTAATAGAAGCATGAAAAATAAAGTCTGAGCTAAACTTGGGCTAGACTAGGTAAATTCAGCCTGAACTTTTTGTTGTGTGTCTTTTTGCCATTTTTTTTTATTCATAGACAATTTGTGCTACTATAACTACAACAATCCTAATAATTATTTTTTCATTTGTTTTTCATTGGGATGGATTTAATGCTGACTGACGACGTTCAATGTAATGCCGTAACTCTCTATGTACCATCGGACTTTACACCCTCAGGTCTTCGAAAAAATAGTCATGGAGAAACTTCACCAGGGCCTGCAGTCTCTACACTAAATATCGTTAAAAATCTGTCGCAAAGTCGTATCGATGTCAAATTTCTTTAATAGATTTTCAGCTTTATTTCAACGTCGTAAGGTTGAAAATCTATTAAAGAATGTTTACGATTTTACGACTTAGCGACATTCGTAGCGTCGTTAATAGTGTACAGACTGCAGCCCCAGTAAGAATATTAACCAGCTACTCTACTGTCCCACTCACCACTTCTCTGATCTCCTGCTCAATCTTAGCAGTCTCCCGCTGCACAGTGCCGGCCTCCTTCTTCTTCTCCTTGAGCGCCTCCTCCAGCTTCTGGCGCTTCTTCTCCACCTTGGTGAGGTCCGTCTGCTTGTGCTGCAGGTCTTCCTCCATGGACTGGATCTCCTTCTCGTTGTGGTACAGGTGGTACAGTTGGAGCTCGATCTTTTGTTCTTGCTGTGAGAGGAAATTAGTTAGGTGGAGTCAACACTCAATTTTTAAACGGAAACATGCGATTTTTTATCAACTTCTACGAGTATGGTTTGCTCGCGGGTTCGATCACATTGTGTACGGAAATTAATCCACAGGAATGTTTTAATTTTAATGACACTGGGGATATTGTAGCTTCCCATTACATTACATTGTGAATTAGTTTTCGGAATTGGATCAGTAGTTCCGAAGATTACCCCCTACATACAAACTTACAAACAAAACTTTGCTCTTTATAATATCAGTATAGATTTATTTTGAGTACCTAGAGTTAATTATGAAAGCAACATTTAAGGGTCTGTCGAATTACATCAGAACAGTCAAATAAGCAATAAAACATTAAATTTTACACATACATTAGGCAGTGGTCAGATGGCATTTCTTATCGGTTTCATTATAGAAAATGATTCCAATGTTTTTGGACCTTATGTCTGTAGTTACTTTCAAAGGCTCTCCCACACTAACTCACCAGTTCCTCCTTAAGCCGGGTGTACTTCTCTGCCTCCTCCTTCTCAAACTTGGCCTCTTTCCTCTCGGCGGCCACTCCCTTCTTCTTCTGGTAGGAGAACTGCGCCTCCTCGTCAGCTCGGTTCACTTCCGCGCGGCAGTGCTCGTACTGCTCCTTGAGGACTCCAGATCTGGTGGGAACAATATTAAACACATAAGATCACGCCTGTAATCCCAGAAAGGATAGGCAGAGCTGTATCTAATAGTAAAACGTACATTTCGGCAGTTATGTTTAAGTCAAGTCAGTCAAGTGTTATGTCTAGTCGTAGTCATTAAGTTATTTTGTTGATACTAACACTATGGACTCATGTCTGAAATAAAGAATTTGAATTTGATTTAAGTCCCATATAACAGGCGACGAGCCTAGCTACAATATTAAAATGACACATCATCATGCTACGGTATACGGTTTTCTAGAAAAAAAAAACGACCAACGCAATACGCGTACGCGACGACCTTTCTTTTGCACAATACTGACGATATTACTATTGAGAGAGAGCTCGTGGCTTAATAAGAACTGCCACTCAGGTCGATCTTTAGGTAAAGCTGTGCTTGCCTAGGTCGGTCTGTGAATGGGTGACCGCCCGACATACCGAGTTTCCTCCGTGCCTCGGAAAGCACGATAAGCTGTTGGTCCCAGCTGGCGTTACAGGTAGTCAGTGCCTGAAATTCTGACATCCAGTCTTACCAAAGGGTATCGTATTACCTAGTGTTAACTGGGTTGTGGGGGTCAGAAAGGCAGTTGCTCCATGTAAAATACTGGTATTCAGCTGCATCCGGTTAGACTGCAAGCCGACCCCAATATAGTTGGGAAAAGGCTAGGCAGATGGTGATGATGACTATTGAGAGAGTGAACTACAAAACTTTGATAATTTTAGATTAGAGTGAATTAAAATCTTTGACAATGCTCAAGTTTATGCCTCTCTCTAGACTATATTTACCCTTTATAATGATTGGCTACAAGCTGTCAGATATTTTAACATTGATTGAAGACTTAGCGAACTTCAGTGTCAGCAAAAATAAGTATTTGTCGGATTCGGTCGCTGGTACGGACATAAAATGAATCACAAGCGTGCCAATGGATATCACGTGACGAACTTGAAAGTCTGTCCACACCTACAGCGTGCTTCTACAGACTCGTGATGTTTTGCAGCTTGCAGCCAGGATCACATTCAGTGTCTGATCCGCCCGAGTTAACCCGCCATTGTAATTTCTTGTGTTACATTGTAATTTCAACTAATCTTTTAGTTCAATAAAATCAGTGAATAACCACCCATTCTCTATGCACAAAACCCGTCTCCGGCCCACATGAAATACAAGCCTAACAGAATACATCAACAATTCAACATTTTTATCTATTCACTTTAAATTGAATGTCAAGTGATTAGAGCAAAGTCAAAAGTCAAAGTCAAAAATATTTATTTCAAGTAGGCCAGTAACAGGCACTTTTGAATAGTCGAATTAAACTAACTGCGGCACTCAGAGATATCCAACGATTGCTCAAACCGCCACCCAGCAAAGGCCTGACATAGTTTTGTATGACAAAACTGCCAAAAACCCTTACCAAGCGACGGCCCAAGCAACCACTGAAGCTCTCCGAGTGCGGCAGTAAACTACTGAACTACTGAAGCTAAATAAACTAAGCTACAGTCCCAGTCACAAGGCATAATAACTCGTGAGTGTACTGTAGTTGCCAATTCTAAAGCGTTGGTCTCATGAGAAGAATGGCAAGAAACTTCATGGACACTCTTTTATAATCGAGCTGTGCCAATAATATACATACCCACTGATCTCCTCAAAGAGTGCCGTCCTCTCCTTGGGGTTCTTCATAGCGATGCTCTCCACGGCGCCCTGGAACACCAGGAAGTTCTTGGCCTTCACGTTGATGCCCAGCTTCTCTAGTTCACCCAGGTAGAGAGATGTGTTCACGGACTGATGACAAAATGGTCATATGTTAAGATGTGGGTCTACCTTTTATAGTAGAATTTTTTATTTCCGAATTTTGTTTTGCATAGCAGTGGATGTCAGAAACTTCATTTCGCCGAAAATCATTTGGCGTACACTCATTTACCATAAATTCAAAACGCATAATTTTGTAAGTCAGAATCATCTTTGAGCATAAACTTAATTTCCAGAACCATCATTTCGCCGAAAATTCATAATCAGAATCGTCTTTTGGCACGCATTTCATTTCATACATACGTGTAACATGCAGCAGGCATGACTTCTGTCACGGCTCCGGCGCTGCGGTGCTCCGGCGGTCCCACGCAAGCTTATCGTCGCAGATGGTTTTAACACACACCACCTCAGCTTACGGGCCGCCTCGCCACTCCGCGCCTACGCGGGCTTAGATTACACTCTCGGGGTAGCCACTACCCCGAGAGTGTAATCTAAGCCCGCGTAGGCGCGCCCGACCAGGCAGAAGAGACTATGTGGAGTTGGTTTTGCAGCGATTCGTTTCTGTCACTAACTTTGTAGCAAAAGGTATTGACTTTCAATTTTAAAATAGTTCAAAAATATTGTAATAGAATTGGCATTATCTATACTAATATTATAAAGCTGAAGAGTTTGTTTGTTTGTTTGAATGCGATAAACTCTGGAACTGCTGGTTGGATTTGAAAAATTATTTTTGTGTTGGTTAGTTCATTTATCGAGGAAGGTTATAGGCTATATAACATCACGCTACTACCAATAGGAGCGGAGCATAAATGATAAATGTTGCAAAAACGGGAAAAGAACATTCCTTTCTGAGAGCTTCCGTTGCGTGCGCTGTGAAAACGGTTTAAGTTACGAGAATATCATGTATGAAATAATTATTCGTCTTTAAAAGTTCTAAAAAAAAGTCCGCGACATCATAATAATATGTCTATCTTTTAAGATTGAGTCACTGTAACCATTTTTTACTATTAAAATGTTAGGTTAAAAAGAATTATTTTTTGCGAAGCTTATTTAACCCATATGGTATTAATCTATATCTAAATAAATGTGTTCGTTAGAACGGAAATTTAATATAGAATATTTGTGTTTTTTACTCTATACAGTTTAAACAAATATCTTAGAAGATATCGCAATGTAAAAATACCCGCGCGGAAAAATAATTACGCGGATTGCCTCGCAATGTAGGTACGGGGGATTCTGGCTGGCCTCCGGGAAATTCAAATTCAAACAAAATAATGTTTACAAGTACAGGGTGTTATCGACATCGTATATTTAACAGTAAGAGATATTTATAGTAATTCTCATTTTAGTGTAATCTTAACTAATATTATAAAGAGGAAAGATAAAAATTTTTGTTTGTTACGATTTAACTAAATAATTTTGGTTGGATAGTTGATTTATCGAGGAAAGTTATAAGTTAAATATAGAGACGCAGGCAAAGTTGCGTGGGTCAGCTAGTACCTTATAAAAATCTACCAAATAAAATCTTAAAACTTTTAAAAGTATGCCATTGAAAATTCGGCCAATTAAACATTCGGCGAAACGATAATTCTATTAAATAATTGTTTTGCCTTAAACACATTCGTTCAAAGAAGAATAATTATGCCAAGTGTGTCATGCCAAATAAATTTCGGAGCATCAAGTTTCTGCCAGATAGATGGTACCCATAAGATGTGCCTCCAAAGCAAGAGGGAACAGGCATCTTATATCAGTACTAGTGGACGTCCCGCGGTTTCACCCGCGTAGATCTCGTTCCCGTGGGAATACAGGGATAAAAAGTGGCCTATGACACTCAGCAATAATGTGGCTTTCTATTGGTGAACGAATTTTTAAAATCGGTTCAGTAGATCCCGAGATTGCCCCTTACAATTTAACAAATACACAAAAATATAGTATTATATAGTATAGGTATAGAGTATAGATTATTATTATTTTATTGTTTAACTAGCTTTTGACGAAAATGACGATTTTCCATACAAACTTTCATCCCCTATTTAACTCCCTTAGGGGTTGAATTTCGAAAAATCCTTTTCTACATTCCTTGTCTACATTATAAAGGGAACCTCTGTGCAAAATTTCAGCTTTCTAGGTCCAAGGGTTTGGGCTGGGCGTTGATGAGTCAGTCAGTCAGTCAGTACTTCTCTTTTTATTTATATAGATAAGTACAGGGCTGGTGTCCGCAACTTCACGCCTAGTGCGTGAATAGGCATCTTTTGGGCACACTCGTTGAAATGATGAGGTCTATGAAGACCTCATCCATCGCTTTCCATAAGGCATGATCAACAACAGGTCAACAGCAGACCCATTAGCTATTTCTGCAATTTCCAGTATGTAGCCACCTGCATAGCTCTATTATTTCTTCGAGTAAATCTTGTAAGGTTTGTTTAGCAATAAAAAAAGGAAATGAACGGACCTGTCCATCAATCTTGTGCTCTGATGACTGTCCTATGACAGATCTCTGGAACTGCTTCTCCGTCAGGTCCTCAAGCACAAATGTGGCTGTCACTGATGCACTGCAACACAAAAATATCATTATATTCTGCAATTGGAGACAATAATTATCCTGTTGTATGATCCTAATTAACTAAAGACACGAGACACATAAATGCTACTGCACAGCAGCACAGATGGAATGTTCTGATACTGAGTAGTACACTATGGTAACTCAGGCTGCTGCATATTTTGTATAGCAAGTAACAAGTATTGGATTATGATTTTCTTCCTCTTGTCCTGTCTATTGCTTGTAACTATTTGAATGTCTTTGTACAGTATACTTTTTGTCTTGATAAATGTTTAAAAATCAGTATGAACACAATGTGAAACAGTAAAGATTACAATTCCAAGCACAGTTACCTTCTAGACACAGGTTTGTTGATGGAGGCCCCGTGGATCAGATCACTCAGACGTTTTACACGGAGCAGCGATGTTTTCTCACCCATCACAAAACTCACTGCGTCCATGAAGTTGGACTTGCCTGTGAAGTAATATTGACACTGAAGTATTACTGTTAAGTATTTTGGAGGCAACAAGTTCAACAATTTCATTCAACAAGTACTTCATTAACTTCCTTAAGCAGTAAGGTAAAATGATGCACACAAGCGTCGTTTAGTTCCTGACAGAATTGTAGGGGGATTTTTTGTGAAGCTTATGATGAAATACAATAGATACGTTGCCTTTAAAATTCACTTTTCTTACCTGAACCATTGGGACCTACCACCGCTGTGAACGACTCCATGGGTCCTATACGGTGGTGTCCCCGATAAGATTTGAAGTTTTCCATGTCGATATACTTAAGAAACGCCGGCATTTTGGCTGCTGTTGAATAATTTTGTACCACCATGCGAAGAAAAATTATAACATAAATATAATATTAGCGCCAAACATCGTCACATCAACAATGTTTTCTGTCAAGACTCAAGCCGTCAAACAGTGTCAGCCATTAAACTAGAGTCTGGCATATGTGTGAAGAAAAAAACCGTAATCTTTTTAGTCGATTATGTAGTGTTGCCAAACGGTTCTGATCCGTGTTTCACGTGTGCTTCTAGCTTTATTGTTAAAGATAGTAGAAGAAATCAACTTGGAACGTGACGATATCGTAAAACGTCAGAACGTCAGGCAGGTAATATATTTATGTATTGACTTGCCTTCATTGTATTTGAAATAAACAATGTAATGGGTGAATCTACTGTTCGAAATTAAATATTTCTAAAACTATGGCAGGTGACCAGAGCCCCGGTAGTACTCTCGAGTTAACAGATCCTGATCAAGTTGTACTAATGGATCCTATAGACCATGATCGCAGTCGCTACCCTTACTGTATTGTTTGGACGCCTATCCCTGTGCTAACGTGAGTATTCACAATTTCGTTACTAATTACTACACAAGAATTACCCTATTATCAATGGCGAATTAGCTTTGTGTCTGCTAAATCAAGCGCAAAATAATACTACAACCGGTTCTACTAGGACCAAATACCGAGGAGACTATATTTCTTTAATCTATTTACTATTTCTTTTTACAAATTATCAGTCTCATTACTCCTGCCTGAAATTCAATTAAGGTCAAATATATTATTTTATTTATTTATTAGACTACAAGGTCCACTGTGTTAGTAACATTATAAATTAATCTATATGTTACTACTTAATATCTAAAACAGACTAGTTGCGCTTAGTAAGCACCCACACTAGGGGATTTACTGCCTAGGCAGCTGCCGCCTATTAGGGAGTGACTGATTTAAATTATGTGAAAATCATCTTAAGATTGTGAGACCTTACACCGCTAGATCTCTAAGACTCTACAGCCTACAATTATACCCATATGGTCAGATTCAGCGAAGAATTTCAATTTAGCCTATCTTCTCTCTATTATGCCAACTAATAATACAAAAACACTGTTTTTCTAAAATATTTTTAAGTTTGTAATGCTATTGGAACAAACAAATGGGATCATATACCATCAACTAACAAATAGTAGACCTGGCTTATCAATTTTAAAACCACTTTTCCTTTTACACATAGGTGTACAATAACAACTTATTAATAATTCTAATGGATTAATAGTTCAGAACAATAAGGAAAAATTTGTTATATTTTCAGATGGATATTTCCATTCCTGGGTCACATGGGCATTTGCATGGCATCAGGAGTAATCAGGGACTTTGCTGGTCCATACTTTGTTTCTGAAGACTTGATGGCATTTGGGAATCCCACAAAGTACTGGCAGTTGTCTCCACAAAGAGCTGTAAATGGGCAAGGTGGCTGGGATGCTGCAGTTTATGAAGCTTCCGAAATTTATAAAAAGAGAATGGTATTTGAAATTCAAAGCTTTTTACATACATAACATCACACCTGTAATCCCTCAAGCATTAGTCATGGGAGTACCTAATAGTATACCCACATTTCACCAGTTTAGTATGTTTTTCTAAGGACTATGTAATCCGAATCCAAACCCTGTGGCTGCTACTGAGTAATTAATTAGGCTGAGCATTTTAATTTAGTTTAGACCGCCATGTCGATAACGAAAGTCTGTGTTCTCTATGCCAAGCTGTACTGTAAAAACGTGTTATTTTCGACATGACATGCCATCCCAGGCATCGTAAGCACGTTTTAATTTGACGTCCAGGGGCGGTCAAAAGGTTAACAGTAACTGCCAAAGAATTGAAATAGGAAACAATAGAACCCAAAAATAACAATAACAATAGAATATAATTAATTTTGTCATTAATTATTTAGTATGAATAAACAATGAATATAAGAATGTTTAATTAATTTCCAGCACATTCTGTTCTATGACAATTGCCACTCGCACGTGGCTACTGCTCTCAACCTCATGAGCTATGATGGCTGCAAGAACTGGAACATGGTGAAACTGGCTTTCTACATGTTAATATACTCCAAATATGTCAGGTAATCTTAATAACATAGATAATTTAGAAATATAACATAAAGTGCATTCTATTTTACCTTAAAATAATGCAGACCAATTTATTTTTTCAGTTTCTGGGCTTTCCTGAAGACTTGGATACCGTTCATGATAATAGTTGCATTTATAGTTGGCCTAGCAGCATTGATATAAATTATGGTACAAATGCTATAGCTGTCTGAGACTAATGGATAAGTAAAGAAGAATCCATCTTTTCTATTTTGGACTCCTTAATGAAAGACTTTGTGGTGGAAATGATGGTGCTGGTTGAGTGATGGTGGATGTTAGATATAGAGGACTAAAGTGATGTGCAGGAAGGAGTATTTCACAATGTAAAACCAGATGTACTAGTATTATTTTGAGTGTAATGTGGTACTTAGAGTAAGCTACATGTATGTTAGGGTACATCCTCAACAATCATGTATTGTTGTTAATATTATAATTTTATGGTAAATAATTATTATGTGTATCTGTTATGTTGGTACTTAATTATTGTTATGCTATGAAGGCACCTGTCTGCGCCGTTAAGAGAAAGCAACTAGCATTAAAGTGGATGTAAATCCACTCAAAGAAAGGAGGCCTGTGTCCCAGCAGTGGGAACATTAACCTTTTGAGCGCCACAGTCACGTATGCGTGGCGGCGTCTGTGGCGGTCAAAAGGTTAATAGGCTGTTGATGATGATGAAATCCCCTCTCAGTCATAGAGATACATCACACTATTGATAGTCGATTGCTGGCTGGCCACGCAGCCGCGTGACGCCAGAGAGAAGTCTGTCAAACAAATAACTTTGTTCTAGTTGCTAGCTCTACCCGCTTATTTAATCGTTAATCGTGTTAATCGTCAGCAGTGACATGGCCATTAGTCAGCAGTGGCGTGGTCATTACATTTTGTGTCAAAATTTTACTTTTATTATTTTTGATATCTATTGATTTTTTCTTCTTTAAGTTTGCAACATGGACTGTGGAATTTCCAAATCAATGAGTGTATTAAAATAAAATGTTTTATTTAAGATTTTAACATTTTTATTTACATCTGTAAACTATAAGTACATTATTTCTTACACATTTTTCATTTTCATATAAATTCAGATAATATACATATTATTAGGTCATAATTATTAAGGCCTTGTATGAAATATACAACCAAATGAAATATTACATTTTACTTACATGTAGAACAATATTCTTCCTAGTGCTCAAAGATACAAAATATATGGGAGTTTATAATATCTTCTAGTTTAGCTTTTCTTAGATGCCTGATAAATAAAGCACATCAAATAGTTTTTCTGCCTTGATCATAGGAATTAATTTAAATGATTAAATTGGTGTCAGTTTACACCATTTATTTTCTTTACATTCCAATAAAACATATAAGTAACATTTTCATGTGTGGTAGAAAAGGATATGTTGCAAACAACAACCAAACATATGTAGCTGATTTCCTAACTGAATGTAGTACCAAACTTCATAGTGCCTGTAATGACCAGCATCTTTACTAGATGTCAAACTTGTAAGTATCACATGAGGTAATCAATTTAATCCATCACTTATTTTCTAAGCCTACTTGAACTTGGTTATATTTTTGTTGTGCTTTGATTTGAATTACAAACTATACATAATATTAAATACAACACAACTTCTGATTTCTGGTTCTTTATAAAAACTATATTTTAACTAAACAATAAGAATAACACATTCGTTTTTCTTTTAAAGTAATGCTATTTACATAATCATATCAATAAATGTTTTCTGTAATGTGAAATTATACCAACATAATTACATAATATTAAATAAGTATATGTATTTACTAGCATTTGATTACCTTGTTTTTTATCCCTTTTGAATATTGACATTATTTAGTCAACTCGTTTACTGGACCTGTATCATGTATGACTCGAGACAGGTTAGCTGCTCACTACATATTGGATTTTATTAAAAAAAATGTTTTTAAAAACAGTAGACACTGGATTTAACAATCTTCATACTAACTTTTTTTTTTATTATTATAAATGGGCTTGCTCTTGACTTCAATCTTGCCCTAAGGGCAGAGCTAACTATGCACAAAACAACTGGATAAATATATTTTTCTTTTATTATATTGTTTGATGTACTTTCTTGTTCCTGAGAACATGGCCCTCACACACTTAGGTGTCATAATATTGGCATTAAACTGGGGTTCTAACTAAGTTTTTTTTCTAAGTGGATATTGTAGAATAAGACACAAAGGTTACATTGATTCATCAGCTTCTAAACAGTGTATAATAAAACTTTTTTCTGAGAAACAATTTCCATTCATAGAACTTCATAGTAACACAAGTAATGTATCCTTGATCTTGTCAAAACAGATTAAAAATATTGACTTTAATGCGGGTTAATTGACATACTAGGCGAGAGGAGCCAGCAGTAATGCGGGGGCAGGGTGCATAGTTACCAAAACATAACACTGTGTCGTTCTTGACTGTTAGTACAACACAAATATGCATATCAATAAAAATCGTGGAAAATTAAACATCATACACATAGTTAGAATCATTGCTGTATTAGTTACGATCATACCATCATCAACATTCCTTCAATACACTTTTTTCCACTGAGAAGTCATATTCAAAACTGCTCACATTGACCTTGTTGGTCAAGAATGCAAGCAAATCTGCCACTTCCGCAGCGAACAAATCTTTGTTTGAAGCCATCTGCAGTGTTTTAGACATGTGGAACGGGACTCCCTGTAGGTAGTGGAATGTCGGATCTATTAACGCAGCTCTTTGTGTTGGTGCTGGCGGCGCAGGTCTCTGCGCGTAGGGCGCCGCGATACCTCCGCCACTCACGTTAGGGTACAGGTTGCTCCTGGGCGAGTTAGGATCCACCACAACAAACCCATCGTCAGACCGTGCTCCGGGAATCGGAGGTTCGCCTTCCACTTCTACCTCCACTGGCGAAGATCTCCGCTTACCAAATATTGATGAAAACATATTTATAGTATTAGCGTTGCGTCACTGAGAGTAATACTTGAAGATTTTTGTGTTGGTTTGTGAGTATTAATTAATCAAAATCAATGAGTCAACACCGTCAGTCAACACCAATGTGTAATTTTTTTGATGAAATGTACGACTGACTTGACAGTGACACTGACTGACATTGGCCGCGTTCCGTATTACAAAGGCTGCGGTTTATATTGTACGATGTGCGCTATTGGTACTGTGTTCGTGCATAAAATCGGTTTATTTTGTACAAACGTGAGCTCTTCTTAGCAGTGTGACGTCATGATTGACGTCATCGATCGCTACCAACGGCGCACACAAAAATTTGGTAGTACAGTGTGTGCGGAGACGTCAAATTCGAATTTGACAAGTGTCAAGGAAAGCAATTGACTTGTTTTTATTTTGCTTTTAGATGTTGTGTGTTGTTGCACCGTTATTTAGATATTATTCAATGAAAAATGTCGCAGTACGTAAATAAATAATTCCGAGAGGGGTTTAATATTATGTTCTGTGCTTTCGGCTTAGTTCCGAGGTTATAATTTTTGACAGAAGTGACATTACAGGGCTATTGACTGGTTCAAATTGAAAGTGTACCGATGGTAAACATTCAATTTGAACAGCTAGTTTGTAGCGTTGGCACGTTTGTAAAGGATCGTACAATTTAAACCGCAGCCAAAATAATCGCTCACAGCGCTCACGTCGATATTTTGCGTTCCGAATTAGATATCACGATTATGGCTGCGGTTCAAATTGTACGATCCTTTACAAACGTGCCAACGCTACAAACTAGCTGTTCAAATTGAATGTTTACCATCGGTACACTTTCAATTTGAACCAGTCAATAGCCCTGTAATGTCACTTCTGTCAAAAATTATAACCTCGGAACTAAGCCGAAAGCACAGAACATAATATTAAACCCCTCTCGGAATTATTTATTTACGTACTGCGACATTTTTCATTGAATATTAACTAAATAATGGTGCAACAACACACAACATCTAAAAGCAAAATAAAAACAAGTCAATTGCTTTCCTTGACACTTGTCAAATTCGAATTTGACGTCTCCGCACACACTGTACTACCAAATTTTTGTGTGCGCCGTTGGTAGCGATCGATGACGTCAATCATGACGTCACACTGCTAAGAAGAGCTCATGTTTGTACAAAATAAACCGATTTTATGCACGAACACAGTACCAATAGCGCACATCGTACAATTTAAACCGCAGCCTATGACAGCTAAGACCTGTCATCAATTCGGAACGCTCGATATCGCGCTTACAGTGCTCACTCGTCACGTGATAACAAAAACATAACCTGCATGAGAGAAATATGTCGCCCGTTAGGCTCGTCTTGTATATTTACTTGAATACTCATGGTTAAGAGACTCCAAAGAGATTTCAAAGAACTAATTGAATGTATTTGTGCGACTCCAGCCAGTGAACCTCAGCTGTGAACACACGCACACACCCAGCCTCACACAAACACGCATCAGACATCTGTCACTTTTTACTTTGATTTTGACAGCGCTCACGGTGATATTTATTTGGGGCATGGTCGGTGTAATCGCTGTCATGACGTCATCTATGACGATTCAAGGGACATCGTTAGCGCGCTCACAGTAATTCGGTACGGGTTTATGGACGCTCAAATCGATTACAGCGTAATTCGGAACGCACCCATTGTCGTTCTTTATCAACAAAAGTGGGCCTCCACTGCAAAAGCTGATTTACACTGGGTCGATTAAGTTCGCCATTTCCTTGAATGATAATTATAATGCTGCGTACACATCGAGTCAACAAAGTATTATACAAAGCGTGGCCATAATTATTATAATGGATATGCATTGCACCACTCTTTGTTTTTCTCACTCTCTCTCTCCACTTCATAATTGACGCTGATAATATCTTATTGATTAGGTTAGACGTCAGCACGCTACGCTTTTTCGATTTAATTGAATATTCGTATAGTTGGTGATCGCTAAACCATCCACATAGGCACACAACGAATCCCATTTGGTGGTTTTCGTTGGCTCGGTGTATACGCAGCATAAAAAGGGTAGAAACCGTATATAGAGTCTGTCAAGCGAGTCTAGTCCCATGAAAAAGGCGGCAAATTCAAAAATCACTGTTATAAAACACTGATATAGCACGCTGAAAACTTATTGATAGAAGTCTGTCAAGCGAGTCGAGTCCACAACCCTTTTACTTTAAAATTCAAGTATCAATAAGTTTTCAGCGTGCTATATCAGTGTTTTATATCAGTGGTTTTTGAATTTGCCGCCTTTTTCATGGGACTAGACTCGCTTGACAGACTCTAATTAAACAATCTGGAAATGAAGTCCCAAGTGAATTGGGGTGAATTGGGGCAAGAGAATAAGAAAGGATGATAATGTGTTTCTTGAAAAAGGAAGTGAGTAAGTTTGGCTACGAAACTTATATCATTCATAGAATTTAGTTGATTTTGGTAAAAACATTATTAGAGGACCAGACGATACAATCGATTTTAGAAACCGGACTTTAGAATATACCGGTTTTATCAGAAGTTAAAAAGATAAACATTTGTCACTACGACACATTGTCCTGATTGGTGGTAATTTTTTATGATTTCCCTTATGATTCTTGTTGGCCAATAAAAATCTAGTAAAATTGCCTAAAGTGACATGAGGAAAACGCGAACGAACTGATCATTCGACGTAAGTATTACGTCAAAATCTGGTCAAAACATAGATTTTTGGCTTGTTTTGAAGCGATATTACGTGAACTTTAATAATTTGAAATAATGTCTTCATTAAAATGTTGTTATTTGGGTCCATTGTGACGTTAAAATGGTACGAAATAGTGTGTAAAACAGTAAGATTGTGAGTTTTGTGGACATTTAAAACATAGAGACCATCGAGTGTTTTGGACCCCAGCTGGTGTAAGCAAGGTACTAACAGTTTGTGTAGTGAGCTTGTTTCGCGTATTTATGTACAGTATTAAGTTATTTCTATACCGTGGAGGTCATTTTTTTGTATATATGATGTAGTGTTTGTTATTGAAAGCATCACCTTGTTGTTATTGTAAGTTCCACAACGCACAAGTAAACTATGCCATATACTCATATAAATGTTAATTATTGTACATTATTAGAGAGTTAACAAGATATACGAGCCGATGTCACTGTGCTTGTTTTACTTTCCAACTAGAATCTGTGTTCTAATAGATGATGATATTGCATCTAAGATCAATGAAATGGTCTTGATTATATATCTTGATTTTAACAGATACATTTGGTTATATTTTCTTTGAATATAATATTCACAGCCCGGGGTATTTCAGTCAAAAGTAGCATAATAACAGCTTTTGTTCTTTAATTAATTTGGCTACTATCTAATCAGTTTGGTTGCTTGCAGGATACTGGAGAAATGGCTGATGAACCTGGCCGCTCTTCAAACAACTCAGGTATGTGATGTACTTATACACTAACTAAGTTACTGGATGATTCCGGTATTTACATGCTTAGCATAAACAACCTATGATATTTTTGCAGTAGGAAGATTATGCTTAAAACATCTATCTTTACCCGTTTAAGGTTCTTTTGTATGTTAAGTTCTAGGTTCCCGAACTTTAATATCAGGTAGTAATATAACATAGCACCTGTGAACTCCCAATGGTTAGGCAGAGTTGAGTTTGCATTTCAGCCATATTCAACAGTTAGTATATTGATCTAAATATTATTTATGACAATAATTAGTTTCACCAGTACCACTATCACAAAGTAGTATTGATGATTGTAATGATCACAATTATTCTGACATTTATAATGGGGGAACACTGTCTCCCATGTCACAGACCGAGCCGAGTCCGAGGAGAAAATACCTGTATGATTACAATGTTTGTCACTGTATTCAAATAAATCATTTGCCTACTTATAAAAAAGGGTACCTATTTTGGACATAGTTTATTTTATTTTATTTTATTAATTTTAAGAAAACTTACAGCTAAAACATTTGTAGTCGAATTACCACGTAGAAGAAGGCCAATTACAAGTTTCCACACATAAACTTAAAACTTAGATTAAACAGATACGGTAAAATATAAACAGCGTAAGAGTTACACAAAAATACACAGCGTTAGAATTAATATATACGTAGACACAACTAAAGCGAATATTTAAAAATGAAAATACACAGCGCGAGAATTAACACAACTGAAGGGAATACACAAATAATAATACACATCGTGACAATTCCTATCGACACAGCTAGAGAGAGTTTACATAAAAATAAATAAAAAATACTCATGAGTAAGAGCTAAACATAAACACAACTAAAAGGGTATAAACAAAACAAAGAGACACATCATGACATTACACTTCAAAGAAGTAATTACTCATAGTTGTTTTTAAGTTCCGGACACTACTTGTAAACAAATCAAGCTCAATATCCCGGCACACCATATTGAACTTACGACAAGCTCTTAAGATAAATGAATTTTGCCTATAGACAGTTTTCACAATAGGTACATGTAGGAGATGAGGTCTCCGAAGAAACACAGATGGTACCCTAAGTCCAATCTTGGCTACCAGCTCAGGGACGTCAGTAGATCCGTTCATTATGCTGAAAAGAAAAGCAAGATCTGCTATTTTTCTTCGCTCATGTAAAGGAAGAATATGAAATTTCTTACACCGACTTGTATAGTTAGGAAGATAAGTATTAGAACGATATTGAGTGTACCTTAAAAATCGCCTTTGTATCCTTTCAATACGATTAATATAGACATTGTAATTAGGATTCCAGACTTGAGAGGCATATTCGAGATGGCTACGCACGAAAGCACAGTAGAGGATTTTCATAGTTTTGACATTCTTAAACTCAGAGGAAACTCTAAAGATAAAACCCAAGGCTTTAGAAGCCTTGTTGACTACATTGTCAATGTGCGTATCAAACAAAAGCTTTGAGTCAAATGTTACCCCAAGATCCTTGATGACGTTAACTCTGGCAATTGAGGCATCCGATAATTTATAATCATACCTAATAGGGTTTGGCTTACGAGTAAATGTACATACATAACATTTCGAAATGTTTAAATCCAATCTATTTCTATCACAGTAATCATGGAACCGGTCCAGATCCTCCTGTAATAGGCGTGCATCCTCAATGGTAGACACTTGACTTAGAATTTTCATGTCATCTGCGTACAATAAAATTTTAGAATTTATAAAACATGAGGTTATGTCATTTACAAAGATATTGAATAAAAGAGGTCCCAATAAGGATCCCTGGGGAACTCCCGACGGAATGTACATCGCTCTCGAGGCATAACCGTTCAGGACTACAGTCTGGCACCTATTTTCAACATATGATACAAACCATCTGTACAAGTTGCCCCTCACACCAATCTCTAACAGTTTGCGCATTAGAAGTGCATGATCGATTCGATCAAAACATTTGCTATAATCAGTATATATAACATCTACCTGGGACCTCTTAGACATATGCTCTGAAAGAAAGTCACTAAAAACTACGAGGTTAGAGGTGGTGGAGCGACCTTTCAAAAATCCATGTTGGTGTTCGGAGAAACTTAATTTAAGTGAAGAAGAAAGTTGTTTGTGTACAATTTTCTCCATGATTTTAGCGAACACGCAGAGTTTGGAGATCGGTCTATAATTTTCAACGCTGTCCTTAGGTCCTTTTTTATGAATAGGCGTTATATAAGCCGATTTCCAAATTGAAGGCACTACTCCCAAGTCAAATGACCGTTTGAATAATAACGTCAACGGAACTGACAGACAACTGGCACATCTAGTTATAAAAATTGGTGAAATATTATCGGGACCAGCTGATTTGTTAACATCCACTTGCTTTAACAACCTAAATACCTCGTCCTCCTGCACATCAACAGCACAGATGTCAGATACCAGGTCAGTAGATTGATCTATTCTTGGGGAGTCAAGGAGTTCATTCACGTCGTGTCGCTCTTGGAAGTTCGAAAAGAAATAATCGCCAAACAAATTACATATTTCCTCCCCATGACCAGACGAAACTTCACCCAATTTAAGTACAGATGGGTAACAGTTGGTTTGTTGTTTGGATTTAACATATTGCCAAAACGCCCTAGGATTCTTAGAGATGGCTAATTCAATGTTTGCTATATAATCGTCAAACATTTCCTTCTCCAGATCTTTAGCCCGTTGACGTAAGGTAACAAAAGATTGATAGTCCGAGAGATTTCCGTAGGTTTTAAATTTTGAGTGAGATTTTGACTTTTCTTTAATTATTTTAATGAGAGGGCTTTTGTACCAAGGAGGATACTTACCCCTTGGAACGATAGTTTTCGATGGGATATATGTATTATGAATCGAGTTGATAGTGTCATAAAAGAATTGAACAGCTTCATCAAGAGGCCTACAATTAAGCTCTAAAGGCCAGTCAATTGCCAACATTTTTTCAATTATGGCGTCATAATTCCCCTGAGCATACAAGAACTTCACTCGCGGTCGAGAATGCAGGTGATGAAGTTGGACAAAGTCTGCAGAGATGCAGAGTGCCTTGTGATGTGAGTCCTCTTGCACTAGGGGATCCAGGCTGTAAGTGACGGCTACTTCACTGTTAGACAACACAAGGTCAAGAATCCTATTATTTACATTCCGATGTGAATTGTACTGTAGCAAATTACAAGCGGTAAGAGTATCACAAAAGCTAGTTTGAATGGGACCATGAAAGTTACTAGGACACAGATGATCACCGTCCGCCGCAGCGTGCCAGTCAATATTCGGTTGATTAAAGTCACCGAGCACTAAAAACTTATCTGCAGGATATTTAAGAACAATATCACTTAAATTACTTGAAAAGTTATTAAGTTGTATCATTAATGAGTTGCCAGATTGCTGGCTACATATATACACAACACATAAATGTATTTTATAGGTCACTTTAGGTTTCTTTTGGTGTAAAGTTAATGTAACCCACAGCCACAGATCCTCGGCAGACGAACACCATTCGTTGCGGAGATCGGCAACAAGTTCACGCCGTATGGCTATTAAGACCCCCCCACCCCTAGTTTGATTAGTGTGCGAGTAACTCCGATCACGTCTCCAAACAAAATATCTATCATCAAACAATTCGCTATCGGATATACCATCGATAAGCCATGTTTCCGTCAACACAAACATTTCTGTAAAAAATAGATGTTTTCGTACGTAGCCCTCGAACATTTTGATAGAAGATACTAATAGGTGCCATTATCCTTCTTATGTAAAACCAGAAAAATGATTGAAAAGATATAAGGTACACTCATAGTTAGTGTGAAGTTAGTATTATGGGAGGTAAAAGTCGGCCTAAATAGCAAGTGGTGGCAAAGTAAAGCAAAAACTTCAAGTAAATCAGTTTCGTCAAAATAAGCGCAAGAAATCGTATTCCAAGTGTAGAAAAAAAATATTATTAAATTGTGGGTAAGAAGTTCCAAGTGTAAGCAAATCTTACCTCTAACAGCACAAGCGTATAGTATAAAATGATAGTAAATAAAGCTTAACGAGTTGAATGAATAGGCGACACCGAGCGATAAGAGAACAAAGGGCAGCCGAGAATGGAATGCGTGTAAAAAATACGTATCTATGTTTCTCCAAAATAAGTTGAACAAGTTCACTTTTAACAATAATGTGTCCATAAAATGTAAACAATGTTTCTCGAAAATAGTAAATAACTCACAAGTAAGATGAGACACAGTAATTAAGATAAAAACTTTTTTAAATCTTGTTCAGTTTTAATGCAATGTTTTGGAGACGAGGTGTTTTTCCGTACAAGTATTTTACACCCCCTAACCCACACATGCTCGAAGCCCCGCTCACTGGCTCGAGCTTTGGTTTTATTGAGTAAAAGTTTGTTTTCTAGTGTGAGGTGGTCGTTGATGTACACTCTGTTATTGCCCTGTAGGCCCAGATCACCCGCACTCAGTTTTTTATGTTTCCTCGCCGCCGCTATGAAGTCATTTTTTAGGTAGCTGTTATGTACAGAGCAAATAATGTTTTTGTTTACATTGTCATTACGTGACGGCACCCTTGCTATGTAGTTAATCTGTTCCTTCGGTACATGAAAATCTATTGCTTTACCAATCTTGGTCATTATTGCGAACAGGTCTTCATCCTTGGATAGCGGTACTCCTTTGATCTCAATATTGTTCATGCGAGACCTCTGTTCACTCTCCGACTGACGTATCTCAAGCTGACTGATTCGATCTTGCAGATTGACTATCGCTTCTTTGTTTATCTTCATGGCTTCGATTTCACTTTCTAACACTGACACTTTACTGGCTAAAACCGTTATTTCCTGACCGTAGCACTCAAAGGACGATTTCAGTTCAGACACTTCATGCCATGCATTTTTAGTTCAGCAAGCTCACTCTGAATAGCCTTCACACTCTCGATCAATGCTGGCAATGCTTCCATTTTAGCTGACAGATGTTGAAGCTCAGCCATGATGGTCTCCGAGTTCGCTGGTGACGCCTTCAGACTACCAGTTAGTGGACTGGCAACCGGGGTACCCTTGCAGCTTTGACATTTCCATGTCGATTTCCGCTCGCCAAGTTTTCTCCAGCTAGCCTCACTTAACCCAGCACAGGGAAAGTCGAGCTTTGCCTTACAGGCAACACACGTAGCACCATCCCTCGCTTGCACGTCACAACTTTTACAGGTAAACATTACGACTTAGATACACTGTCAGAGCCCGTTTTATGAGAAATAATTATATAGTATTTAGTAACTATTAGCAACGCCGTGTATTCGTGCGATCAGTACGCCGACTACCGCCGAACTGTTACTTCATTGTTTACTTATTATGATATAATTGTTTTTTAAAGTATGTGAATTTTGTTAAATAATTAGGTCTAATATTAGAAGTGTCATTAACACTACTAAAGCCTTTTTAGAATAATATAACCTGCAGTCCTGCACTATGTGTGTCACAAAGACACATTTTAGTATTGAAATAGTTTACCTGTTAACCTTACCTTGACTAGGTACCTCAACATTATTCTAGTCTAGGAGGTCTGTAAATAAATACATAATCATTTCATTTTTTGTTGAGATTGTGCTGCGGCAAATTGAAAGGCATTGGCATTGTGTGTTACATAGGTAATAAGGTTGCTGCTTTATTTTATAGTGTCTCCCAAAAACAAATTTATTACTAAATTATGCAGCTCTTTAATGAGTATTTCTACTTCTGGTACCTACTTGTTACATTAATAAAAACAATTACCTTGAATCTAATGAAATATATAGGTGGTTAGTTTTTAATTCAGTAGTTTTTTTTTTTTTTTTTTACTGGAAGAGGCGCAACAACGTTCCTGTACAAATGGCGCCAAATCTGAAGTTCTGTCCAGTGTCGTTATAATAGTTGACGTACTTACATAAATCATTTTCAGCCTTCAAATTAATATTAACTGTCATAATAACTTGTATTCACAAGGTTAATTTTTTAGTGTGTTAATATTGGTAGAATTTAATTATTACATTATTGTGTATTTTTTAATTTACAATGTTGCCAACTGTCAAAATAAGTCATAGTAACTTTTGAAAATGCTATTAAACCTGTTAATTTAATCTATAAAAATAGTATTTAATTATCTACGAACATTTTTAATACTTTTAGTCTATACTTTATAGTTTGTTATTAGTTACAATCAATTCTCTGAACTATCGGTTGATATTCATATTTTATCCGATAGTCTTATAGATTACAAATAAAAACATACTACACTGCTAAATTACCTAATGACGTTTTAAAATAGTTTCACTACATAGGATTTGTTAATTATTATTTATGTTATTAGATATTTAGCTATAATGTAAAACCATTTGCCATTGGTTTATTATGGCAGTAGTCGTTGACGTACTTTTTAATATTTGACGGTTATAAAAGTAGAAGTACCGCCAATTCAGGGTCAGTTACTCTGCAACTGTTATAGGGTAAAGACCGACCCAAAGTAGTTTATTGTATTTGTGTATCATGGTGTGGTGGTGTGGTGTATAGAAAGTTTACATATTGTACCCTAGTTATGAAGATACCAAATGTGTAAAAGCTGAAAC
This sequence comes from Diarsia mendica, assembly GCA_949316265.1. Taxonomy (NCBI): domain Eukaryota; kingdom Metazoa; phylum Arthropoda; class Insecta; order Lepidoptera; family Noctuidae; genus Diarsia; species Diarsia mendica. The sequence continues at coordinate 24,147,805 of OX438899.1, forward strand.
CTATTGGTATTACTCTAAAGGATCCACAATGTTTATGTAAGTTAATTGATATTATGCTATGAATATTACTGATAACTATGTGTGAGAAATATGTACTATAATATGGTTTATATTGATTGTTGTTTATGTAAACTGATAACTTGCTGTAACTTGAGACAGTCCAAGACAATGTCAGGTTGTCTTTGCATAATACTTTAAAATATGTTCCCGTGGAGTTTCTTTTTCATTCTTCTCCACAAAGACTAGGGACCTAGCGAATGGAATCGAGTTTGATGTAGTTGACAAGACCAAAAGAAATAAAATGAATAGTCTTGTCTTTTGTCCTTTTACTTCATAAAACCCCTGTTCCCAACACACCCTTATAAAGAGACTTTCAAACACAGTAAATAACTAGTAATCATCCTGACACTCAAAGTTTATTAATTGGTGGATATTAATACATATACATATAGATTTACATTAAATTTCTAACATCAGAAGTGGGATAGTCTCTGGCTCTCTGATATAATTTCTAATGGTCTTCCTGTTTTATTTTCATGATCAATGCTGGAGCTGCTGCTGGTGTGATGATGAAAGCTGTGACGTCGATAGCTCACCGCCTCGACTAGGCTATGATCAGAACGTCGACAGCGCGTACTCCGACAGCGAGATTGAGAAGCTGCTGGAACCACTTGGAGGCCAGGCCATGGACTAAATCAAGCAGCATTACGAATTAGCTAATGTCGGTAAGGCCTTTAGAGGCTTTGCTTTATGTTTACTTAATTGTTCTCTAAAAACGTAGTAATAAAAATCCTGAGGGTTAAGATCCTAGCAACTGTAAAAATAAAACTAGAATTGTTTAGAAAAATATTGATTCAAAGTTAAGCTTCTTTCAAAAAGTTTTTGATGTACCAGACATCAAAAACTTGTGATAAAAATATTTATAGATTTTTCGTAATGCAAAGCATTATCCTGGCTTGGTTAGTACCCCCAAATTCATGCAGAATGTTAGTTTTCATGAAACATCCAATATGTACAATTAAAAGAAAAATAAGTATCTCATCTTCAATTCAATTAATGAGATTATGGGATTGAAGATATTCAAATATCTAACGTTATTTTTGAACCTTGTCTTGTAAATAGTATTAATGACAATGTCAATATTATTGATCCCTTGATTATTCTAGTTGTCGCAAAATTATTATTGTGAATATAATGTAAAAACGTTACATAGTATGAAGTTTGAAACTACAATAAAATTCTAATACGATCTAAATAGATAAGATTGAGAATTTGTCTAATAAGTAGATAAGTTTAAAAATTTGTAGGTAAAAATACAAGTTACTAATATTAAATAATGTTTCCTAAGTTAAACAATTTAAAGATATGGGAGATATATTATTATCAACCATGAGAACTTGTTACATTTATCAGGAAGAAAAGGGAATTCCCACAAATTGAGTAAAAATATTTGTTCGTGATTTTAAGCCCTATTTCCTGTGTACAAATTTAATAATCGTTTTTCAATTATTGCAATATTCTATTTAATCTGGAATCATGTACCATCAAAGAATAAAATTAAATAAGCTAAACGTAAAATGTGAAAAATAGGTGATGTTACTTGTTCTTTCAATGCTTGTAATATTCATTACTTGTATTATTCTCATAAAAATCTTTTTCGACTATTTAATAAGCAAGTGTGACGATTTTTTCACTTTGAAATACTCATTTATTTTTATTTTTCTAAAGAGAACTTCTGATCAAATAATTCAAATTGAGATTTTGTTTTGTAAACTTCTTCCAACCCAAAAACCTTTCATAACTGTAACGACAAGCAGTTTTAATTTTTATTATATACAGTGAAATGAAAAATGTTACTTTGTTCTGTACAGAGATTAGTTTCCCAACTTTCCTAAAGGACACAGATTATGGCCGAAGTTCCATACAAAAGCTTACCGTCTCTTTTCTAAACATAAAAAAAAATATTATTACGTGATGTATCTTAAAAATTACGTTTGGCTTTGTTAGATTCTAGATAATAAGTATGTTAAAATAATAATAACAATCTGTATTTTTTTTATGGTTTAGTACAAAATGGTAAACTAGATTTGCAATGATATTGTCAGATTGACCGAGCGGTGACTGTTCGGTGATGTAAATGAGATTTATATGATTCATTGGTTATAGTATACTATTCATAACGATCTGGGTACATTTTACAAAATGGAAGTCAAAGAAACAGTACCTACACGATAAAGTCATAGATGAAAGGCAAAAAGGTTGCTATTCTAGTGTGGTGAATAAATGGATACATATACGAAAACATTGCTGTTGAGAATTCTATGTGGACAGAAATTTTGATGTGTTATTCATAAGAAATATTATATTGTACCTATAAGAAACTTAAGTATTGGATGTCAGATGTGACAAATGGATTGAGAGAAAATTATTGGATGTCAGATGTGACAAATGGATTGAGAGAGAAATATTTGATTGGAACTGCTGAAGTCAATTACTTTGTTCTAGGCCGTCTCATGTGCAGCAGGTGAGAGGTTTAGATTGATGTCAAAGTGCTGACCGTTGTTGTTTTGTCCCCTTGATGTGATAAGTTGGACTACAACAATGAATAATAATGTATTAGCATTAAGTTTCCTTACAAAAGTGTATTTAGCAATAATTAGTATTAAGTTTATATTAAATGTAGTCCGAGAGCGAACTACAAGTCAGCATGGCCGTGTTAATATTGGTAGAATTTAATTATTACATTATTGTGTATTTTTTAATTTACAATGTTGCCAACTGTCAAAATAAGTCATAGTAACTTTTGAAAATGCTATTAAACCTGTTAATTTAATCTATAAAAATAGTATTTAATTATCTACGAACATTTTTAATACTTTTAGTCTATACTTTATAGTTTGTTATTAGTTACAATCAATTCTCTGAACTATCGGTTGATATTCATATTTTATCCGATAGTCTTATAGATTACAAATAAAAACATACTACACTGCTAAATTACCTAATGACGTTTTAAAATAGTTTCACTACATAGGATTTGTTAATTATTATTTATGTTATTAGATATTTAGCTATAATGTAAAACCATTTGCCATTGGTTTATTATGGCAGTAGTCGTTGACGTACTTTTTAATATTTGACGGTTATAAAAGTAGAAGTACCGCCAATTCAGGGTCAGTTACTCTGCAACTGTTATAGGGTAAAGACCGACCCAAAGTAGTTTATTGTATTTGTGTATCATGGTGTGGTGGTGTGGTGTATAGAAAGTTTACATATTGTACCCTAGTTATGAAGATACCAAATGTGTAAAAGCTGAAACCTATTGGTATTACTCTAAAGGATCCACAATGTTTATGTAAGTTAATTGATATTATGCTATGAATATTACTGATAACTATGTGTGAGAAATATGTACTATAATATGGTTTATATTGATTGTTGTTTATGTAAACTGATAACTTGCTGTAACTTGAGACAGTCCAAGACAATGTCAGGTTGTCTTTGCATAATACTTTAAAATATGTTCCCGTGGAGTTTCTTTTTCATTCTTCTCCACAAAGACTAGGGACCTAGCGAATGGAATCGAGTTTGATGTAGTTGACAAGACCAAAAGAAATAAAATGAATAGTCTTGTCTTTTGTCCTTTTACTTCATAAAACCCCTGTTCCCAACACACCCTTATAAAGAGACTTTCAAACACAGTAAATAACTAGTAATCATCCTGACACTCAAAGTTTATTAATTGGTGGATATTAATACATATACATATAGATTTACATTAAATTTCTAACAAGTGCATATTTTGGCATTCTGTCTAGTAATGTGTATTGTAGGCACATCGCTAGCATTGTTGACAACATGTCGGCTTTCCAATTCGAATTCCGCGCGCTTCAGTACACGGGCATGGTGCATTCTTGTACTTACGTACAAAAATGTGTAGCTCTCTAGGTCTGTCATTCGGCGCCTCAGCCAATCACAGCGCGGGGGAGAGTGGGTGGCGTAGGGAACAGGGTGAACCGGGCTCCGCAGATATAATGCCATGGTGTGAGTTATAATTTGATAAATCTGAGTTGTTGCTAGGGTCCGCCTTTTGTCTTCAACATTTACATCTTTTTATACAAAAAGCTTTAAAAAAATTCAGTACCTAATAAAATCATTTATTATCATATAGATATCGCTGTGCGTTTTTTTTTAATGTTTATGGTGGATTTTTACGATTATATCGCCTTCTCGATTCTTTGTACCATTCCCCATACCGAAATAAAAGATGAAAGCCCCTTTTATGATGAAATCAAAGCATTGAGAGGCATATTTTCTTGGCGGAAAATTTTCCACGCTCCGTAGTACGTTGTAGGTCGGGGGCTCGTCACACACACCCATCCGTCGCTCGATCGATGGCGCCAAGGCCACGGGCGGCCTATCGATTTTATATAAATAGCAGCAGCCCCTCGCATCCCCGCACCCCCCAGCACCCCGTATGCGCTCTGTCACTCGCCCGGGATCCGGGAGCAGCAGGTTCGATGCCCGTCCTTGTGTTTCACGTGTATTGTTTGGATCTGTTTTAATTGCTTTTGAGGGTAGGTCGAAAAGTTTTTTCGTGATCTGTGAGTGAGATGGAGAAAAATTTCGTTGTGGGGTTTTTGTATGATAATAATGACCATCGGCAATAATTTCGTCTCCCCTACACGCGGTTTTTATTCTGCAAAATTGATAGTTTGCATTAATTAAATTGTAACATCACCTCCTCTATTGATATCAGTATCGGTAGAGAAAGGAAAGGTAGCCTTTCCTACAGCCCCACCCCATTATTGAGTCATCTCCTTTTAGTCCAACCACTGATCGAAAATATTTTTTTGCAAATGCGAGTCGATCATTATCTGATTGATAGTGTGTTGACACAATTTTAACATGTCATTCGATGTGACTAACACTAAGGCCTTTCTTAACTACGTCAAATGACGATGTAATAATTATAAGTATGTCTTGAAAATATAGGAGGCGTGTACTTTTTATCTGGTGTCAAGAATCATGCTGAAAACGCACTTTCCGACTTCAGCACCACTCCCTCAATATGTATTCAAATGTATCTTTACTGATTAGACATGCCCATAATTATTTTACGATATTCGATGACGCCCGTCTCGTTTGGGTAATTCCTCTCTGGGTATCTTGTTAACATATAGATTTGAATTTAATGTTAAGCGATTGACACTTTCTGACATACCTCGGTAAAAACCCAGAATTTCTTACTAATAAACCATTATGAGCAGGACAAGCCATTGTGTTCAAATCGAGTGGGCGTCGCCTGATGGATCCCATGCCGGTCTCATTTGACCTTAGCTCCGACATATTCTATTATTTGGGTTGCCCGGTTGCCGGGGTCAGATGACACATAATGTCAACCGTCAAGTCTGTCCATTGCTGGAAACGGGCTTCCCTGAACGACGATCAATATGAAAATTGTACGAATTATTATCGAAAGTTCAGAACAGGTTCATGGAATCAGTTGAAAGGACACTTTTAATACAATACATAGAATTTGTGCAATGATCTTTTCGGAGTATAAAGGTAAATAAGCTTTATTAATGTTATGTCCTTTTCCCCATAAATAAACCAATTATGTTTTGTTTAAGCACCCTTTTCAAACCTTAGCATTTCGTGAAGGGTGCACCGTTGTTTGCGCGTGAAGCCACTAAAAGCGCGAAGTTGTATGTAGTCGCCGCTCGTCGCTTTCACCGCGCCGCGCTTCTCCACCCACGACTTGCGCCCACTACCGCCGCTAAGGGTATCTTTTTCGTGGGTGGTTTGTAACTGAAAGTAAATAAGTCGTAGCTCACAACCATTACAACGACGTATGTTTACGTGATTTTTAGGGTTCCGTTTCCAAATGGCAAAAGCGGAATCCTTATCGATTCTGTCTGTCCGTATGACACGGCCTCCGTCAGTTTAGTCGGGATTGTTGGCACCACCCAGATGATATTCTTCGGAGAGTACACAGGTGCCTTCTGGAATCTGGACCATATAAACCGCTTCACAAATATGTAAGAAAAACGTATCTACTTACTTCTAAGTCAATGTAGCACACTCAAAGCATTGAGCTGATGGTTTAAGTAAACAAAAGATATAACCTCAAACTAGTATTATAAAAAAAGCGTATAATATGCAAAATTTGGAACTTTGACCTCCAATATCTCCGTATGTTGTTCCCAGGTATGGTCTAAATGAAAGAAAAAACTTTTTAACAAAAAATAAAACCGACTTTAAAAAAAAAAAACAAAAAAGTGCAAAATAAACTTTAGAAGAAAAATCAGTTTCTGAAGTCGGTGACTTTTGTTTGTTTGATTTCATTTTTTTGTTCTTTTTTTTTTAAAGTCGGTTTTATTTTTTGTTAAAAAGTTTTTATTTTTCACTTTTTAGTGGTTCACATGTTCATGGGTCAATATGTGGACAATGTAGTTTTTTTTTGAGTTTTGTTGATTTTTAAAAATCGCTTGTCCGATTACGATAAAAAAATTATGGGACCATTTCGGAAGTATACCCTTTCCAACAAAAAAAGAATTTTTCAAATCGGTTAGCAAGTGACGGAGTTATGCCCGAACAGACATAAAAAAAAATACAAACATCCGAATTGAGAACCTCCTTCTTTTTTAGAAGTCGGTTAAAAAATATCGCAATGACGGGAGAACAAGTGACTTTCGGTATTTTTATACCCTTTATGTATCTTTTGTGAAAGAGCTCCCAGATGGAGTTCGGTACTACCACCACACTAATTTCAAGCGACCATACCCTTCAGGGTATGGTCGCTTGTTCACATACGTTGTTTTGCCGTGAAAATCTACGGTTGATTCAACGTCAGTGTTGTTGTGGACCGACCAACCTTTTTATAGTGTTTTGGTACTGGCGGAATGTATTTTCTATTTAATTTTTGTTTTGTTCTGTGTCAAACGTAAAGAAGAAAAGATAAAATATAATAAAACAAGAGTCCTTATTTTATTTTGGTAATTTAGGATCAGGGGGTCTAAAATGGCCACTTTTGCAGATCATAATGTGAATTGCGTTTAAAAGCGTAAAATGGACCTTTCATAATAAAAACTGCGTCTGTGACTATTTTACGAATGTTAACGCAATTCATATTATTTTCCTATCATGATGTATTTTACTAAATTGTTACAGAAGCAGTTATTATAATGAAAGGTCCATTTTACGCTTTTTAACGCAATTCATATTATGATCTGCCAAAGTGGCCGTTTTAGACCCCCTCTGGCTTCCATCCTCCACAAGTGTAATATGGATAATGTGTGTTTTCACAGCTAGATTTCACGGATAAGACATTTCTACCTTGTTTCTGGGTTGGGCAATGTCTTGATGTCTCTAGTAGACAATGTAGGAATGTTACGTGTGCCACTCAGGCGCATTAACTGATAACTCTCCAGCACAACTTCGAATCCAATTGAAAGCATTATATAGGTTACTTGACCACAATACTTGGCACCTCGCCAGAATATGCCAATATTGAACTAGCATTTACATACAATGTACGATTTAACAGTATAATGACTTGGAGTTTTAACATAGTTTCATAAAAATATGTAGGTACCTATAGTTCTTGGAAAACTAACTTTTATAGTAAACGCGTAGGCGAAGGATAAGTTAACTAAGTGGGCGTTTAATACAGAATTCTTGAAGAACTTGCTAACAAGATTTTATTGTGGTCTTGTCTATTTTTGTTTAATATTATTCATGCTATCATTACAAGAAAAGACGTACTTACGAGAAATAAAACACAATTTTACATTCCTTTCAACAAAAGTTATTTAAATAAACCTACGATAGACGCTAAAGTGTACTGAATGTGATTAGAATGGTGAAGAATTGCAAAATGACAGTTAGTTTCTTTACAGTCGAGACAAGACGAGAAACCGAAAAAACCTGGAAGAGGTACTGGTTCATGAAAGAGCTTTTGAAAGGAGATCTTTTATTGTCACTCAAGCGAAAAATCATTTACATGTGCATTCTTCCCATTTAAACCTATGGATCCCAGACTTGGTCTTTGATAAACATTCGACCGTTTGCCAACGTGCAATAGAGCGGAAGAAAACTAAGGAAACTAACCGACCATATAGCAACACCATGCACACTGCGCTCCAAACACAAATTGCTCACGGTGCTCAAAAAGCCACTATGCTGAAGTGAGACTGGGCTAGCCATGCCCTGTATGCCCCATGAGTTATGAACCAAAATAACCACGTCGTGGAACCCTGGCACAGCCGGAAGGTGTCGCGGTAGACCTCGCAGGAGATGGCGAGACGAGCTGGATAGAACCGACGACCAGTGGTCACCATTGGCCCTGGATCGAAAGATTTGGAGGTCACGGGTGGAGGCCTTTGCGAAGCAGTGGGATGACTCAGGCTAACAGTAACAATAAATAGACGCGACAAAGCGAACAACATGAAATAATAATTAACTATTTGAATCAGGGGCGTATTTACCCTAGGGCCATCCGGGCCATGGCCCGGGTCGCCAGAAAGCCAGGGGCGGCGTAGCCGCCCGGCCGCCCCTGGCCGATTGCATTTTGTTTTGATTTTGGCACCATTCTTTCCACTTTTACTTCTCACCTTTTTTATATTTTCTTAACAATTTCAATTCAAAATTAACATAACAAAACCAGGCGGCAACGTCAGGTCATGGTTTTCAGATCGGATAATTGCAAAACTATTGACTACTTTGAAAAAATAAGGACAACCAAGCAAATGCGTATTTTCCTCGCCGCCGCCGCCGTCTTGGGGCGGTTTTTCGTACTAGTCTTATGTATATTCCAGTCTGCCGTATGCCGCCCCAAAAATCAAGTGAACAAGCACTATCCTTCTAATCTGCCGCCTACCGCTTGCTATTCACAGTAAAAAGAGAATCTAACCTATCTGGAATGCTAAAATTTTCTTGCTCGCTACGCTCGCATTGTAGTAAAATTGGGATCAGTGTATATTTTTTTTAATGATAAAAAGAAAATCAGTTACTTTTCCGAGCCAGGGAGCAAAAATTTTCGAGCTCGCTTCGCTCGCTTTTGCATTTGCCCTCGAGTCTAATTCGTAATTTATCTGATTTGGCAAAAATTTTTTGAGCTCGTTCGCCTTTTTTTGTGAATTTTCGGAACGCAAACCCTAACACACTATTAGCTATAATCTGGGGGCACGGCAGTGCCCCCGCCGAGTCGAGCGCGAAGCAAACACTGCCGTACCATCCTTTACTGGAACCATTTCGCCGCATTTTCAGGCACCTATTTGAGAACCTCTGGATAAGACCAGAACGCTGAAATTTTCGTCATCCAGTAAGCTATACAATCACACTTAAAATAAAAAGTTTCAAGTCTGTAAGTCATTTAGTTCCGAAGTTAAGCGAAAGCAAAGTTTCGCATTTATGAAACTCACTCACTCACTCACTCATGATCATCAAAATAGAACTAGTACTTCCCGTAAACTCAGAGAGCTGAAATTTGGTACAGAGTTAGGGTTTAATGGCCACATAAAGGAAAAACTATAAAAAGTAGGAAAATCGAAAAAAAAAAAACTACAAAAAAAAATTTGTTTTAAATAAGAAAATCCAATAAAATAAATCAATAGCCCACGTTTCTACAAAAAGAAGTGAAATCCCAACAAAAACATTCTGTAAAAAACTAGCCAAGTCTCGATGGAGCTGCTTGTTTATCTCTAAAAAGTAATGAAATCTAGACAAAGTCGTGCCAAGTCTAAGGTTCCTTATTGCGATTTCTTTATTATTATAGTTAATGTTGTGTGACTTGGCCGTTGTTCGTTTCGTTTAGTTCGGTCATGTTTCTTCTTGGCGTCCAATTACCAATACCAGTATGGGTTATTATCTTGCTTAACAATCATAGGTAGTTACAACAGATATAACATTACGTATAAACTAAATTGACTTGTACCCACTAACGTATAAAGAATGTTCAACGGCCAAGACACACAACAATAACTATAATAATAAAGAAATCGCAATAAGGAACCTTAGACTTGGCACGACTTTGTCTAGATTTCATTACTTTTTAGAGATAAACAAGCAGCTCCATCGAGACTTGGCTAGTTTTTTACAGAATGTTTTTGTTGGGATAATATTGACAAATATAAGCAAAAAAAAAATTCAAAAAAATTATTTGACTTTCAAAAATAAAACCCGAAGTGTAACATTTTATATAATTAAAAAAGTATTTTGACTTTTGCTAGTTTTCTTTGCTAATGATGAAAAGGAGGGGGCGGCCAAATTAGGGTGGGCCCCTCGGCGGCAAAAACGCACGCCACTACACTGGGGTCAACACAGACGTTGTTGAGGTCGTTTTCAGGTTTTCGTTGATTTATTACTTACCTACTCGTTTGTAGCAAATAAAAGAGAATGCTTTTCAAATTTTTCTTGACTTCTGGGGCGGCAAAAGTTATTGGCCCGGGGCGCCAAATTTCAAAATACGCCCCTGATTTGAATAATAAACTTGTTGTGTCGCTAAAAGTATAAAATTCCTGGCGATTATGGCATTTGATTTTGGTTTTTTTTTTGAAAACGTTGCCCCACACTAGGAATTTCTCCTGTATCGTGGGTGCGTTCACAAATATTTAAACTCACATTCGTGAATTATTATTATTAAGCCTTTATTGCTGAATAACTAAACAAGTACAATCTAAAAATATAAAAAATAAAACTAAATTCTAACACATCGGGTTTTCCGGTTTAGTGATCAGCGTTTCCTGTGACACACATTCGTGAATTATTAACAGTAGTCAAATAGCCAATTTTCTTGGGATTTTGTGATGACAATAGATGTCATATTTGTTTCATTGAGTTTCTTGCTGGTAACGATGCAGAAAACGACCTACCCCAACCGTGCATCTTTTCTCGTCGCTTTACAAGTGATTATGTAGGCCTATGTACTATAATAAATATCTTTGCCTATCTCTGTAAAAAAATTAATGCATCAATCATTAGCTTGTACTTTAATCAGCAGATTGGCCGAAGTCCAACAGCTCGTCACATCGGCTGAGCGCACGCCCGATCAGATCAATCACGTACATTTGACAAACCCCCAGGTGTATTGACGTTATCATCACGTAGGCTGATACGTCACCAAGTTATCGGCGATGACCTGCTTATTTATTGTGCTGATTGATGCCGATAATTAAATTGTTGGGCATTAGCGCTAGTAAACATGATGATGTTGAAACAACTGCTGGAAAAATGCTGCAATGCAAGTGGTTGTCAGCTGCTGTTGTTCCCCGTCGGGGCTGTGGATTATCGAAAGAACGCGGCTCCGTCACAAGGGCAAAGAAGGAACATGGGTTTGGTTTTTAGTCAGTAGAAGTCTGACACTCCCCTTCGCTCTGCCCAAGAGCGGGGGGGGGGGGGGGGGTTATTCGATCATTTTCCACCCACCAAAAAAAAAAACTGCTGCTGTTGTTCTATCTACATACACAAGTGAACAGTGACGTTTTCTCAGCGGTTTAGTTCTCGCAATCTCTACTGACCATGAAGTCTCTAGTTTCAGTTCCTTGGCACAGTGTTACTGGTTCTTTCCATCAGGAATTTCTCATCAGCTCGTCTTTGATGGCAATAGGCTCGGCCTGTTCATCATTATCATCCACAGCCTGAATTCACCCACTGCTGGGTATAGGCCTCTCTTTTCTTGTGCCATTCTCCACGGTCCTGTGCCAGTCTCATCCAGGTTTTTCATCCGATGGTAACTATGTCGTCTGCCCATCACGTCGCTGAACCACCCACACTTCTTGGACGCCATTCGGCTTGTTACCTGAATTTAAATATAACTGGTGAGATGGGATTGCGCCATAGATACATCTATGTGTAACTGTTAGATAAAGTGCTGACGTGATGTTATGTTATGTTATTGTCGACAAGCAGACACTTTGCCTGACCGGTCTTGACATTGACATAAACCTTCACAAGTCAACATTATGGCCCGTTCTAGTAAATCCCCGAGTTGTTTGCCTACTCGCTCTTGTTTGCTTCGAAATATTTATGAATACGGTGTGAAGGAAATTAGCGTTGATTTAATTGTTTTTTTGGTGTAAAACATTGATTCAAGCAAAATATGCAAAGCGGGTCATCAATCATTACGATTACGTCAGAATGTGTGTAAATAAATATTTTTATATCAGACGGGGTATCTTAATTTATAAATGTTTAATCAATAAATCACGGTCTGGCTCGCGTCGCCGCTGGCAATATCAATTATAATGCTAGAGATAGCTAACAAAATACCTTGAACAAATTCTGTTTTAAAGATACGCTGCAAAAATAGCCAAAGGCTAATTTTCTCTTTTATAAAAATTAGTCGTGCGGATCATAACGTTATCTTAATAGACCCATCTTTATCCAGTTTTGGGCCCTTAATCTCGGTTACCAGAATATTTATAACAAAAAAGGTCACATCAAAGCCGTGAAGAAGACGCGAATAAACTTTCGTAGGCCGCTACGCCGTAGCTCGTAGCCAACGCCTACGAACCCACTGTCCCGTGTATTATGAACATGGCGCGAAGAGCTGACAATCTATTTATGCATATCAGTGTTATTTTCAGTAAAATTAACATTAGAGCAATAACCATCACGCCTTTATTAATTTAAGAGAGACGCAGAGTACGCAGACGTGTATAGTGCTACTCACCCCCGATTTCGTAAATTATTCCTAAACCCTATGAAAAAGATGACAAGGGATGAACGTTTTCTGTTTTGCCGACCGTCCTAATATACTGAAGTTTCAGTAGGTACTTGTGTCGAGAAACTTCTATCACCTATGTTCCGACATCCGTTCGTTTCTCCACGGAGTTACCGTCTTACTTGTAGTAGTTCAAGTTTTAAGAATCTCTCTTTTTCTCAATGTTTAGCCATGCCATTCAATTAGGTAATTAGGTTAAAAACAAACAATGGCCAAAACTCTTTAAAAGTATTTTTGATAATCACAAGGAAGCGACCAGTGGCGCCATCTCCCGACAAGCTAAAGTACCTACTTGGTTCTTGATAAAAGCTTCCTATGTAGTATCTATGTATATCGCTAGCTTTCGCTTTTGCTTTCTTTGCCTATTGCAACAAAAAATAGTTAATACTCAAACAGTTTTCAAATTAGCTTTATTCAAAATCCGCAATTCGTCCGGAGATCAGCAAGTAGGTACCTAACATTGTATTAATATTTGAGCGTATGTTAGTAAGCCGCCAAAAGCGTGTTAGCTGCCTGTCGCTAGGGACCGGCCTGCCCTCACGGAGCCATCCCCTGAACTCAAAACAAATCTGTATCAGAAAAACAAATTATCATCCATCCCTTGTTGTGACTGCGGTTGTTTGGTTACCAAGGTCAAGGGCATATTTGGGCAGAGGCCTGGCGGGGGCGCGCGGGGTGCGGTGCAGCGGAGCGCGGCGGGGAGGAGAAGATGGGCGTGGCTGAGCTTGGGACAAAAATAGACACAGCAACGTTTGTCAACACACGCCTACGCAGCGTGGCTCCGGCCGGGGGGAACCCAGGAGCGAAAGAGCCGAAAGGGGGGCAACCCCCCCACTCTTCTCAGAAGTTGGGGGGGCAAATTTTACTAATACGTTTCTGGAAGCCGGAGTGTTTTAGTGGATGATGGATCGCTGCTATAACGCCGTGCCCCGCGTAATGTGAGCTGTTATTTAAATGATGTGACATGTACGTTGTATACTGAACACCATCCGGGATTCAGGGGTGTTTTTGACAGAATTAGGGTTACAAATGACCAAACAACCTCTGGTTGAACTTTTCATACTTCGCTGTAGACTAATCGCAAGTTACCAAGTAGCTAGTTTAGTGTTCAATGTTCATCTTGTGTAAAACATTTTTCTTATTTTCAACGATCCCCGCCCCCTCTTGTGGTCTTTAGTAATGTAACCGCAGCCATATTTAATTATTTCGGTACTTCAATTAGACCGAAATACGGACACAATAGACTATTGTAGATCAATCACAATGGTCCGTAAATTCAGAGAAATTGTTATTAGTAAAAACCACAATAACTTTAACGTAATTTAGAGGTTACGAGGAGCTTACGGTAGGTAGCCTACTTATACGAGAATGATTTTTGATTGCACTCCTTTTTTTTTTGAATGGGTGGGAAATTATCATATGACGCCTCCCGCTCTGGGCGGAGCAGTAGGGAGTGTCAGACTTCTACTGACTAAAAACCACCCATGTTCCTTCTAAGCATTTTGTGTCCGGGGCCGCGGTAATATCTGTTTCGAACAACCCGCAGCCCTGTCCTGGTTTGTTTCCACTTCTTCGTGTCGCTGGCACGACAAACTTAAAATTTCTTTTACTCAAAACTTCACCATTACCATGTCGTGTCAGCGAGATCAAATTGTCTGCTTGTTCTGGGGCACAGACAGAAGGGAAGGTCTTCAGTATTTCCGCTGTTGTTGTAAGATAAGACATCGAATGCAGGTCTTGTTTCATTTTAGGAGACTCAACAAAGTTACCTTCAGACTCTTAGCTTAGCCTTCGGGGCTACGGGTTGTTCGAAAGAGATACTGCGGCCTCGGTCACAAAGGGCTAAGAAGGAACAGGTGGTTTTTAGTCAGTAGAAGTGTGACAATTTCGCTTCGCCCCAGAGCGGGAGGAGTTATTTGATGATATCCCACCTCCAAAAAAAAGGCTCTTGGGCTTCCTCCTCGTTGAGTCGTCAGCAGTGGCTGAGCGTCGTGGCTTCGATAGGCCGCATGTCTATATTTACACAACCAGTATAAGCTGGCCTCTTATTGAAACTCCGTACTATAGCGTGGCCAGCTCAAAGTAAAAATGGCGTGCGGCTACTGTAACCGACTGAAGCCGTGGACGATTTCCTTCCATTTGTGACGATCTTTGGCCTGTAGCAATACGTCGGAGATTGTGTAAAGTGTTGTTTCGTTTGGTTAGACGTCAGACCATGTAATAACGCCTCTTTCCTCTAAAGCTTAGTTAAAAATAAAGTATGATTGCATAATTTTCTTCAAGTTATTTGACGTAGCTTCCTTCTTTCTCGACTAATTTCGCAGAATTTTGTGACGCGCATTAACTTTGATTAGGGGGTTCTGATTATTAATAGCTTTATTGGAATAAAAAACATTACGTCTGCTATTACTTACAAGTATATAACGTCACTATTGACGTCATGCCGAAAACAACTTTGGTATTTTTTTTTGCAAGTTCGTCCAAATTTGTACCGGTACTTAGGGTTACTGCTTCTTAAGAAAATATGTATAAATAGCATTAATCATTGACTAATAAGCATAACTCTTTAAAAATACGAATGTAGCAGTTCTCGTTGCATGCCTGTTGGCCGGTAGCATTGCTAATTTTATACAAGTAAATTGTAAAATATTTACTTGTTATCATCCTCATATTTCCAACCGTGTTGTAGTCAGCTTCCAGCGTTACTGCATACCTGCACACATCTGCCAAAATTCTAACATTCCAAATGATTTTTTCATCATGGGAGAAACTATCTAGTCGATTTGCTTACATAGCCACACCCAGTTTGACTGGAGTCTAGATAAAAAACAATCTAAAGTCTATCTAACAAGATCTATGCTCAAACAGCGCACCAAGGCTAGAACGCTACAGGAGATCGTTTCTCACCGAGATGGATCGGTAAACAAGTTTGACTGATACCTATTGATTCTCCATGCTCTCGAGAAACTTGGCTGTTGCAAACAAACCGGTTGTTTTGATTTGGTCTACCGGAGTGTCGGAAAGATGAAGGTCCCACAACTAAGTATTGTCTAGTGTGTCACTGTGTGTCTGATTGATGTGTCTTGTCAATTGGTAGTTCCAACTTATAAACTACCTCAGACACTGCATGGCCCTCACATGATCTTACCATGACAACTTGGACTTTAAAAGCGACTCCTATAGACTATCTACTGTTCAATCAACCATCGAATCTTAGTCCAAAGCGTTATCGCACCTTTCATGACGCACCGCAGCCTCCACTGATTCACAAATCGCAATTTTAACAACCATGACGTCGCCGCGTCGCTGACATCAGTCATAACTAGGTACAAAATTTGTTAACACTCTGCCCCACAATAATACAAATACATTTCAATTAGCAACCCGTCATAAATAAAATCTGCGTAGGACGAAACACACAGTTATGAATACTTTCAGAGCTATAACCGAAGTTAAAAATAAACAACAATAGGGGTGAACTGAATTATATTAACATTATTTGGTAAGCGTCGGTATATAATAAAACGGCATTGTTATCGGCACTGAAATAGAAAGTAAACAGAAAGTTCGTGAACACGTAACTTGATTGGCAGCCCGACTGTTGCCGAAAGGGTACGGAGAGCTGCCCTTTGTGGAGCTAAATATATCCAGATTGATCTGTTTATTCTCAAGTTGTTATTGTGTACCTTTGATTAAGTTCTTCTGTCTTCGCTAACGAAATTATAAGGAGAGGTAAGAATAGAAAAACTTCCGAAACAAAGTAACACTAAGTAGACAAAAGCCAGTGTATATATGGAATTATGATAAATGGCTCTACGATAAATCAATGACACACAGCGATAAACGATATTATATGCAGAAAATGAGACGTAGCTCACCACAGGTCCTGCTCAGAACATTCAAAACTATTATTTGCCGCTACTGTTACGCTTTCTAATACCTTGATGAGACTGAAACCTTTGCTGATAGACCTACTGGTATACTCCTTACATAAGACGTACGCTCTTCTTGACGAAATAAATGACTCAAAGGCTAGATTGCTGCGCACTGGGTTTCTTATTCCTTTGTGTCAACACGGTTTACTCGAGATTAACCCGGCGAGGTGAAGTTTTGATTTTCCAATTAGCATGTGTGGAACTGTGGAACCACTGTTTAGATAGTGCTAAACGTAGTATTACCACTTTTTGGGGCATCTTTATCGAAGCATCCAGAAAAACGAGGAGGCCTAATATATACTCGGCGCTGCACAAGGTAGAACAAGGCTGCCATTGAAAATTTTAGTTCTCAAATTTTTCGTGTAGTTAGTGCTGCACCTTGTGGTATTTCGCTATTCTAAACCACGTATTTTATTTATTTCACTGAGTGAGCTGTAGTGTTCTCACCTTATTCTATCTAACCATACTTACTTACACTTGATACCTACTAACACTTCGCATCTATCATACGTTTTATTGGTTTTTGCATTACTATTCTGCGAATCGGTCTAAAACGATTCGTTTTCTTATAAAACCTCCCTCCTCCCTTCTGAGAGTGTGCTAGGTTAGGTATATTTTTATAACTTGTTTTGTATTTTTTACTTTTCCCTAAATAATATTAATGTTCAAATCTACTTGAAACCTTTTTATTTCTTCTAAATTCAGTGGATTTGTTTTGACTGGCCTGTTGGTCTAGTGGTTAATGACCCTAACTGCTATGCCGGAGGTCGTGGGTTCGATTCCCACCCAGGACAAATGTTTGTGTGATGAGCACGATCATTTGTTCTGTGTCTGGGTGTAATTTATCTATAATATGTATGTATTTAGAAATATATAAGTATGTTTATCAGTTGTCTAGTACCCATAACACAAGCTCTGCTTAGCTTGGGACTAGATGGCGTTGTGTGATAGTTGTGGAATATTATTATTATTAACCTGAAGTCGAAAGTTTTTATTCACCCACGGGACTCCGACTTTGCTTCACATGCCGTCGAGAAATATCTCTCAGGCATGCTGGTTTCTCTTCTTGACGATGTTTCCCGTTACCGAAGCAAGTAAGAATAATTATACGATAAGCACGTGAATCAGAGGTACATGTCTTGGGTTCAAACTCGACACTTATGTCTTGGTAGTCCGAAGCCAGTAAATATGTAATGTGTGTATCGTGTGGTTCGGCGTGGTGACTTTCGAAATGACGTATTGCACTTGTAGTTTCGTTCTTCTTCCGTCCTTCTGACATTCAAAAGTGCCTGTAATGGCTTAATTTAAATAAAATGTTTGAGTTGAGTTATAGTTTGTATGTGATGAAGATCTTTTAATAATCACTTGACGAACTTTGGTGAAACAGTACAATACTTGTTGCGCATAGTTACACTAAGTCACACACACACACCAAAATGACGACACGAATTATATGCCATGTATTGCAGATTATTATTATATAATCGTATATGTGATATAAATCGTTACGTAGAGATATTATTATCTTTACATGAAAGTGTTTCGGATATCAGTAGTTTACATATTATAATCACTAGTTTATTGTTGTATATCTACATAATTATGTTCATGGGAACATACGTGACAAGGTGATACTGGGTATCAGAATTAGGGTAGGTTCATAGGTTCTATGAACAGACTGCCTATAACATTCCCACTGCTGGGACACAGTTCTCGTCTCTTTTGGAAGGAGTCTATCGCATCCACCAAGCGACCACGCGGTCACATTTTTTCGGATTAGGTACCAGGTATGGTAGGACTAAAATACTGGTATTTTCCTAGTCTCAAAGTAATGTGCTTAGCTGCACGTAGGCAATATTTATGCTAATTTATGTTATCAGTAAGTACCTACTCAAAGTAAGTTCGTTGACTTATATCCTTTAGTGTATTTTAATTTTTTAACCGACTTCCCGAAAAGGAGGAGGTTCTCAATTCGATCGGTATGTTTTTTTTTTTTTTTATCAATTAGGTCCTGTATGATTGTTACAATCATAATTATTCATTTTTAAATTTTAGCATTGCTGCAATTTTAGCATTGTTACGTCAGGTGGTGTAAATAGGTTGTGTGTAGGCATCTCATTTGTTTTGTTTGTTTATTTATTTTGTGTACTTTTAAAGGTGTGTAAGTATGTGATCTTTGCCAAATAAACACAATTCTCTTTCTTTCTGAAATGCTTTTCATTCAATGCTAATTTGATTGGAACAAGTATAATGATCACAAAAAATAAATCGTAGGTATACATAATATATTTCCAAGCATAACCACATCATATTTTGATAATGTTTGATAACAATTTTTATTCGTCTAATGACCGGCATTTTGCCCCCCCCCCCCCCTACCCCTGGATTTTGTCTGGACTTGTCATTTATCCAGAGTTTTCAATGGTGCAAGTGCCATGATCGCGGATGACACAATAATTGAAAATCACGGAAGGTATCCCGTAAATGACAATGTAAGTTTAATTAAATGAGATCTAAAAAAAACACAAGAGTAAAATTAAATAAGTATTTCGAGAACTTGCCATGCAACTTCGCCGTTTGGTTCTACTAAATAGAATCTCATTTTCGTAGAGCGTGCCACTTGAAGTGGCGCAACTACACTTCTGGACACATCTATTGGCCCACCTTAGAGTTTAGGTTTCGATGGCCCCTACCGAAATATGATTGCTAGATTGAACAAAAACTGTTGATGCAGTTTTAAACCTGATACATTTTACCATCTTTTTCGATCGTATTGTTTTAAATTTGAATTCAGAATACCATACGACATGGAGCTACGCCTAACAAGTCGGATATGCGCCTTGTTAAAGGCAATTGATTTTTGAATAAAAAACATGTTTTATCAAATAAAGGTTTAATTTAATAACGCGTGTTGCCTCCATGGGCATCTACCACAGCTCTCATACGATCAGGCATAGAGTTTATCAACCGCTCTATGAAATTTTGAGGGATCATCTCCCATTCCTCTTCTATGGCAGTTTTCAACTCCTGCATCGTCTGGGCAACTGGCTGACGAGCCCTAACACGTCTTTTTAGCTCGTCCCACATGTGCTCAATGGAGTTCATGTCTGGGCTTCTGGCTGGCCAGTCCATAACTGTGATGTTCACATTCCGAAGATATTCCCTGACGATGCCGGCCGCATGGGCTCTTGCATTATCATGCATAAAAAGGAAATTTGGGCCCACATAGTCCGCGTATGGTATCACGTGAGGTTCTAAGCACTCACGAATGTACCTTTCAGCATTTAATGTTGGCAGCCGTGGTCCTGTAACAACCTCAAGTTGAGTTTTGCCGCTCGCGGATATACCGCCCCAGACAGTCCATGAGCCACCGCCATAAGCAACCCTCTCTTCAAAGCAGCATTGTGCGAAACGCTCTCACTTACGTCGGTAGACCTTTCTTCCTTCCATCATTGCCATGTAAAACAATTTTAGACTCATCAGAAAAGAGTACACGGCTCCAATCTTGCTGTGTCCAATTTAAATGACTGCGTGCGAAATGAAGGCGCGCTGTTCGGTGGGCTCGCGTTAGTTTGGGCCCATTAGCTGGCTTGTGTGGTACCATATCGCGTTCTTTTAACCTTCACCGAACAGTTCGAGCGCTCACAGATACTCCGTGGAAGTCGCGAAGTTGGTTTTGTATCTCAATGGAGGTAAGGTGACGATTTCTCAAGCTGGTCGTCACGATGTATCGATCCTGCCTTTCAGTTGTGACCCGAGATCGTGACCTTCCTTGGCGACGAACAAAGCCGCCAGTCTCTAGGTACCTCCGATAAACATTTCGGACCGCAGATCGACTTAAATTAAGTTGAGCACTCACGTTTCTTTGGCTGTGTCCGGCCTGAATAAGTGCCACAGCTTGGACAGCGACTTCAGGTGAAGTATCCATAGATTATTGATAGAACCTCACCTTAATGTTAAGAATAAGTAATGTTTGTTGCAAAACCAAAGATATCATACACTTTTTCAATAATTAAATCCAAGTAAACCAATAAAACCAAGTTTTCTTAGTATTCGATTGTTTGATATCAACAAACAGGCTCCAAATTGTCTTTTGTTTCTTTAAATTCTGTGTTCGAAATTCAAAAAAAGACTATTGAATGAAATTGTGAATGTGCCAGGTTCAAAACTGCATAAAAACTTTTTGCTCGACCTAATATAAAATTTTAGCTAGGACCAAACGAAACTGAAAATACAAGGTGGGCCAATAGATGTGTCCAGAAGTGTATATACATTAATTTCCGCAACCCTTATGAGACAGGATTTAGCAAACGGATTTCGCAATGCGACGCTATCAGCGATCGGACGTCCATCCACTTGATATAATCCCTCCGCTTGAGCACCCCAGGGATGAGGGGGGGGGGCTGAGGGGGGGGAGGGTAAACTTAGTTGCCACCCGGTAACAGTTGATCAGGGAATCTTTATCAATATCAAACCATTAGGAAAGTTGAAAGGGATTTGTCTTGTACACGTTTGTGATGATGCGGATGACACGCATTTGACTCGAAGATGATGATGATGGATGAGTATAATGTTGATGATTGGAGAGGAAGACCAAAGAAAAAATGGCTGGATTATGTGAGGGATGATATAAAGAAACAAATAGCCTGAAAGTCGACAAAGAGGAAGTATGATAGGAAACCTGTATTTTAACAGCTTCAGATTCATGACTGTTTGGGTATCGTTCTATTCTCGAATAGGGCATCTTTCGTCGCTCTCGACTGCTCATAAGCGAAAACTTTGAGTAAACAACTACAGCCTACACCCCTGCCTAACCCTTCACATACTGCAGACGTGATCACGTGATATTATGCTAACAAAAACAGTCTGAAACTGAGAGTTTCCTGGAAAATGAAGCACATCACATCCTGTCGGTGGAAGTGGAAGCCATTGCCAAGTTTCCACTTTAATAATAACTTGGCGATTTGGCGGAAGTAAACAACATAAATAACATAGTGGCCCCGGAACTGTGTCAGTGTTACGTAAGGGGTGGGGCTCTCCGCGCGGATGCGGCTGCAGGGGTGCAGCGGGTCTCGTGTGGGGGGAGGGGGGTAGGCAACAGTGCTGCAGTCAGGTTATTAAAGTAATTATATGATAGATAACTTAGTTAGGAACTTACAATAATAAAGTTTCTATTGAAGCACACTATGTGTTCAGTTAGTAAAGTAACGCTAAAACTGAACAACACTGGCAGTTTTTGATAACCAAGCAGCCGAGAAATTGAGAACCATCTATCTTCATCACAAAAAACCATTATTCAACCTGAAAACAAATACCTTTCAGCAACGTTCGCTAAAAGCTTTTTGAACTTTAATTACTTGGATGGATACAAGAAAACCAGCAAGTGCTACCTAACTGCGATCTAGTTCAAACAAGCTGCTATAAGTACGTACAAAAAACGGGCACATTAAACTTGCTACTTGCGAAACTAGAGAAACAGCATTAAGAGTTCCACAAATAGAAACGTTGCGAACATAACGCCTAGTGCACTGCACACCAGTTATTTATACTAAACCGATAGCATAATATGCTTTGCCATACAAACTGGTTACGTATGCGCCTTGCTTCTAAAAATAGCAACAACCCTTACTTACATAATTATTATTGGTCGGAGGCTGTGCTTCCTGGGCGCATCCCCACCCCGCGCGCCTCCCACCCTGCGTGAGCCGTGCCGCCGGCCTCCAGTCGAAGTCGGCTGCCCGTGGCAAGCGCACGTCTTTGGCCCGACGCTCTCATCTCACCTGGAATGTATTACGAATATTTCTGCCTCATCATTTAATAACCCATGCATGATTTATTGGTTCCTTATACCAGTAATATCTACCGATGATGCGATAATTTAAAAATCAATTAGTGTCCCTCATTTTGCAGTGGCGCCTATGACTACAAACTATGAATCTTTATTTCATGTAAATAGTTGTTTGCTATATTACTATCTCTAATAGTTACCTAATTAATCTTGTGTTGGTATCGGTGTTAGCCATGTAGGGAATAATCAATAGAAGTGAAATTAACGTGTTAAATTATAGTGTAGTTGAACATTTAAGTGATTTCGAAGGACAACTAGTAAAAATGTCGGACACTCCTACCGCTGTTGCTAAAGGTAATGTTTTAAAAGATAAGAGTAGTTCAGTGTTTTCCATTTTCAGTCGAGCGAGACAGCCTGATCGTTTTGTTGTAGCAATTACTCCCAAAGTTGATAACACAACTTGCGGAGATAATCCCGCTTGATCTTGAATTAATAGATGAAATGGACAGTTTCTCTCGACTGTGGAAATGAAGTGTATGTTTTTATATTATGATAATCTACCATTAATTTGTACCTTTCGTTAACAACAATAATCTCCGTGTCTAATCTAAAAACATTGAGTACTCAAAATTTGTCAAGGCTGTTTGACGTTGCAGATAATGCATGAATATTGAATTTTGTTGGATCCACCGACCGTAGGGACTGTGCGGGCCAGCTACATTAATTACTGACCTCCTTTTGTGGCATTTTAATACGTAATGGAAACCCAATTAATACGGCTGGCCCTTTTTAGAGCAGACACCTGTAATAATGAAAGTAACCCCGGATATGGTCGCTTAGCGTGAAGTGTTATGAACGCGACACGGTCATTTGCCTCTGTTTTCTTTTTCCAGTCGATTACGTTCAGTTTGTCTCTCGGTTCAGTTCCTGCGGACTTGACCTAGAGCGTGGGTTGACCACCGAAGAGCGGGTCGCTTCAAAGTTCAAAGCGTCCATTATCATTATTTACAATCGTTTCGATCAATACTGTTTGTGTGTGGAGGCCTGTTTACATCGTTGTGTCGGTTTTACTAAATTGAGGCGCCTACGAGTACGGATAAAACGTTACTAAATGTAAGTGTTTTTGGAGTAGGCACACTCTATTCATTTCGATAACGTAACTTGTGCTTGACAACTGTGCAGACATGTTTTATTTCAGGCCCGTTATTTATTCTGTACATATCAGGTGTGTCTTCAGAAACACGTGGTAGTCCATGATACGGCACATTTTAACCCATATTTACTTTATAACGGAAGCATTCTTAATTATTGTTGTTCCTACAGTGTATTTCTCTTCAACAAAAACGTGTGCAAATAAAACTTAAAGCGTCTTTGGCAGTCTATGGTAAAAAACATAGGTGTGGTTTTATGCTAATTTTAATTTCATGTAAATGGAATATGATTAATAGTGCATTTTAAACTTAAATTGGTGGTTGAGCAACTAACTTTTAGCATCAAAATAACTTGGCTGAAAATCTAATTATACTGCTACATCAAAAAGATTAATACTAAACCAATAATAATAAACATTCTAAAAATATTTTTCTATAACAGACGATGTCAATAACGACTGCATGGATACGGATTTTCATCTCTATCAAATTATTCATTTTTGTTTCTGTAGCGTGTATAACAAATGTAATGCTGATTTCTGATCTCAACATTCAATCTGGGTCATCTATTCTACAGCATGTCAACCTCCCATTGCTACATCGATGCTCCCCTTAATAACATTTAAAGAATAATGATGCTGTTCTTCAACTGCAAGCATATGTTTTCTCGAATTTGCGACAAGAGTTTAAAACTGCACCACTTTGCACATCATTATATTCAGCAAATGCAGCTACAATGTTCGAGCGACGTGCATTTACAAATGTTTTCGTCGTAACAAGGTTGACACGATTCTTGTTCCACAAACGAGTTCATTGCTCCTGTTTCAATAGGGCTGCTTCTTTTACTGTGTTCTAGTCTATATGTCCGTACTCTAGTCCAGAATGTTACTTTTTTATCACTTGTATTAGTTTTGTCTGAGTTACTTGATTCGAGTTGAACGAATAGGAGGTGCTACTTGTTACTGATTTTAATTTAATTGGCTTTAATTGACTGGGAATGAATTGGCCTAGTTGTAAATACTATGTAATTTACAAGATTTATTCTGGAAATGTTTTTTAAAAATGAATGAGTTTTACAGTTCGCAAAGAAAGTTCTTGAACTGACGGATCGTTTCGACAAGACGAGATAGTCTGCCGTAATAATAATAATGACAACGTCTCTGTATACCTAGAAAATAATAATAAACTCATTTTAGTATAAAAAAAAAACGTTGTATGCTTAGATG
The DNA here is from genome assembly GCA_949316265.1 of Diarsia mendica. Lineage (NCBI taxonomy): Eukaryota > Metazoa > Arthropoda > Insecta > Lepidoptera > Noctuidae > Diarsia > Diarsia mendica. Next base: position 24,172,629 of record OX438899.1, read on the forward strand.
ACTTGCTGAAACTTTATTAACAAATCTGTTAATTCACCTTTATTTAATTCCGGTATGTATCCATATGAAATAAATAAAAGGCATAATTTACGATATGAAAGAAAGAAAAGAAAGAAAGAAGAAAGAAAAAATATTTATTCGTCGCAGCTTAACAAGAACATACAAGGAGAAACAAATAGAAAATAAAACAATATAACGCTTAATAAACAGTAAAAAAAAAATAGAAAAAGGATGAATATAAAATAAATGGTTAGCATCTTGTACGTACATCGTGACTGCGACAAAGAGGTAACCACTCAGCATGGTGCTGTGCTATGGGGACCCATTAGCACAGCGCTGGTTTTCAGTGGTCACCCGTGGAAAAAAAAAAACGTGCGAAAGCCAAAACAGCTTTAGTACTGGGTACTTACTTGTTTAAAATTATAAAATAAAATAAGCAGCGAATTAAAAGTAAGACAACAATTATTACTTACAAAAAATAAACAACAAAATTAAAACTAAAATTAAAACTAACAGACATTTATACACAAAATAAAATAAAAAATAAGGTACAATGTGAGTGCAGATAGGTTACGTGTTTGACATGACCAGCATTTAGCTACCTTCATATCATAACCGTCCCTCCTTCGCACTAAGATCGTTCAAACCACAAGTCGGTTTGAATTTGTTGTTTATTCGTAAATCATAATCACAACACAACACATTAACGACGACATTGACTTTCAAACTGAAACCTGTTGCCGAGTCAACACAACTTTGTTAATCTTTATAATGACTGCCTCTATTCGTAATACGGGCGTCGTCGGGCGGGCAATGGATTGGATATAGTAATCAGAAGAATTACACCGATTGTTATCCTTTAGAGTTTTCCACGTCTCATTTCAAACTGTGAAATTGGCTTCTTTATCATATTATCTGTAATGACGATTGGCATTGGCATGTAGAACAGTTCGCATGGTAACTAATAATATAATCACTTATCTTCGAATCGGAAGCTTTTGATGTAAAAAATCGAGAATTTTCCAGTTTTTGGTAGTTTGTGAGATAAGTTGATGGGAGGAAATAGTATTATTGCCTAGTTTGTTATCTTCTTTATTGGTGTCAGGCTCACTATCATGAAATCTCTTCAAATGATCCCGTAGCGTCTACATCTAATGTCTCGGCTTGATAACAGATTAACTAACACGAAAAAATTATAATTACGCTATTGATTTTTTAAAAGTTCCATTATTGTCTAAAAAATCCGCCCAGTATCAGGACTACTGCTTTGTAGCGCTAAAAGCTCATTTGCAAGTTCTAGTATTTAGGTCCACGAACAGACGAAAACTATTTAATATGCATGAGTATATGTCATATAATTACTTATTCTTCTTGAAAAGGTAGACATGCAGTAGAAATGCTACTAGATAGCGCATTATAGTGTTGATCATTATCCTGTTCCTTAGTTGCCATGATATAACTCCTCATACACAGTAACTAAGAAGAATATGCCAGTATCGTTCTATTTGCCTCTATCCGACTTTATCTAGAGTCGCAACAGCATGCTCTTCACTACTAGTATCTACAAACTATGAGGCACTTGATATCGTGTCCTGCCTCACCTGTTATTTGCACATCACAGGAGCTGATGGAGGCTTCTGAAAGTGCCAAACTCGTCGTCTTTTGGGTCGACCCAATTTGAATTGTCATCGACACGCTAAGAAGAAAGAAGACACTAGTACACTTTATTTCAGTAGTCGCAGCATCGTGTATAGTAAAGCCCAGAAATACTACTCAGTACTTAGTGTCTAAACATTTTTGCCTAACATTGAAAGGTGACTCATCTCTATTATATGTTACATAATATTCCCTCATCGTTTTAGTTCCCCTATTCAATTCGAATTTATTTTGTTTCCACGCAATTTATGATTATGAATAATTTCGTAGGTATTACCTCATACTGTTTACTTCTCTATATCGCTTTATCTCTGTTGATTGACTCAGAGCGTTTAAATGAATTTGCTGTTTCGTGCTCCTATTTAACTGATTAGGTAATAACTGTGTTGTTATCGGGAGATATTGGTTGATATGCTAGTGCATTGTCGGTGCGTCATTCCAAGGTTGGTGTCGAGTTGTCGACAGCGTGGAAAACACCAAGTGCTTCTGTTTGGAAACCGTTAATAGAGTCACCAATTTTATTATGTAGTAAATTTTGCTTGCCAAAGGGTAGAATGAATCTAAACAATTTTATGAAAATTCAGAAAAATATTTTATTTATTTATTTTAACTTCATGCACAATAGTGAGTGATACATAGGCGGATTTAATGCCACAAGGCATTCTCTACCAGTCAACCTTAGGGATAAATAAGACAAGAATTTCCACAACAACAACATTCAACAGTCAACATTCAGTCAACAACAACAGTCCAGTTAACATTTTCAGTCGTTCAGTCAACATTTTCTATGTCATTCTACCATAACGGCGAAGGAAAATGTCGTGTGAAAACGGTATGTTCTAGAACCAAAAATGAGAAGACTTGTGACATCTGGTGGATGAAAGCCCATTCTTCCACATAAATAGGAGGGCTGTGGCCCAGCGACATGTTCCTGCTATTCTAACGAGTTAGCTTTCTTATAATCGCTATATTTCTTTTATCATTTTGATTACTAATTTTCCAATAAACAATGAAGAAGATAATCCAGAATTTGGTATAGCTGCTTTAAATTAGTTGGATAATATATAATTCTGTAGGCAGAAATATTTGAGACAGATTTAACATGGATTTTTTTCCATAGAGAACGAAACACTTCAAATGTTCTGGAAAAGAGTGGGGAAAATTGTCCCTAAAGTAAATAATTTTAGCCCCCTTACTTAAATTAACAATTAGCTATTACCCAATTCTTGGGCAACATTTTGTCCGGCTTCCTTTATAAAAACGTTGCCTTTGCTGTTGGGGAAGGTATAGAATGAAAGTCGCTTTTTAATTAATTAATAATTATACAGTGAATTGCCGGAAGTCTTTAAAACTAAACAATGGTTATTCAGGCAAAAATGGTTTGATCCGGCTCGAGGGACCAATATTATAATAAAATTATGAAGCTGACTAAAATAATATTAGGAATATGAATTTTTGATAAAACTTCATGCTGAAACGTATCCAATTACGATTCAAAACAATATCTCTTATTAAACGGTAGCTCTTGGCTTACGTATGAATACCTGTGAATAATTACTAGCTTTGTTTCAAATGTCAGGATCACCTCTAAACTCGAAAATACGAAAATGAGCGTGACTGAAATATTAATGACGACATTTTACCTCCCCACCTACCTATACTGTAACACGTGTTTTGATGGTTGACGTCAGGCACAGAGACGGGCCGATACGTCACTCTCATTAATACAGTTCGTGCTTACTGACCTAAATGTTCGATAATTATTATTGCGATAAGCTTGAATCATAGAACCGGAAAAAGTTAAATTATAATGTGTCCTACATTATTAGTTCAACTGCATTCAATTGAAAACGATGTAGTAGATCTAAATTCGCCAACTTTGATCAGAGCATATGGTTTGAAATCCTAGCTAACAGCAATAAAAATTGATTATGAAATCGATTGTGATTAAGGTGTGTCCAAATACAAGAAAACGAAAGTATTGTAGTCACGAAAAAAATGGAGTAATAAACGAAAGTATTGTACAAGAGTTGTTACACAAGGGAAAAGTGAACGTAGCGTACCATACCCATAATTTTCCTTGTCATCATCTCCGTCTTATGAGTATGACACAGAAAGGACCACTTTAATTTTCCAGAAAGGACTATTAACAGAGCAAAATTCTGTCCTAAGGTCGAAGTCCTTTCCCAGAGCGGAATCCACTATATGGTAACAATGGTCACTGGCCGTAGTGATGCCTCTGACGTCAGTGACGTATGCGGTGCGTGACCATGCTCGCGTGCCACCTACCATAGAGCAGAGTCATGCCGCCATATTGTTTCAATGAACGGATGACACGTCACTGATGGTAAAATGCGAATTTATTTGTTGTTGTGTAGATACCGTGTATCGTGTTGTGACGACTATAACGAAGATAACAGAACATTCTGAAATCAAAGTCTAATCGATTGCTATGCGTGTAGATATAGGTTGGGTGGCGAAAGTTTTGACGTAGTCAGTCCTTGGGATTTCAGTGTCTTCCGATTTGGTCGACCATATCCAAATTAGAATGATGCTATGCGTTTTAGTATTTTTTTTGTTTTTGTAAGGTAGGTTCGAGGAAACTAGCACCTACTCCAGAAGTATAAGCTGGCCTTCGTGCAATTAACCGCAATCCAAACTACCTAAACAATAGTTAAGCAGAAGCAAAATAAATCCCTAAACCGATGGACTAAGCAGTAATTGAATAGTAAAAACCCAATTTTTCCATTTTTAGAGCTGGGAAGCTCTAGTATTTGCGGTTTGTCGCACAATGACCCTCCAGGCCCCCACAATGAGCCACAGTTTTGAATGCTTATTCACTGCAGTGTACTTATTAGCATAGAATAGTTGATTAATAAGTAACCCAGTTCATAAGACACGGAAGCGTGTCTCCTAGTTAACCGCCAACTGATCGTGTATTTAGGACATTGACGCACGAAGTGATGACTGTCTGATGCCTCAGGGGTGCCAACGTCGTAATATCTTGTGGTAAACAGAGAATATTGTACATTCAATTTCTTCAGATTACATTCTTCGTCATCATCATTATTCATCTGCAAGCCGTCACTGCTGGACTGACTGTGTCCACCAAACATCGCCACAACGAGCAGTCCTTGCTTTTCGCATATAGCGGAATTAAAATCTGTCCAGTAAAAATTACGAAATAAATCTTTTTACCCGTCTATTTATTTATTTATTTTACTATTTATGTACACACAATTACTAGACAACACAGGAAAACAACATAATATAACATTTTAGTACAAAAGTACTGCTGGTCTATTTGTAGTTTACATTTTTTCAATGGAGAGAATAAAAAGATTTTGAATAAAAAGATTTTGGTTTACAATGTTTTCCTTTGAGTAAATAAGCCCCCGAGTTGCAGAGAGGTTTTAAGAAGTTGGTGTTAAACTTAAGAGTAGCCAGAAGCTGATGGTTCATAAAATACGGAAAAGCGACGCTTGTTAACCGCGATGTTTTTGGTTTATTTAGAACATTGACGCACAATGCGCGCGTGATTACCGTCTGCCGACAGCAGGGTTGACACATTTACTATTTACTTGTCACTTTAAGGTCCGTATTACAGAACGAAACTCAAGTCCAGTTTGATCTTAAATCGCCCAATCATAGTTTAAACATAGAATCTGTACTTGAGGATCAGTCTTATTCCAGAACAGCAATCTAACTACATTCAGCTGAATCGAGATTTTGTTTGTAATAAAATATAAACTTAAATTCGACAATTTGACACTGACAAGGAAATCTCTGCTCAAGCGGGGTGTCGACCACACTTGCGTGATCATAGATCAATCTCTACTTAAACCATAATCTACAACTGAGTAATGATCTAGAATAAAGCTATACTCGGCTGAACTACAATCAATGAATCTATGCTTGAGGGACGTTCTAAAATCAAAACTCGACATAAAACTAGTTTTAAACAGAGATCAGTGCTTGAGTTTCGTTCTGTAATACGGACCTTAATGAGCATTAATTTTGAAATGTTATTTTCAGTAGTTTGCTCAAGTTTATGCCAATAGTGCATTATTAATGTTAGGCTTTACTTTTTGTTTTTGTTGCAAAAGCACAGTGAACTATTCAAATGACTGACTGTATCGTATCCCTAATTAATTATTAGATACTTAAAATGTATACAGAACGTTGTTTGACAAAACTATTACTCAGGTTGAAGTACCATATCTAAGGTGTTCCAAATCTTTCAGATATGCGTCTGCAACGTTCACAAATTCAGGTCTAAACTTCTAATATAAACCCAATACCTACTAGTCCCATTTCCTTCGCACGAGGTACTCAATCTCCAACGTAATAGCTATTAGCGTGTAAATGAGTTGTGAATGTAGGTTAGATAACCGGCAGCCCTGTTTACTACCGGGATTTCCCAGAGGATGACTCACAGCCGTAATGTCAACTGCCGAAATAGTAACTTCGATATCTAGGTACCCTACATCTGAGACGCTTCGCTGGCTTGTGTTTATATTCATTGTTAGTCTGGCTCAAAACTGGGACTGGCACTGTTTCACTGTTTAAATTCGGCTTCGAACAAACTGTTTTGGCGTAAGAAACTGCAGAATAACCATCAAATCCTGGAGTGTAAAAATTACAAAATAGAAATCGCATCAATTGTTTTTTTTTTAGTTGGATTGGACTGCCACCCCTATTAAAGTGTTGGGATTTCCCAAAGGAATGAATCACAACGAATGTCACCTGCCGAAATAGTATCGTAATGTTGCGCGCACGCATGTCGGCCGTGTTGTTAGAGTTCGTGTGGATCAGCTGTTCCGATCCGTTTTGGAAGTTTATTCAATGAAGACACAACATCCGCTTGGAAAGTTTGGCTCGGATTGTGAAAACTTAGCGTCTATTGCAGATTTATATCTATTGTGCGTCATTTTGTTATTAATGCAGATACATCATTTGTTTAGTTAAATAGTTTATGAATTATATTTATGATTTATGTCGTTGGTGTCGCTGTGTTAGCAAAATCAGCCTGATATGTCCTCATTGCTGGGCAAAGGCCTCCACCACGTGGGCCCAGTGCGAGTTGGTGGATTATACACGACTACGAAATCTCCGGTTACTTAACATGCTGGTTGCCTCACGACGTTTTCCTTTACATTAGTCGTCTTGTTAATATTCTTTAGCTACACAAACATTGATGACAGTAATTATGTTGTAATTGTTATGTGTACACACACTTACGTATTTTATGAAACTAAATAGTGTTTTTTTGGCAGTGATCCAATTGCAATTCAATTTAATCGCTCAATTAGTATCGCAAAGACATATCCGTTTCTTAGTATGACTACTATGTATTATGAGATCATTTTCATAGCAAATACAATATTCATTGATTTGGTGATAACGTCATTTCTTTAACAGGTGGTGAAATGTGCCTGCTGCCCTTACCCTACTACCACTCAAAGAAACCTTCCAACTTACTATTTACTTGTAAATTAAGACTTCTACCCAATATATTAATCCGCTGGTTTGACCACATCTTCACCTTTCACCTGTTCAGGTAAGAGCCACATTCCTCCCTCTTCTTCAATACTTTTCCATTAGTCGTCTCCTCGCTAGCTGGTCGGCTAGTTTCAAGCCATATCATTTTTCACCATAGTCCGTTCGTTTCAGCGTTCTTTGTTCGTCTCTTCGTTTCTTTCGTCTTTCCCTACTCCTATAACCATCCACATTCAACTTTATCTTTCGAATCAATAGGGCGGTACGTCTAATCAAATTAATATTAATTAATTCTCATATACAGACATAGTTGGTCCCAATACGAAAGATGCTTATGATGTGCTCGTATTGATAATGATGTAACAACTTACTATAGTATCAAATCAAAATCTTGTTGTAAAGAGTACAATACAATTTCCTCACTCGAGTACCTATTCCCGCTAACCGAAAACGATTTAGTTTCAAGTGGGCTCCCAGAAATAGTTTAACCTTGTATCAACGTTTCGCGAATTCCCGGAAGAAAGGAGCGATGATTCACCTAAAGCCGTGTTTCTATAGACGACAGATGGTGGGATATACATCGTCTACAACCTGCAATGTTGCAGAATATTGATAGGAGATGCGTTGGAAATTGTTTACAGAATTCTGAGATACGGGACTTTATGCGGTGCTCCAATTTCTTGGAGGATTGAAGTCGCAGATACAATTTCCACTTCCGCAAAATACCTTGGTGTGACACAAATATCTGTTGCCAATACAAATGTTTGTTCCGTACAGGAAATGATCAGCACATCCTTTATGCGGAAACCGGCGCCCTCATCCTCATTAGCAGTTGTATCATCGTTTTCTTCCCAGAATTTTCCTGTCTTCGCAATATCTGTCGCGTCCGCGCGGATCCGTGATACGTCAAATCGGATCCCGGGATCGGTGGAGACAGACCCTCCTGAACGCGTAACTCAGCTATTACAGCTAGTAGATCGACTATGACATAAACACTCACACTTATATCACCGTGACGGTATATTTTGACATGGCGCCGGCTATAACCGTTTATGTTAGTAACAGTGAGTCGGCGGTGAGTGGTGACGGTCCGGCGGCGGCCGACGGACGGCACGGCGGCGACTCGGCGACGTTAAATATAAACCGATGAGTTGCTGATGCTGGAGGTGATGTGGTCTGTTGAGTAATGCCTAGTTTGTGAGCAGATTACGATTTGGCTAGATGATGTAGTTTTGGAGTTATCGTTGACAGGTGTTACTGTGATGTGATATTTTTATTAGTTCCGTTAGTTTCTTTTAGTGTTTTCGCAGAAACGATTATAAAATAATAAATGGGTTGTTATTTTTTCTAAGAGATCATTGTACCCTGAAGACGAAGTAAAATTTTTTAAACAGTCGAATTTTCTTCTGGTAATATTATCGGTCACGAACTCTCATTGAAAGCTACTAAAAAACATGACTTTATTCTTACAATAATTGCATCATTAATCATGCTTCTTTACCAAAACTCCACGATTTTTAATTGAGATGTCAACAGTTTGAAACCAGGAAGCGTGTTCCAGACGTGCGAAGGAAATGAGTCGCGAGTCAAGGTTGGAACACACGGACACACGGAATGACATAAATAAAATATCATAAAAACGTAACTCGGTGACACCACATCTATTATAACCTGCTACAATTGGCTACTTTCCTGACAAAAAAAAATGAATCTGTTTAGTCCGTCAGTTAGATTATCGAAAATTATTGGATACATGTTTTTTGTTTTATCATCAAATTAATAAAAAATTGCGAAGATAAAACGCGTCAAAGATCATAAGAGCGGGCTTGTGACGACACATTCTAGTAAAATAAGTAGTGAAATGTGACGTCACACGAGTTTTCGAATCACTGTATCGTCTTCATTTTTTGGTTACGTGAAAAAAGAAAAAAAATACGTGTCCAATATTTTTCGAAAATCTATCGACTGACTATTAGTTATTTTTTGTCAAGTACCCAATTACCGCAGAAGAGGATACAATCTCAAAAGTCAACCATTTTGTCAAATATTACATGATTTGGTTGCTGCTAGTGGTTTTGGAAAGTCCAATTGAATTAGGCAATGCTGTAAAGGCCGCTATAACTCGTCATGGGCCATGGCTAGGAAGGCCATTAAGAGTGACCATGATAGCTTTAGAGTGAGGCACCTTTCCCCATAATTTTAATAATACCCGTCGGCGAACTTGTCATAGGCAAACCGATTAATCTTGGACTACGTACAAAATCGAACTTTTTCGTAAATGGTAATTTACGAAAAAGTTCGATTTTGCTCATTTCCTCGGCATGTTCCTGCAATTCAGGCTACTTCAGAGTCTTCATATAGGATTTACTTATTTGTAGAACATAATACACATCTGTTCTAAGCCCAAGTGACCAGTAGGTACAGAGTATTATGACCTATTTTGGCGCAACAATGACGATTAAACAGAAAACTTATTTGCATTTAGCTACTTTTGAAACTTTCACGTGATGAAAACCTCCGTTAAAGAAATTGCGCAGGAGTTGTATCAACGGCTCCAAGTTTTTCTCTGTTGTTTCTTGAAAACGTTGTGTTGTGTGCTGAAAACTGTTGTATGAGTAATAATGAAGTAGTTACGTAAATACGGGTTAGTCAAGTTCGGTCTAGACAAGGTTGATCACCCACGTCGCGCCCGGCGCCTGCGCACCCGACACCCGTACTTTATTACTTCGCTGAAATTATAAGTTATTAATAGTGGATTATCTCCTGGTGTTTGTAATCCTTTAGATTACTATGAGAAGAATTGTTTTCAGAATACAATGACTTTGGTCCAAAGATAAACAGGAACTTGCTTGTGTTAGTGAGTAGTGATGCTTCTGCAAAGCGACTCAACAACTATAAGTTTTGAGACTTCGAGATGGGCTTGCCACAAAGATAAGACTTAATATTTGTCTTATCTAACACTTATAGGCAATTTCAGGAAATTCGGTCAGTTTTCAGCGTGTGCATTATGCATCGGGTAGACAGTTTTGTTAAAGTCCTTTAATTGCATTATTTCATACCCAGAGAGAGGGAAGTTCTGAAAGTTAACAACGTAGCAAATATCTGTAAAATGTTACTAATGATATAATGTTTTTATTTACTACTGTTTTAGTAAATTAATCAAATCAATATTCTTAAATGAAATGAAATATAACTCTGTGATGATACTAAACGAATGATAATGAATTGCAATAAAAACATTTTTACGCTATTTATTCTGTAAATTAGGCAGTAAACGGTAACATTATAATCTCTAGGATTAAGTACAACAGATTCTGTCTTCATCACACCCAGACAAAACGTGTCATCTTAATCATATAAACATAGACAGTGTGAGTTACAGAATTAACTGTATTTTGGCAAGTGAAGACACAAGGTTGTGTGTGTCACCCAGTGACGCGGGCGCGAAGTTAAATCAAGAAGTTAGTGATTCAACTGGGTTGCTAGATCGAGTTTCTGCTTTTTCCCCATATTCAATCTTTATATTTTTCAAAAGGATGCGTTTTGCAACTTTTTCTCCGTTCAATTTTTCAAACAGAAAATTAAACAAACGGAGATAGGCCATTTTCATTTACATAAGGTACCACTAGGTGTCACATTCTGTGTCTGTATGCAGGGTGGTCAACATAGTGACGTTATTAAAAAAATACTGCTACCTACTATCAAGACGCACGGGACCAATCATTGTATCGACACTTTGGGATACCTATGTCCAGCAGTGGACGTCTTTCGGATAAATTGATTATGATGATGATGAAGAACTGCGGAGTATAAATGGGGTATTTTCGGGTACCTCTGACCTTTTTAACCATTCTGTACGTATTGCCCGTTCGTGTTTACGTACGACACGATGCGATCACGATCGGCGGCGTAATACACAATATATTATCATAAATTACTAATTCGTTTAGAAATTATCTCATAATTAAAATGAAAGCTTGACTTGACTAAATATTACCAAAATTGTGTTGTTCTGATTGAAATCTAGTAAAATTTAAGGATTTAATTTCCCCTAATTTTCCGCAAACAAGGGAAACATATCTCCAATCTACCACACTGAACTGTCTCTCTTTCTCTCTGTCTGTTGTGTTATTTGATACGACGACGAAGTGGTGATATATTGTTTTTATTGTATTTTTAGTTGGCTTCTACGTTCCGCCCGGTGTGTCAGTTAAGTTGGGTGTCAATGTCAGGGTTACTATGTTACGGCTTGGCAAATGTGTCAGCGGTGTCGGCTCGGCTTTTCATCGATGTAAAGCGTGGGTGGACTCGACGAGTATGTAATGAGTTCGTGTTTGTAAATTACTTACCATCTTTGGATTTCAAAATATTTGTTTTCTGATGAGTTCGTCGTCTTGTTTTAATATACTTACTAGAATTCGCAGGGTAGAAATATCTGGGTCTAGAATGATGTACTATGGCGGTCTTATGCGCCTGATCACCACTAAGCTCATTTTTGCTTGCACTCAAGAAATAGAATCGCTCGCTAGCCCGTGGCAGCGCCTCGGCACGATTTAGGCGAATTTTTTTTTAAATGATCAGGCGGAACTGTCTTCGATCGTACATACTCGATTCACATGGCAGTATCCTTAATCCAATCAATGTCGTTAAAACCCTGTGTGTATACACCTATGTGTTTATGTCAATCCTAGATCCTAGCTTGTTGCACTCTCAGGTATATCTGAGGTGATACTTTCCGCATTACATTTAAAGTAAGATTCTTTTTTTGTGCAAGTCATCATGGTTTGCTTAAATGCTCAGTTACTTTCGGCACCAAGTATATTTATCTATTATTCATATAACTTCCTAACTTGAAACAAATAGTTAGTCACACGATGACTAGTAGAAAGTGTTGACTACGGAATGTAACTAACTGGTTTGGTTATATTTAAAACGTATATTTTGATAGTTAAAGCAGAGGTCACGACTGAGCTGCGAACGCAAGGTCATGTCTAGTGTATTGTAATTTGTACATTTATTAGTCGTCTACCCTATTAGGGTAGACGACTAAAAAAATCTAATTAGTCCGTCAGATAGATTTCCAAAAAATATTAAACACGTATTTTTTCTTTTTTCACGTAAACAAAAAATGAAGACGATACAGCGCTTTGAAAAGTCGTGCAACGTCACAGCTTGGTCCAATTTTACCTAACTATGACGTCAAAAGCCCCCTCTCCATGATCTTTGACAAGCTTTATTTTCGTAAATTTTTATTATTTTGATAAAACAAAAAACACGTATCCAATATTTTCCGATAATCTAACTGACGGACTAAACAGAATCATATTTTTTTTAGTCAGTCGTCTACCCTATGGTCAATGCCTCACTGCCTCTCACGATGATGATCATCAAACTTAAATAGTCTGGTCTGTGGGACTCAGTAAAGGTCCTAAAATCCTTTATAAGGACCCAAAAAGAGGATGTGAGGATCGTATTAGATGGCATTCTGTAGTTTCTGGCTACCTCCATGGGACAACGCATAGGCTTATGCTTGTAAGTAGTCCCAAAACTACGTGATTTTTCATTCATTCATGGCCAGTGCGAAAGAACTTAAATCATACAAACATGCGCAACTTAAATCATACATTACGGTTTGGGAATAGTGTGGCGGGCTTGTCCCAATAAAAAAAAAAAAAAATACAAACATGCGCTCAGAGTCTCAGACACACTGATATTTAATAATGAAACCAGTTCTTGTTTTATTTTTACACCAGTTTTGGTTGTATTTTTAATATTAAGATTATATTTAAGACTAAAATTTATTCCATCATATTTATAACATTAAATATTAATTATCCAAGAGTCTTTCAGATGTCAGTATATTTTGACTATGTATTACATAATGTAGAATCAGAATTAACATATTGTAAGACACATATTTTAGTTTGATATTCATGACCTTACCTGTTGTTTGACTAACCTTACCAAGTTAGCTCCTACTATTTAGAAAAAAAGAATTACGGAACTCTAATCATAGATATGTTGAGATACTACAGTTTTAAACTCTTTACATATGTATAATGCACACGTGCTGAATTTCGTCCTTTTACCTATAGGACATTGGGTCGTTGTATCCCGTCTCCTAGAAGCAAATATTCGAACACTGGTGATATCCACCAACAGGTACACTCGGGCTACGGTGGAGTATGGCCCTCTCACGGAAAACAGTTTATTTTATATGGGCTTACTCTTGACCTCAATCTTGCCCTAAGGGCAGAGATGAGGTCGACGATGGAACGAGCTTACCCAGAAGAAGCCTATTTACTCGCGACTTAAATAGATTGGGGTCAGTGTAAGACCCTGTGTGACACTTTTTTGCCTGTAAGGCTAATATGCTACCTAATGCTCTAATCATAAACTGATTCTACGGTTTTTTCTCACACATGAACAGCGATTTTCAATTAAGTTCACACAAGAACCACTTATCTGCGAATTTGCGAACATGGCAAAATGCGCAGCTACACAAACCGAGAGATTTATCTATATCTAAGGAAAATTCAAGACAAAAAAGTCGGAAATTAGTTTGTGCTTTCTATGTCATCTTGTTTCCCTGAGGTTATTATTTTAACTTTCCCGTTTACTTTTAAAAGGTTTGCGCTAGTATGGAGATGCCAAGTCTGGTTTTTTCATAAAAACGTTTTTCCTACTTAGTGCTTTAAAGGAGAGCATCATCAACAACCTTGTTACTGCCACTCTTGAGTGTTGGCTTCCACTTTTATGTCATGATTTGCTGGTATGTGTGTGAGTCTGGAAGGTCCAATATACACGATATAGCAATCTGCATCAGCTGCAAGCGCAAATATTCACTTTGGGTCCCTTTAGCTTCATGCTGTCAAAATTGTGCATTTATAATAATTTCCCAAACAAGTTGTATTCTCTTACATTACAGTCTCGTGAGATAGTGCGTGCGGACGATATTCTCATAAAGTATTAGCGAGGACGCGCGGGTAATCAGCGCTGCAATCAGGCGACGTCACAACAACGTCACGGAGCGCTCTAAATATTCAACGGTTGACCTATAGCCGGCCACCGGTGCGAGCCGCTTCGCTGACAGCCGCCCGATCAGCTATTGATCATTGCGTTGTTTATAAACCCGCCTACTTTATCTTAGGGCTTTCAAACTCGGATAGTTATCAACTCCGGAGCTAGTTACGATGTTGAGCAATCAAATCCGGAATTCCGGAGTTGGCTCCGGAGTTGACAATTTTTTTAGAAATTAATAAAAAGGCCCTTTAAATTAATTAGTAGACGTTTTATTTGTTAAGGAATCCGTGTTTTTGTTTAAAAAATTACTGTCTGACAGACAGAAGTTATAATAGACAACTAATACGCATTATAAAATATTGAAACAATAATTAAAAATTAACATTTGTTTGACAAGAATACTTTTTTTATGTCTGACAGACAGACGTTATAATAGACAAATAATCATCATCAGCCATAAGGCGTCCACTGCTGGACAAAGGCCACCCCCATCGAACGCCATAAAGAAGGGCAGCCTGCCGTTTACATACACCGGTTGCCCGCGACTCTCACGATGTCGTCGGTCTACCCGGTAGGAGGCTTACCAACGCTGCGTCTTCCGGTTCGTGGTCGCCACTCGAGAACCTTTCTTTCCCACCGGTTGTCGGTTCTCCGAGCGGTGTGGCCTGCCCATTTCCACTTCAACTTGATTTTCCGCCATACTAGAAGGTACTACGGCAGAAGCATGGCACAGGAGTGTGGTGGTGCTCTTCTTCAAAAAAAGTGACAACACCCTACTGAAGAATTATAGAGCCATCTCACTTCTGAGCCTTGTGTACAAGCTGTTCTCGAGGGTCATTACGAAAAGTCTGGAACGCAGGTTTGATGACTTCCAGCCACCCGAACAAGTCGGTTTCCGAAAAAGCTTCAGCACCATGGAACACATCCATATGCTCCGCCACATCATACAGAAGTCTGAAGAGTATAATCGGCCATTATGTCTTGGACTATGAAAAAGTCTTCGATTCAATCGAAACCTGGGCGGTGTTACAGTCTCTTCAGCGATGCCGTATGTCGATCCGATTACAGGACGATAGCACGAAACCAATCCAATTGCAAAGAGGCGTGAGACAGGGAGATGTTATTTCTCCGAAACTGTTCACGAACGCATTGGAGCATGTTTTCAAGCTCTTGGACTGGGCCGGATTTGGCATCAACAGCGATGGTGAATATATCACTCACCTTCGTTTTGCCGATGATATATTATATAATACACAATGCTCAGGGACCTCTCTAACGTTTCTCAACAGGTTGGTCTTAAAATGAACGTGGACAAGACGAAAGTTATGTCGAATGTCCGTGTTCCACGGTTCCACCCTTACCGGTAATTGTTGGGAGCGATACTCTCGAAGTTGTCGATACATATGTCTACCTTGAACAAACTGTTAAACTAGGTAGATCTAACTTCGACAAAGAGGTCACCCGAAGCATCGAACAACGCGTTCGGGAAACTAAACGACATCTTATCGTCCATAGCAGTGCCTTAAGACGAGGGTGTTCAACCAGTGTGTGTTGCCAGTGATGACATATGGCACAGAGACATAGTCCTTAACTGCTGGGCTGCTGGCGTCTTAGAGAAACTTAGAGTCACGCAACGAGCCATGGAGAGAGCTATGCTCGGAGTTTCTTTGTGCAACAAAATCCGAAATGAGGAAATTCACTGAAGAACCAGGGTATCAGACAACTAATATGCATTATAAAATATTAAAACAATCAACAATAATAAAAAATAAACATTTGTTTGGTAAGTTACAATCAAATTGCAAGTTTTCGTCGTTTTGTAAATAATGTTTCATGGTTTTTGAAAACCGGTTTCAACTCCGGTGTTCTATTTCAACTCCGGATTTGAAAAATGCTTAAAATCGCTCCGAAACTCCGGAGTTACGAAACTCCGGAACTCCGGATTGAAAGCCCTACTTTATCTACGACCTGTAGATCATCTGTTTCCATTTTGTGAAATCCGAATTCGGAGATTTAGTTTCTTTCTGCCCACGTTTTTCCATGTGCTCATCATATAGCTCTGCTAAACGTTTTCCAATCCTCTAAGTGTTTCCATATTGGCAACTTCTGTCTTGAAAGTCTTGGCACACATTGTCTGAAAACTGAAAATACAATTTTCCATTTGTCTGGTGAAATAATGGAACAAGTAAGCCTCGCCACGTAAATAGAACCCAGAGCGCAGTGGAGAGGATAAGTGTAATTTTCATATAGTAGAATCCTAGTAGATTCTTTACTAGCTGCTTTTTACTTGTAAAAGGATGTTTGAAAAAAATGGTCATGTTTGTCTTAGCTGTCACCTTTCTTTTTACATGACGCGACCTATACTCTCGAAGAGGTAGTAAATGCAATTTATTTGCCTGGAAGTCACATTAAATGCTTTTGCTTTTGTATTCACCTCTCGTGGAATCGAATTTCTTGTAGCTTACGAAAGATATAATTCTTTTAATTAACTACAGACAGTATTTATTGTAATAAAAGACTATACTAAATATATAAACTAAACTAACCTAAAAACAAACTATAACTATAAAAGGGCATCGAAAAACTCCTCCTCAACGCTGTCAGCAGGTAAAGTACCCAAGAGACTGGCAGCGTTGCCGCGTTGTATGGCAACACTTATCCTCTGGCCAAAGAAAAAGCCAGCCCTTGGGTCGGAGGAAGCGTCAACAAGGCGTTTTGAAATCTCCTTAAAAAGGCTGTGTGCACTGGGACCCCATGGCCCTAAAGTTTCAACCCCAAACGGCTCGAAAATATAGTTTCCACAAAGGTTACTATATTTACGCCGCTTGAGGTTCTCCGCAGCCGCAGCGGCAGCGCCAGCACAACACGAAGAGCTTGGAAGATGCGATGGCGCAAGAGTATCGACGCAAGTTGCGTCCCATACTAAAGGCCTACCCATCTTCCAAGGAAACAACGACATGCCGTCCGGTCTTTTGCCATCGTCGCGTGCCAAGCCATTTGGCTCTAAGACAGCAGGGACGCCGACGGTAACAAGAGCTCGTCGGATGATGTCGTTTATGTTTGCGTGTCGCGCAAAACGACCCGCACTTCGACTGCAGGACAGGCCATGGTGTCCGAGGTTGCTGACAGCTTCACCACATTGACAGCGATGAGGAGTGCAGCATACGAAAGTGCTTTGACATTATTCTATTCAAGTTTTCTATTTTTCATTTTTATTAGTTCAACGTACAGATTTGGAAAAATAAATTGATTTAAAACCCGTTTCAGCTTGTTGTGCATGTTTTGATGAACATTTTTCTTTTATGTTCGTGTAATTTGTGTGCTCTTAAATAACAGACGCACTGGCATTGTTGTTACGCTAACCGAGTGGCCAGATTGTGTTCAAACATTCGGTTTGTTTGTCAACAGGTGAAAGTTTGTTTATTTCCAGAATATACTTGTTTTTACCAGCATCTCTCTCACCTTTGATCTTTTGATTTTTTTCTTCTACGTCCTTCTCAAGATCAGCAGCATCCGTTATTGTATTTAGTTGTGGTTTATCAAGTCTATAATTAAATTGAATTGTTCTTCTTGTTAAGTATTTAGCAACTTGTTTGTTCACTTTTGGTGTGTTGTGATTTCGTCTGTAACCTTTGTAAATATAAGTTAGCACATATTGCGTCATTGCCCATTTAAAACTTTGAACTCACGTGTCGGTCATTTTGCTTGTTTTTGTACTCCAGCATCCTTGTCTGATAACTTCGTAGAGGAGCTCGTTAATAACCAGGAATTTAATTGCGTGCCAAGTATCATGATGTCCATCCGTGACTGCGGCCGACCGCAGTTAGTAGGGGGCCCAAGTACTGCGCCAGCCACGTGGGAAAGGCTGCCCCGCCAACTCGCGAAAAATCCCGAAATGCTCCACTGTGCCAGTTGGCGACTGGACGGGAGGACCCAGTGGCCATTTCGGGGGGGCTCGGGCGTCCCCGCAGTCTCCAGATGAGTCTTCCACAGTTCGGACGAGCTGAAGAGTCCCGTTGGGTAACCGAGTCGTGTCTCGATCATCTTCTGTTTCCCCACAAACATACTCCAATAACATGAAGAAGCTCAAAAAGAAAACGGTTTTTAAGCGGCTGCACTTCCTCCCACTTAAAGTGCACCTCACCAACATCAGGGGGTTGCACTCAAATCTCGATCCGGTCCACCACCACCTCGAGACCGAGAAGCCGCACCTATTCTTTTTAACGGAGACGCAGATAGCGACTCCGTCAGACGTGGCGTACCTCAACTACCCAGGTTACTCGCTTGAACATAGGTTCGTAAAGCGAGCTGGGGTCTGTGTGTACGTCCGCGATGACGTTTGCTGTCGGCGTCTCCGTTGCTTTGAGGATTCAGGGTTATCTACAATTTGGATACTGGTGGACACCGGGGTCGAGAAATCTCTCTACGTCGGTGTCTACCGGTCGCACAGCGGTGACCAGGAGACGACCAGGCTTTTTGAACACCTGATGGAAAAGGCGGATTGTGCCCAGCAACGGTACCCAACGGCGGAGCTTCTTTTTCTGGGGGACTTTAATGCCCACCACGATGAGTGGTTGTTCCCGTTCCAGAAAACTGACCATGCTGGGAGAGAGGCGCGCAGATTTGCATTGTCGCTAGATCTCACTCAGCTGGTGAATGAAGCTACGCGGGTGCCGGATGTTGATGGACACACACCTAATTGCTTAGACTTGCTGCTGACTACTGACCCGGACAGGCACTCAGTATCGGTATCAGCCCCACTGGGAACATCTGACCACTGTCTGGTGAAGTCTATATCTGTCAGCTCCCCTCCAGATGATAGCCCTAAAGGCGAGCGGCGAGTTTGGCGATACGAGTCAGCAGACTGGGATGAGATGCGGCACTTCTTTGCGTCCTTCCCTTGGCAGTCAGTTTGCTTTTCTGCGCGCGACCCCACTTGCTCAGCTGAGGCGGTTGCGGCCGTGATACGGCAGGGAATGGAATACTATATTCCATTCTCCGACATACCGCTCGGTCACAAGGCCCGTCCATGGTTCAATGCGGACTGTGCTCGTGCTGAGGCCCGAAAACAGTCTGCATACCAAGCCTGGGTGCAAGCTCGTGACCGTAAAGTTCGAGCGCGTCGGGTTCGCGCGAAGAAAAGAGCTTTCAATTCTGCCGCAAAGTCCTGTAAGCGGGTGATCCGAAAGGCGCGTTTCGACCACGTCAGTCGCATAGGGGCCAAACTGGCGTCCTACCCTTCTGGCAGTAAACAGTTTTGGTCCCTATCAAAATCGGTCGAATCTAACTTCTGCCGGTCCTCACTACCCCCCCTGCAAAAACCGGATGGGTCGCTGGCTCACTCCGCTACCGAGAAGGCAAATTTATTTGCATCTCTGTTTGCGAGCAATTCGCGTCTAGATACTGGGTCTAAACAGCCACCAACGATTCCTCGCTGTGATTCTTCGATGCCGGAGATCACAATACACATGAAAGAGGTTCGTAAAGTACTTCAGTGCCTGGACGTGAATAAAGCTAGCGGTCCGGACGGTATACCAGCAAGGGTCTTAAAGAACTGTGCGCCTGAGTTGTCTCCTGTGTTGACACGCTTGTACCGCCTCTCTCTCAAAACCAGAACGGTGCCGAACTCCTGGAAGGTTGCTAATGTACAACCAGTGCCCAAGAAGGGTAGTCGTGCCGACCCCTGTAATTATCGACCAATCGCCATCACCTCCATACTGTGTAAAGTAATGGAAAGGGTACTCAACGGTAAGCTGCTGGCGCACCTTGAAGCGAACGACCTACTCAGCGACCGTCAGTATGGTTTTCGCCGGGGACGGTCAACTGGGGATCTTCTGGTGTTAGCTACGCACTGCTGGGGCGAGGCCATCGAGAAACACGGCGAGGCCCTTGCCGTGTCGCTGGACATCTCGAAGGCTTTCGACAGGGTTTGGCACGCAAGTTTGTTGAGCAAACTTCCGGCATACGGCATTCCCGCTGAATTTTGCTGCTGGATTTCTGACTTCCTGAGTGAACGGTCGATCCGAGTGGTCATTGATGGCTGCTCCTCTGACCTTATGGCTATCGATGCCGGAGTTCCTCAGGGGTCTGTTCTCTCCGCGACACTTTTCCTGCTGCACATCAATGACCTCCTTGTCCCTGGTATTGTTGGGTACGCAGATGACAGCACTGTCATGGAGAGTTATACATCCAGCGCAAAGGCCAGTGGTGATGAAGTACGTTCATTAAGAGAGGCCATGGTAGAGCGAACGAATTCAGCCTTAAGACTTGTCTCCGAGTGGGGTGACGAGAATCTGGTAGATTTCAACGCCACCAAAACGCAAGTGTGTCTGTTCACCGCCAAAAGGAGTCCGTTTAATCTGGCCCCTACTTTCCGGAGTGCGTCTGTACAAGTTACTGACGGTCTCGAGCTTCTTGGCACGAAGTTGAGCGCGAACCTGAACTTCGGCGCCTACATCGAGTCGAAAGCTCAAACTGCGGCGAAAAAGCTGGGCATCCTAAACAAGGTTAAGCGGTACTTCAAGCCTGGACAGCTTTCAGTATTATATAAAGCTCAAGTCCGGTCTGGCATGGAGTATTGCTGTCACCTTTGGGATGGCTCAGCCAAATACCAGCTTGCCACACTTGACTCTGTAGAGCGCAGAGCCAGGAGGCTAATTGGTGACGAAAAGCTGGTTAACAAGCTACATAGCCTGGCCCACCGTCGCAAAGTCGCATGTCTGTCGGTCTTCTACAGGCTGTACTTCGGGGAGTGTGCGCAAGAGCTCCACGAGCTGATCCCACCATCTCCCTTCTTCCATCGGGAGACTAGACGTACTGCAGGGTACCACCGATACCTAGTCGACATTCCACACATTCGAACGAAGCGCTTTGCTGGGTCCTTTATTATGCGCACAGCCAAGGAGTGGAATTCCCTGCCTGCGTCGGTTTTTCCGAGTTCATATAACCCTAATCTGTTTAAGTCGCGAGTAAACAGGCTTCTACTGGGTAAGCTCGTTCCATCGTCGACATCATCTATGCCCTTAGGGCAAGATTGAAGTCAAGAGCAAGCCCATTTATAATAAATAAAAAAAAAAAAAAAAACTTGCGCAAACTACAAATTATTTAATTTTAGCCGTGTAAATATGTAAATAATAATATTACCATCCATCATGTCAGCGCTTTACATTTCTCTGGAAAAGTTCTCAGTAATCTGGTGAGAATTGATTCTTAGAAACTGCATCCTACAGTCTACCGTGTTTTTTGTATAGAAACCATTGCCAAGATTTAAGTCGTTTTAGCGAAAACGTTGATGCGTCAATTATTATCAGCGGTTGTAGCGCTGCAGGGCGCGGGGCTGCGGGCGCTAGAGCGCTGCGCGCGCGCCTCTGCGTCACCGCGCCGCCGCCCCGCGCTGCTAGCCGCTCAGTCAGTGTTCGACCGCGATCCGAGCTCACCTGTCGCTCCATCGAGTGTCGCGCGAACCGTTCCGTGCCGTTCGACGGCAAGTGCTAGTGCCACCATAAGATGCTTGCGTTTGACGCAGTGGTTTCTGTTTGTGATAAAGTTTTTTAGTGCCTCAAAGTGGATTCCGGCGGACTGTATCAGGCCGTGGAGCATGCGCGGAGGCTCGAGCGCTCCCAGGCCATGTATGTCATCAATTTAGGTGAGTCCGCTTCGACATACGGCGACGTCGCAGATCCACATTCCTCGATATGTTGCATGACATAGAATTGCGGTGCGTTCCTATAATTGGAACTAGACTAGACCGGTACTTGGTGGTAAAGAGGTCCCGGTTATTGTCGTTTGAGCCTAGTTTTTATCGCGGTATGCAAATAAATTCGAGGTCGGTTCTCGAAATTGGCTTTCACTCTAATCATGTTTTTCGATCTCCGCCTGTTAAGCTAAGCGGGTGTGATATGGTGCGGCGGGGTCCTACAGGGTGTCCTGGAGGTGGTTTGGAGTGGTTCACAATCAGCTCGCTCGTACGATTCCATTTCAATTTGTGTCTTATTCATAGCGCACTGTGCGTGTCTATGTATGTTTTTATTACAGTTCACGTACAACGTGTGGGCGTGTGTTGGTGTGTTTGCGCTATCGGCGATGCTATTTTCGTACGGTGCGCGTGTGTGCGTGCGTGTGTGTGTCGGGTGCGCGAGTGCGCGTGTGGACGTCGTATCCGCGTTCGGCCTGTTATCATTCTCCTCGCTTGATATTGTTGCGAATTACGTGATGTCTTCGTTTATGATTTTAATTTTAAATCAAACTTAAATTGGTTGTTTGCTATTTATGAAATCCATACGACTCAGGTATAGTATATTTTATAATAGGTATATTTATATGCACAAGTGCGTTATCTTCCGAATGGAAACACAAAAACAAGTATATTGTAGGAAAACTAAGTAAATACTCTAACATACATAGTTGTCATATAATTCGCAGTCATGTTTACTATCACAGTAGTACTTACTTGGATTTTCCTCTAGCACTGCAGGTGCAAGTGTGCAACCTAGTAACAAACAAAGTCATCGCAAACAATACCTTATTTGTTTTTATTTAGTTATCACTATAGTTGGAACTATTTGTCTAACAAAACAATAGTGACTCTGTTTTTCTTCTATTTCATGAATTACACTTTTCTATTAAGTATTCTAGCATCCAAAAACAACTTTGTTTTCGCGAGTATATTTTAATAGAACTGTTGTCATGTAAATTAGTTGATGATGAAGTTAATGATATTAATTTATTTTTATTGGAAGATTATAAACTCGTTTTAAACTAATGATGTTAATAATAATAATAATATAATAATAATAATATTCCACAACTATCACACAACGCCATCTAGTCCCAAGCTAAGCAGAGCTTGTGTTATGGGTACTAGACAACTGATAAACATACTTATATATTTCTAAATACATACATATTATAGATAAATTACACCCATATTATTACAATAATAGTGTTTAGTAAAGTAAATTCTATCTGTATCACATGACTACTGAAAATAATATGGGTAGTAGGCACTACCTACATTAGTCACCATAACAAGTTCTTGAAAAAACAGTTGAGGTACATCTAAACAAATTAAAGTATGCGGTAATTTAGTAGTCGGCCTTCCTATCGTCCAACTAACTTGTGTCTAACGTAATGAAAATGGTAATGTAGGTACCTATTTTTTTTAATTTAAATACATAATGAACGCTATACCTACACATCTACAAAACAGTCGTAGATATATATTTTTGGATACCAAATAAAATAGCCTTTATTTTTCCTTGATATAAAAAAAACACGATGAATATAGAACTTGGCCCTACGAATAATACACTATTTAGATTTTGAAACAATCCTAAAGGTACAGCTTATGGTATGATCAGTTAAAAGCTAAAGATCTGAAACGCGGTTTGATTGAAAAGCGACAGAAAGAAAATAAACTCAAACAAGAAAAGAGACTCTAAACTGATGAGAACAAAGCTGTTAATGAAACTAACAAGTTTTTTTATAATAGTCAATCTAATCCAACTGCAGCTATCGGATCTGTGTATGTATAAGACATTGCGCAACAATAATACACTAGTGACGCAACGTGACGCTGCCCATTTATCTCCCATAGCGCATGTAGATCTATATCGAACGACACAAAATAGACAAACAAATACTTATTTTTATGAGTATGGTCAACATTGTCAGTTTAATATAAACCTGTCGCTAGGCCTTTGTTAAAGCCATAATTTTGCATTTAAAATAACTCGTTGTCATAAATGTCATGAAAAGGTCACCACGGGCAATTTTGTTTGTCCACAATTTTTTCACAATAGATTTTGACCGATTTAACCAACCGGAACAAAGTTAGACTATTCATTGTGCCTTTTCATTGTATCCGCTTTCGTATCCAACTATTGGTGATATTTCTCCTTGACTTCAAAAACATATTTAAATCGGGCATCTAGTCATGTCCCTATCTTTCCTCAATTTTCAATCTCCATGTGACCACTAAAGTCAGTCAAAACTGTACATTTGGTTTATCCGCATGTTATAAAATCATTACTTTCATATCTCATAATTTGCGGATTAACTCTTCACACCGAAATACTTGCTATTATACTTGCTATAGTTGGACGGTGTATTTGAAGTTGATTAATTTTCTCTCACAAGGCGCTTTAGCGTTGTTTCATAGAATAAACAGTAGTGTCATGCCATCCACTGCTGTATCTTCAGAGAAAGCACCGGGTCTTTTCATGTAATTAAATTGCACAATAAAACAATCTACTCGTCGTCCCTCACAGATTACCCGGTTGTCGGTAGGCTCGACAGTGTCGATGAGTATCTTCATAAGTGTCGATAATTGCTTAGTTATCTCATGTTACTGTTGTTGTTAGTTACTGTTCGCGTAGAAAGCTGCACGTTATACAGAGGCAGAAGAGGTTTAGATCCCGTTGGTTCATGTGAGATAAATTGGTACAATGTTCTTAAGAACTGATGGCTTACTCATTCGAAAGCCTTTCTCTGTTCTATTACGATTATGTTTAAAGTATAATATATATCTCTAGTAGTTCTTCTTTCACATTATGTAATACTTTTCCTGCTTATTTTGGTATTCCTTAACATTATTTGCAATTCGTGTAGCAATTTATCGGGTAATTTGCATTGAATAAATTTTGTAGTGTAAAGAAAGTAGGCCTTCAAAATATTCAGTCAATAGGAAATCCACGCAGTATGTCCGACAATCATTATGTTCAAAAACACTTTAAAACAATATAGCAAATGTTGCCGCTACAAAATGCGATGTTCTTACAAGTGCAATCATCATCAATAGGTACACGCTACTAAAATGCCAACATAGCAAAAACTCGCCGCCATCATGAAGTATTCGAGATTTCTCGATGGTGAGGGCTAAATAATTGTCGTGATTGACACGGTCCCGGCTCCCGTTACGCGGAACCTGTCTAAGGGCCGGCACAGACGCACAGGCGCGCGCACTGGCCACTGACCCCCAGCCGGATACTACCACATATTACAGCTTATGTAAAAAGTTTGCAGCAAGGAGCTACCTTCACTTATCTTAAAATTACAGTTATTTCTAGAATACGAGTAAACCATTCAAGAATATCTCAAGTACTCTTGGATTACTGCTACAAATGTGTTGACGCAATAAAACTTCAAGTACTATTGTTGCTTTCCATATCGACCTCCATAATGAGTGACAGACAACTCGTCGTTTGGAGTACCACTAGGTTCGCGTAAAAACTTTATCAGTTCTATAAATAACCTTAATTGCCTGCGCTGATAACAGGGGCTATCTTTGGACGAGCGTCATCATGTAAGCATTTAATGATAAATCTTTATATCGTACATAGATAGATTTAAATTAATCTGTCTACTTTTTCAAACTCGTCTATCTTATTTCTGTTTGCAAAACCTTGACATGTCTTCATATTCAAAGATAAGTTTCCAGTTCTAAGAATTATTTGCGTACTTTTCACTTATTATTTTGATTAGGTTTTTAATTATCTACTTCTATAAATGGACTAATATTTGTTTGGAAACTCATTGTTTATGCATACGATTTCTCTTACTAAGAAAAGGTTTCCGCTAAGTGACTGATTAAATTTCATTGTTCCTTTGTTGATATTATGTATTATGGTAAATTATGAATATTGTGTTGTTGGTTGTGCCGGTGCATTTCGTGTGGCGACAATCGATGCGTTTTTTTCGGTTCATTGCGTCAAAGCGAATGACGCACGCGTCTTGGATTTGCGACAGAAATAATTACGGAACTCCTGTCTAGACGAACTGCGTGCGATAGAGCACACTGAAAATCATACTTTTATTTTTCAAATATTTGGTGATAAACAATTTTCAATTGCAATTGAAACTTTAGAATACAATGAAGGAAAATATTATGCATACACCACATAAAAAACTGCGTTTGTTTTTAGCGCAATGAAACGTCAGTATTTCCTGATTCATAGCAGTATTCCCATTTGTTTGCTTTCGATGTTATTCATTTATTATCCTGTTGTGTGTAGCTTGTGGTTAATCGTCATTGGAGTTATACCATTGTGCATTGCCATTTAACAAAAACGAAATATTACTAGTGCCATGTTGTTGTTAGCATAAAACGCAAAGTAGAAACCATTTTGAACTCTGAACAAGAGCAGCGAGCAACTTAGCAAAGTCTGTATGGCCGAGTAGGATGAGTAAAATATTACACGAAAACATCCTCCTATTCCTTATTATTCTCAAGTATCCTCAAATTAAGCCTAAAGTTCAGGTTGTAGAATACGCCTTCCAACCGCATTGACGTCAACTGCTGGTAGGTAAACAACAATGTATTGAGCAAACACTCAGTTTACTAATTCATTAAGAATTTCCGGCTTTGTACTTATTAGATATCATTAACGGCTATTGCCAAGTTCCTGTGGAGAGATCAAACTGCTTCTAAATGAAAATCACTAGTCTTATTACTATTGTTGTGGTTCAAAGAGGTCATTCTGGATTAGTGAATGGGCCACATCACCAATGCGGTCGTGTAACAGGAAAATATTGGCGCAAAACGTTGTAAAGTTTTTGTTTATCTTGATGATTCACTACAAGGGGATATTTATTGGAAATATAAACCGTTATGGCAGTCTTTAATGAGTTTAAGCTGTAAGTATAAATTATAGGTTTCATGCACAGAAGTCTTAAAGGTTCATTTTTCATCAAATATTTTTGTGTATTTCGATGATTGTATCATCTGTGAATTCTTTTTTTGTATCGTGTATCGCGAAATTACCTTTAAAGGTTTATAGTGTCTTCTAAGAAAACAGTTCGACCTTTGAAACATTGTGTTTACCCTTTTCTTTAATAATCTTGTTCCACGAATTCGTCCTACTTTTAGAAAACCTTTTATAGCGTCGTGAATAAACTATTTACTGTTGAAATCAGTTAGTTTGTTGGTGTATTGTTTGCTTCCTTATTTGTTTACTGTTAATCGATGTTTATTGGTGTTAGCACTTATAGTGCGTTCGTCAATGCATGGCTGCGTCTATTTGCGTAGTTCTTGCTACATCATGTCGATGGACCGTGACACTGCGTACAAAAACCTCGAGCCTTGAAAACTTTTGTGTTAGTTACTTGTAAAACTTCAGGTTTCCGTGTTTTCGGTTTCCGCATGTACAGTTAGACCAAATAACAAGTTGGTTTTCTTTCGGTGAATTATTGCAGTTTTCTTTTCTTTGGCTAAATTTATTTGACATATGGGTAAACACCAATGTTATAAAGTCTCATAATATTATTATATTCTTTGTATTATTATATGCTTCGTCGACATTTACTCGTATATTGATTCTTATTGTTAAATCTGTAGAGAAGATAAATGGTAAAACTTCGTCATCTAAGAGGATTATGTTGTTCTTGTCCAAACATGGGACAAGACACAACGTTATTAGCTACTGATTGTTTGTCAAGAACTCTTCCGAAGTTGGAAGTCGACTGTGATTAAATGGAAGTCAATTTCGATGCACTCAACTGTAAAATCGAATCAATAGTTTTTTCTCCATCAAATATTGGCTACCGTAAGAAAACCATCGGAGTAAGAAGTTGGACAGTAGTTTATATTATATTTAGTAGGATTTGACCATGATTGTGATTTCAGCCGGGACTATAAAAAAATAATTGATTAACTAGGCATTACCTCAGGGTACTGGCTAACGGCATATATTTTAGTACAATTTACACGGCTTCTGTTTGCATTCCTTGATAATTACAAGTTCAACAAACTGACTGCCGAAAGCTTGTACTAATTTGTTTGCAATTTTTCACAAAACATATCAGAAGTATGCTCAAATAGCACCACCCACTGCTGCGTGGGCTCTAAGATAATGTAATCCAAAGAGAATATCGTTGATTTGATTCGGAACTGTGTGTAGGTGCTGACATTACTCCTTGACCTTTAGCGTAGCGGCGTGGGAGTGGACGGCGTGTTTACCTCACAACTCACGAAAAAACGTACTGGTTTAATTGTATCTTTATTATGGGATATATTATATTGTATGAGTTTTGTTTATTTGAGTGAAAACTTGGGAGTAGCTTATTCCGCTCGATTAACTTCTGGGACTTAAGTGTTGTCAATATTAATGCACTTTAATAACATCATCGATCGAGTTCGTTTATGTATAAAAGAACTTCGCATCAAGTTTCTCTGTTGTTTACGCCAATGCAACGTTATCAAAAGAACGAAACAGTCTTATCTAATTGTTTCGAATATATTATTTAAATATTTTCAGTTCATTATTCCGACACGTGTTGTGACCGTCGCGCATACATAACGGTTATTATAGCTTAATAACATGTAATCTGCTAAATTATTTACGAAATAAATATGTCGGACATGTGTGTGTTTACGTTGTTGAAACGTTTGTTTGACGTAGCTGCAGTTAAGATTTATCTGCTATCAGGCTGTATTGATTTGGTACCTACTACCTTTAAAATTTATGTCAGCCACCTCCGAAAGATTTTAAAAGAACATGACATCATAATCGTGTGTTCAGTAGGTGTGTTATTTTTAGATATGCGAAACTCAACATTAATATGTCTAGACTCGAGCTAATATTTACTTGAATTTTACAGGTTTTATTCACATTACCGATATGGGCCTTAGTGTTTTTTTAATTTCCACCAAAGTATTTTATTTTCTATTGTGTCGTACTGTCGTCTTCTTGTCTGTTCATTTACGATGTGCTCACGAATCACGAATAGCTCATGAAGTACAACCATATCTCTATGGGTGAACGAAATGTGTACTGGATCAATGTTTGACAAATTAAATTTTTTATCTGTTTTCATGTTGTCATTAACTACATATTATGTAGTATCTGTATTTGGGTTGTCTGCTGTTTTCACTATTTCTGCTGTAAATGATAACGTTACTGTAACTATTTTGTTAAACTAGTCAGTTATTTTAGGTTTGCCGCCATATTAGATACGTCTGCAAATATGAATTTCAACTTATTCCTTCTCTCAAGATCGTTATAGTTTTATATTCGTCGGTAGTCAACTTTCATACTATACCCAGCTAGTATTTGGTTCGTTTCCACGACTGTATCTAACGGTATGTCGTATCATACGTCTCCACTCTCACTCACCCCGTAATTACACCCTATTCATAGTGAAGTAGTTACCGACTACCGACCACCACCACTGCTCGACACACCTACCAGCCTTGGCAAGTTCCCACCGAACTTTAGTCATCCAATATAAATGTCAAGTAACTAGTGGGATTTAACAAATAAGACAAGAATCGATAAGTCCTGTATGCTACATTCAGTATTTCAGTTCAGTAGTTAAAGTCTTAATTATTAAAATGAGGGTTCTTTTAGATAAAGAATCTTAGAAGTCTGTAAACGGGGAGTTAATTATAAAAATAATTAATGAGGAATATTGCTGATAAGTTCGAGACATTGCATAGGTATCAGTCGCGTGGCTAAACGTGGCTTTAACATCTAGAGAAACCTATTTTATAAATAACGCTACTTAATCTCATGTACTTATAATATAACTGTATAACAGCAAGGCAGAAACTGCCTTTCAATTTTGAAAAGTTAAATGCGTGACCATTTTTTGTTTCCTCATGTTACAAAGTGAAAGTACCAAGGCATGTAGACCTCTTTTTGAGAAGGTGACGCAACACTCAAAATGTTTTGGTGTCACAACTTAAAAATTTTATTTCGCAACGTTTTAAAAGCGCAGCTATTTGATTGTTATTTCTAAACTTAGGCATGGTATTAATTTTTGAGTGAAGTTTCATCATTTTCATCAAGTCTATTGATGCTTTAATTTTATTACAATCACTGCAATTCCTTTTTGCGCAAGCTGATGCATCAAAGTTGCGGTTAATATCAGTTTATCTTCCAAGTCGACTTTTAATATTTTCACACAACTATACGATCAAAACAGCAGTTACGTTACGAACATTATGCGACTCGTTTCTTTCAATTAAACTCTAACGAACGGAATAAGCGCATGATTCACTCGGAGAAACATTCATAAAACGTACTTATGGCGAAGAACTTTAATTAGGACTTCGCAAAAGCGATAGGAGTGAGTAAAAGAATATTGGCAATCATGTTCAGTGATGTCCACACTCAAATAAATTTTAATCGTTACCATTATCGTTTCTGAAATCTTCATTTTTATTAATATAGTTCTGTCGATTATAATTGAAACCGCAAATGACACAACGGACATTGGCTTGACATAATAAATACTTTTGTAGCTACACTTCTCCTATCCGCCAATTTAAGGACGCATTCCCGATTGATAAGTCAAATCATTACTTTTTATAACAAAAGTATGTTTATTAAATACAATGCTTTGTATTTTTAAAATGTTTTTGCTGCTTATTGTAGATAGATGTGCAAGGTACAATTCTTAACTATAAATATAATTTTAGATATGTCCAGTTTCTCAATAAATGTACCGAAGTGTTTTAATTTACTTCGGTACATTTATTGAGAAACTGGACATATCTAAAATTATATTTATAGTTAAGAATTGTACCTTGCACATCTATCTACAATAAGCAGCAAAAACATTTTAAAAATACAAAGCATTGTATTTAATAAACATACTTTTGTTATAAAAAGTAATGATTTGACTTATCAATCGGGAATGCGTCCTTAACCCTGTATATTTAAAAATGTTCGTATAGCTCCATCGTCTGGTGTTTTGTTTTCAGGCATCGTAAAGTTTTAAAGGTTAAGTTATAATTAGTTTCCAAGTTAGTTAAACGTTTGTTGAAGGACTTTTGGTTTAACGTTGTTTTTTATTTAGATTTTGCTTGGTCATGAATTCTGCATTATTAGCAAACGTACTCTATTAGCTATTGTTGTGAGTAGTTTATAGCAAAAACGACGTTTTTATTAGTGTTTTGTGCTGTGATAATGATCCTTTTGTTATGTTCGTACATTATATCTTGAATAGCATTAGCATTCTAGAGCACAAGGAATTAAGTGGTTACATTTATAGACGCAAAGGTTCACGACAATTGGCCTCGTTGCAGTCGTGGGCAGGAAGCGGTAATAACCCAGTGTCAGCGGATCAAACTCCCAAATTGACTGGAGTAGACCAACACCTGCCGGTTATCGCCAACGTTGGCTCCAATGTGTCCTCGTTAAGACCACCATGTTGGTGTATTGGTGTCGTATGACCTGCTAGCTTGGTACCAGAGAGTACTAGACGCGACAAGTACTCTTCATTGGATAATGCTCGCGTAACACGTGTCTTAAAGGTCGGGTCATTGAATAAAATTGTTGACACGACTTTGTGTTTGTGTGGATTTTCATTCATATCATCTTAGAGGGCTATAGTATCATGAAGTATAATAAAAATGTTGTTGTGTTATAAAGTTATAATATAAAGCGTGAATAATTGAAATTGTATTATATTTGCTTTCGATAAACGTCACAGAAGTTGAATTAACACCAAGGATATTTCTAGATTTATTTTTATTCTATTGTTCATGTTACCTTCTAGTCTCCTTCATGCTTGTGGTACAAAACATTTGGCCGAGATGATGTCATTGGCATTCAGTTGAGAAGGTTTGGGACTAAACCAAGCACAGTTCAACGAACTTGTTCTACAAATTAGCGAGCATGTTCCAAGACTCTAATAATGGTTCGTTTGGTTTAGGCGCAGAACGTCAGAAACGCTGATAGGTTTTTGTTTTTTGTATTTTTGAATGGTCTTAAGACTTTTTTGTTAACACTTTTTATAGTGAGAAGGCTTCCGTTACATGTTTGATGCCTATCTCAAGTCCCAAATTATTGGTCTCTCAATTTCGTTATAGTTTGTTACTGCAAAAATCTTCGTGCGTAAATCAATACATTCCTCTACCATTATTCACTTTAGGACCACTAAACATGTCGTGGGCTCAGTGGACATTAGATCCATCCATCAAATTCTTCGTTGTTACGTGGTTTGATTCACAAATACATACATCATACGCTGTATGATAGCCGCCTCCCGCAGTACCTACATGTATATAGGTTGCGCATCTAATGCGTAAATGTAGGAAGTTTCCGCATGCACCCCTGCCAAATAGTCGATATCCATTTATCTGCACAGTTTGAGATTAGGCGATATTGCGGGTGAAACTGAAAATAGATGTTTGTGTTCCTTGATAGCATTTTCATCGTCAGTTGTTTGGTTTTTATCAATAGTGGAAATTTTGGATTGGGTTTTATTAAAAAAAATCAATAGAATTCCTTAAAATAGTAACCGTTACAATTCATATTTTGTTCCTGGTCCCAAAGTTTCTACCCATTGGAAAGTCCGAAAATTGCCTGCTAGCGTGGTCAACATTTTGTCAATATTCAATACAAGAATCTATGAACATTTGTAGCAGTAAATTATTCGTAACACGGAACTATGACAACGGCAATCAGCAAGCCTGGGTACTTAGTAAGCTGTCAGCTTCCGCTGGGTCGCCGCGACCTACCGCACGCGACGCCGGGATGTCCCGCAAGGTCCCGACTGCGGCTGTAAACACGACAACAGGTGGTGATGCTACTTTACCTGTATCGTCTGATTCAGCTTTATCTTACAATTAGGCATTTAGAACATTTCTATTGAATATTTCTGCTATAGTTTTATTTACTGCTATGCTTTCTAAAGCTTCACTAAGTTCTTCGTCACTAACACTATCTAAACGCTGATGCCTGAAATGTTAATGACATTGTTGAAACTCGTAATTTTCCAATGTCTTAGCTGCCAATAAATCAGTGGAATACAAATTAGGAGTACTATCCAATAGGTCAGTGTATTCATTGATGATATAATGTGTGTTAATGAATTTAGATTTTAACTAAATTGTTCAAGAAAGTAAAACGTGAATGAAGAGTCAGGGTTTTCCGTCAAAATGTCTGCCAAATAATTTACATAAGATTGTGAAAGAAATATTTATGTAAACAGTGACATAACATATAACAGATTTTAGTACACGTGTTATCGAGTGGGTTCGTCGTCAGTACGGTATTGTATCGTATATTTGTTTGTATCGGTGACAAATTATACCTTGAGCTAAAGGTTTTCATTGGTTTATTCAACAAAAAACAACACGTTACACGTGTCAGATTTATCTTTTAGAATGTCTGTTTTGTTTCGTTTTTAACAATACCCTACTTACTTGTTTTGTTACCAAAATATTTTGTGTTTAAAAACGGCAGTGACATCGGCCTGCTCAACAATGTCTATTGGCTAGGCGATATCAATTAGTGTTGACCAGAAACTTGGGCTTATGCGGTAACGTCTATATTTATCTTCACGACCACTGCGCGTCTGTCTCGCGCACATGTCGCTAATTGATGATGGGAACTGTTTCGTTTAGAACAACGGAGAAACAAGTATAGACAATACAATGAGTTACAAAAGAGTCTATGGAAAAGCACAATTTAAATACAGAAATGTTTCATGTTAGGTTAATAGTATCAATCCGTTCGATCAAATATATCGGAACTTAAATCTAATTTTAGTGTCAACTCTTCACAAGCAGGCGGGCCTACCGGAAATCTAAAAGGGTTCGGACTCTAAATAATGCACCACCGGAAATGACGCGCGGCCAGCGTTGCCAGAGTTGGCTGCCAGTGATTTTGGCTCGTTAGCGCTCGCGTACTTACTCGGCTGAATGGCGCTCCCACTGAAAACTTTATAGTTTCAGATGTGCCAGGAACCGTATTTCATGCAAAATCTCGGAGCGATTTTCTGGAACACTAAGATATCATTCGAAGAATGCTTTTTGGAGAGTATTGCGCCACATTTAAGAAAGTCTTACGTCTGACTTTATTTGTTATGCTTACGTTAGAGATCATTTTGAAGTCCTCATTGGTAATTGACAAACAATAATGGATTTCTTCTTATAGTCCGGTCAATTTAGACATTCGAAGTTACATAAAGTCCCAACAAGCTGAATTTCTGTGAAATTGTTCAAAACCTAATTATAAACAATGTCTAGAAGTTCCCCATCATTCCCGTTTAAGGAAAAAAAAATATTCGGGGTCAAAGGTCAAAATTTGAGATTTTTTGATTTTTTCTCGAAAACGGTAAGTTTTATCAAAAAAAACCTCAACCCAAAGTTGTAGATCTTAAAATTCTCTACAAAAATGCCTTTCATTATTATTTTCTAAGAGTTACCATTCCTGAGATATCGCGATTCTAAGAGCCTTTTTATAAAAGCAAAAGGTAACTCACTCCTCACGAAATCTCGAAAACCGCTGGACGTATAAATATGATTTTTGGCAAGGAGGTAGTTTATAGTTAGTAGACGTCCGCTAAGAACGGATTTTGCGATAGGGCCGGATTAGGGTGGTCTAAGGGCCCACGCAAGTTTGTATGAATCAGAACTTGCAAAAGCTCATAGACCACCCTAATCCAGCCCTGTCAGAAAATTAATGCATAGCAGACGTCTACTGACTATAAACCACGTCTCTGCCAAAAATCAAGATTGTAGCACAAAAAATGAGGGACTTTCATACAAACTTGCGAGGGCCCTAAGATCACCCTAATACGGCCCTGTCGCAAAATCCATTCTTAGCGGACGTTTACTAACTATAAACTACCTCCTGTCCAAAAATCATCTTTAAGCGTCCAGCGGTTTTCGAGATCTCGTGAGGAGTGAGTTACCTTTCGCTTTTACACATAACTAGCGACCCGCCCCGGCTTCGCATGGGTGCAAATGGATGTTATTATACATATAAACCTTCCTCTTGAATCACTCTATCTATTTAAAAAAACCGCATCAAAATCCGTTGCGTAGTTTTAAAGATTTAAGCATACAAAGGGTCATAGGGACCGAGAAAGCGACTTTATTTTATACTATGTAGTGAAGAATAATGTGACTGTTAGAATCGCGATATCTCAGGAATGGTAACTCTTAGAAAATAATAATGTAGAACATTTTTGTAGAGAATTTTATGATCTACAATTTTTGTCGGAGGTACTTTTATGATAAAACTTACCGTTTTGCTGAAAATCGCGAAAAACTCATTTTTGTTACCTTTGACCTTGAATAAAAATTTTTCCTTAAACGGGAATGATGGGGAACTTCTAGACATTGTTTTTAATTATGTTTTGAACAATTTCACAGAAATTCAGCTTGTTGGGACTTTATGTAACTTCACTCTCATTTTTTGTCTAAATTGACCGGACTATTAACAAATAAGAAATTCGATTGGAAACTATACCGCCTTATTAATTCCTTGAACTCCGGATCCGCTCTTACAGCACTAATGCACACGCCTTTCGCTTCGGCCTTTGATCCTTATTCAAGCACCGTTTAACTTCGACTGAAAGCCGTTTCTATTATAAGTATTCCGTAAATGGCGTTCCCATCGCTGTCTAAATCTGTCTCGACATAGGACATAATAATATCTATCGCTGCGTCTATATGTTTGGCTGGCTATTCTGGTTAGGCTATAAATGGCGTCGCTTCTACTGGGTATTATTAGCATGGCCGCGCGACTCCCGAACATAACGCTTCGCACCTGATTGGATGGTGGCCAGATATAGACCTCGTTATGTTCGCTCAGGACTCGAGTGTCAACTATGACTATAATGGTACTGGTCAAGTGCGAGTGGCCAGCGATGTTGGGCTTCTTGAGATTCTTGCAATGCGTGGCAGATTATGCCAGAGTATATTGGCTCATTGATTGATTTCTTCCGTGAGGCAGAACGACTATTGTATAGCTGCATTCGTTCAAATCTACAAGAGAATTCTATCTACTAATTTACTTTTGCTGTGGTACTGTGTGTAATCAAGTTAGTCCTGAGTCTGCAGCAAGAAATTGGTCGCGGTCTCAGTCCGACGTTGCCACAGTAATAGCATCGCGGGAAATTTCCCTCCTTGTTGAACCCGACTGCGCTAGTTAATAGGATTTATTCAAATTCCATTTCAAGTATTTTCTTCGATTGTATTGAACTGAAAGTGAAATGAAATTTATTCATGTTGGTTTCTTTCTTGTACCTTTCAAAAAATCAAAAAGATTAACTATTTAAGAATTTTGAAAGGTGCGGAATAGAAAGTTGATAAAACCAAGCTTTGTTTTGATGACATAGACTAATCGGTGCTGTAGTAATCCAAAATTTGAGGTACCTAATCGAAAGTTTAAAACGAATTTTATCTATCAATCCATCAATGGCAATTGACTTGCAGTTATTTTCATTTTGTAATTCTGGTTCATCCAGTCCACCGGTTACTCCAATAAAATTTCTTGAATGTCGCTCTTTAAAGTTCCAGTAACATGTTAATGCCAAACCAGGTCAGTAGGAAACCTTCACGTGTTCGCCACATCACCACATAATGTATGTCCTACTACTCCTACTACACGTTATATTTATGTGGGGAGGCGTGGCGTGTCATCATCGGATTTTGTTTTAGTTGGCGTCCACAAGCATGCTCGAGGTCACCGCTCCGGATGCCAAAGGGATCTCGGCGGATCCCGGCTGCCGGGTCGGGGAAACTGCATGTTACACGCGAACTGGGTTGTCGGGCGTTTCGTCATCTGTGGTGTGGCTTTGTTTTGATACGAGTTTAGTACATGAAGCGAAGTTTAGTAGACTGTATCTTCTGTCTCTTATCTAATTTCGAATGATACAGTTTGGTGCTTGAACTCAATCACGAGTCAAAAAAGCGTGACCAAAACACAATGACTATTTACAAACAGTATGTATCGTGAATTGGCTGAAAACATTACTGAATCATTGTCCAATATAAAACAATTATATCATATTGTAGAGCGGCCGGACCGCACGTTTGGCATGGCCGTGCGACCGTGATTTATCCGCTCAGAGGTGTGGACTACCGAGTCAGACTACACGAGCCGCTTGGCACTACATATATCTCTTAATTCTGTGGTAATTGGACTTACTATTCTTGGAAGCTCTTCACAATTGAATGTTTTACTTTCGGAGGGACGTCTTCTCCCCACATTGCTCACGTGGTCTAAAGCTCGTGTCATCATTGATGAATGTTTGGCACTCACTGTATCACCGCTGAGCTGTCGTTTGATGTAGGACATGACAGCTGAGCCGGCCTACGTTTACACATAATGTATGTGCGAAAAACTATTTACTTTATTATTATCTCTTTGTTTCGGGATCAATGCTGAAAGGTATCTTCGGATTTTAAGGCATCTACAATCTAATCAATGGATTCTGCTAGCTGTCAAAGCATCTCTAAGAATTATTTCGGTATTCGCAAAAACCGACACCAGACTTGCTTTTTAAAAAACTCACGATATCAGTCACATTCTTGTTCATCAAACATTTGAGAGGTGAAATGTTAAACCAAGCTATAATATACCTACAAAGAAATATTTTTCAAGTTTCTTTGGATTCAGCGGCCGGTTGCACGGTAAAACGTAGTTAACACCTAGTTTTATAATTAGGTGGCTAAGCGTGACGCTGCGAGTAAATTTAAAATAAGTAATTATAATGAAGTACGTGCGGTGGGCATGTTAATCGGCCGTTAACTGCGACTAACCTTTGTGATTTATGGCGTATGGTATGCGTGGGCGCAGCCGGGAGTATCAACAGTTTTTGTTTGTAAATGGTGGAAAAATAACGTGATGTTTGATTTTGGCAATGATTTATTGTCGCGAACTTTCACTCTTCAGGGACCTGGTCATAAATATGGAATCGTTAACAAGATGTCTTTTGATGTTGATATTATCTCCCAAACGATGGTGTCTTTACAAGCAGGGGATTGGTACAGCCAAAATCGCCAGTTCTTCTCTACAAACGTATTGCTTTGAACGTTTCCCTACTTTCCAGTGGCTGTGCGTTAACAGTTAGCACGACAGGTCCAAAGTGTGCACCTATGTAGCGAATAGCGATGCAGCGCCTTGACCGCGATGCGGCAGACTGTGGGTCGCCGCAAGCACGCGCCCCCCACCGCCCCACCGCGCCTGCGCGCGCGCACACCACCGCCCGCATTTATCGCCCCCAGATTAGGTACTACAAATGCACTAATTACTGTGGAAAATTATTTAAAGATAAACTATTACGAACTAGAGCAAACATTAACTTAAATTAGTTACTAAAACTGGTAGTATTGATACTTTATCCTGTGTACATTTTCCTGTCCGCGGATATTTGTGCTACGATAATTAAGTCCGTATTTAGACAGCTATAATTAAAGTACGATATAATTCCACGGTTCTATTTGTGGTTGAGTTATTGCGGTTGTTGGCTATTAATTGTGAGTATAAATAGACTCAGCATCCTGGTGTTATTTACCTGCTTCACGATATTGGGGACACAGCACTGCGTGCGAAGTTGTTAATTAATTTGTATGAGCTTCAAAACGTGACAATTCGAAATGATAAGAGTAGGGGAACACCAAAGAAACGGTAGATGGACAGTGTGAAAGATGATAGGCGATTGCTAAAATGACGAGTAATAAATAAGCGTAAAAGAAAACATGCGGCCACGACATCAAAATAAGTTAGGTTATGGGCAGGAGAATGATGATTGATTGCTAAATAGTAGTGATGCAACGAATACGAATACGAATATTCGTATTCGCCGAATAGTAGACATTTACCGAATAACCGTATTCGGCGAATACTAAGACGAATATATATATATATATAAATGCTTATCTAAAACTCCCAAATTTATCGCCGACTGCTGATCCACTGGCCTTTTGGCGAGAAGATGTCCATTTTCCAAGTCTGAAAAAACTCGCCCAAAAATATTTTTCACTGAAGCCATGCACAGTCGCCTCGGAAAGACTTTTTTCAACGGCTGGGAACATCCAGACTGAAAAAAGAAATCGCCTAAAACCAGAAAATCTACAAATTTTATGTTTTTTAAATAAAAATTTGCCTGTTGTAAATTTTAATTATTAGAAGAGTAAACATTCATCAAATAAATAAGTCTTTTATTACCATGGCGAGATATTCGTATTCGTAGTCGTATTCGCCGAATAGTTGGTTTGATATTCGTATTCGTATTCGTAAAAGTAGTATTCGTTGCATCACTATTAAATAGGTCTCTGATTTTTTTTCTATTTACCAAAAAAGGAAAAAAATCGCCCAAACTTCGCCTCTCACACGTGCGTTTAGCTTATAAAACGCGATCCCCTTATCCCGTATCCCTGCCTGCAATGTTGTAAGACGGGCAAGGTGATGCATCAGAATAGTTCGTTGTGCAACGCACCCCGCCGGGCCAAGGTCCCACCGAATTAACAGCTGGTCACTAGTCAGCGGCCGCTGTGACCCACTTCGGTACTATTACATGTACCGAGGAGTTGTAGGGAACAGCCATGGTCAGCTGATTGATGGCTCATCGGTGTATTTTTATTAGCAGACATACTGAAAATATTCGATACAAGAATAAAGGCGGGATGGTCTGACTGATTACCAACTTACCACCAAACTGGAAACACCTAGTCTCACAAAATATGGAAGGAGAACTTTGCCCAGGAGTGGAACACTTTGAAGGAAATAAAAATGATTTATCGTCATCAAACGTTCCCAGTTGTTTTTGAACTGACAGATGAAAAGTGCTATAACAAATTTTGCTGAATCCAGCTAGATTGAAACATGAACGGACACTCTTAGATTATGTTTGTAACTCATTAAATACCCGCGTTTCAGAAAGCCTGTAGCATGACTTCTACAAAACAAACAACGATTTATCGCAAAGTAATATTCCAAACACGTAAAGAATCTGACTCCAAGCCAAAAAAGTGCGATAATTACATTGTCACATACTCCTTCCGTTTTCCTCAAAGTATTTGCCAATCCCATCAGCAGTGTTATCACATCACATCACAGTCGGTGTGATAAGTGGCACGCTTGCCAATCACGCCGCGTGATGGATGGGAGGGTGCGGGCGCCAACTGGCCTGGCAACTAATAGGGAAGAGGGAGACCGGACTGAGACGATGAGACGCTGCCACAGAATTTGGGACGGGTCAAAGAACATTTATGAGAATTTCACACTCTTATTAGCGAGAGTGGAACAGATCTACATCGCAGTTTCACGGCTAAGTTCTTGTATTTGATGTCGATGGCTGGACTGTCATTTAAATTGTGTTCGCCTGGTAACTTTGCCATTTCTGCTGCGTCCTCTGTGGTAAACGCAGAAATGACTTTGACTGCATCGAAGGTGGAATATCGCAAACTTGTTAGTTAGGTATTGTTATCATGTCGTCCAACTAAGCTAATATGATTGACAAACAAAATATGTAGTCTGAATGGAAAAGGAATTAAGTGTACCTTTTATTACAATATTAATACGTACAAAGGGTAGTCATGTGGGAAATACAGTAACTACAACATAATTATACGATGATCTAATTAGCAGTGACATATATTCGTTCGTGAACTTTAGACTGCGACTCTCACGTAGCTACTCGTCACATTTACTTTCCGTGAACACAAACAATATTAATTAATTAATGAAGAACTAAATCATATCTTAATTGCACAAGTTATTTATGTAGGCGATCTACAATAGGACATCGACGAATGTGATAGCTGTGACTGATTAATTGGACGGAATATAAACAAAGCACAGAGCTGTGCTAACTCAGTGGTAACAACCCTGACTTATCGAACTGTAGCTCGTGGATTCGACTCCGGCAGGCTTGCTCAGCGCTGCTCTCTAAACGAAGAAGGACAATTTTATAAGGAAACTAACAAATCTTAGTACCTAAAAAATTCAAATAGGAGACATGTGACATATAACAATCCACGGTCGTGGTGGACTATACACTTCCTGTCACAAAGAAGAAGCCAGTCACGAAGGCGATGTCCCAGCACAGCGAAAGCGTTACAAACTATAACTATGGCCAAACAAAAATAATTCTACAAAAAAACAAATAGACAAAACAGTGAGATATAAACAGCGAGTGTTTGAGCAAGATAAACACGGTGATAAGGAAGGTAGGTATTCGTCGCCGTGACGTCACGGGTTAGATGTCGATGTTACGAGCGTTAGATCACTGTGAAAGTAAACAACTACTAGTATAATCACTTGAGAGAAAATAAGGAAAATGTGACGGTAGTATTCAAAATTGAGAGTGAAGTGATCAACGATCCGCGTCAAAACATTGAGGTCGTGATACAATTCTGTTACTTGAATCGACACATGGAGCCAAAATCACCTCGGTACACCCCGACTGGTTACGTAGCCCATTTCATTGAAATGAATAATTTCAGGATATCAAAAACGGGTGTCATAAACATGTCATAAATGAAGCACATGACACTATACCCATAGGTCTACTGACCCTATTTATGATAGCATCACACATGCTTCATATCAATGAATGGAATGTATCGTCGAGGCCAAGACGCTGCACGCTGGTTGCTCACAAGTGTGTCAAAGGAAACTCCCGTGCTATCGTAACGGTGAGTGCGTTAATTGTAGGAAAATCACCGGCGCGCGCGCAGCCGTACCACAGCCGGTGAAGTTTCCATTGTTGGCGGGATTGGAAATATATTGGAGGACTAATGGCATTTGTGATGTTGTGTGGTTTTGACCTCTGACTCACATCAG
Source organism: Diarsia mendica (assembly GCA_949316265.1). Classification (NCBI taxonomy): domain Eukaryota; kingdom Metazoa; phylum Arthropoda; class Insecta; order Lepidoptera; family Noctuidae; genus Diarsia; species Diarsia mendica. The sequence goes on from OX438899.1 coordinate 24,214,334, forward strand.
CCTAGCCTTTTTCCTAACCTACTACTACACAACTGAATTGGAACTCTGTCTGCGAATGAGAAAGTTGGTTTTGCTTTGAAGGTTGTAGGTACTTCTTCGTTTTTCCTCTTGTGCAACGATTAATATATAATTTCAAGAAAGTCGTCTAAGTTTAACATGATTAGTAAAGCGTCCTTTGATTACTTGTTTGTTAGTTATAAAATGCATCTACAATTTTCCATCAAGTACAATTATGATGATAAGTTATTGAATAGCAGTAATAGAGTTCCTAGGATAACTATATTCTCTGAATTCAAGCCATAATAATAATCTCAGACTGATTTGCCGCCTGCATCATTCTATTCTATACAGTACGATGAAATCAAGGAAATACCATATAATGAATACCTCCTACATTATAGTAATGGATAATGCAATTCAATCTTTTTATAAGATAGTATTATTGATGACGCATTATGACTTTCTTTTCAATATCTTGAATAGGGGTAAAACATGAATCGGACAAGCATTTTTGCTGGTGAGTTTTTTCCGCTACTTGGCGGTCGTTTAGTGGATCTTATATCAAGGGACAAGCGGCAGGAAGATGTTGATGATGTCATTTATGATCTCCAGTATTAGTATTCTTTATAACCACATAATATGAAACCCTTCCTACACTTTCAAGTAATTTCTTAACTTGTTGTATGTTAGTGAGAAAGTGTTCCCGCAATGTCAGTAGTAGCTCGGTAGCTCCCAGCTGACCGTTATCGGCGGAAGGGCGACGACCTCGCCGGAAGCCTTATCAGCTGGATACACCACGCTACTCATCCCACACCCACTTCTCAGTACCAGCAGTTATCAAGGACTAGCTGTGTCTGTGTCCCACGACGAGGATGTTGATGTCCTTTATGTAGTGTTTACTTAAATTTGTTAGCATTTTTGTCTCAATCATTTTCTCTACACTTTAACTAAGATTGCAGTCAAATTAGAAGTGTTATGAATGTCCTTTCTGCTTTTTTGCGGTCTTCTTACTTAATATAATATGTGAACTATTCAATTTTATTGACACAAAGCTTTGCCATTTCAACTGCATCGTCTCTTTGACTGGCAGACTTTTCCCTGGCACGAAGGGCAGGGAACCAGGTGAGGCTTATTCTACAATATAGTTCTACATCCGCATCCTTTAGCCGCTTCGTCGAGCATGGTCATGGTTTCGGACCGTTTGGTTTGTACCTTGTATGCTATAGTTTTTGTTACCTCTCCTATAAGTATACAAGTTTATTACTGAATCGATTCCAACGATAAGGTGTCTTGTGGTTTTCCTTGTTCCCGAACGTGTCCTAGTCTTTGTCATGCCTCAGGAAATATGGCGATTTCTTATTGGTTACTTTTATTATTTTGTTTTGTCAGTCTGGTGTCAGTCTAAGTCTAGTAGGTAACTATTCAGAAATACAATGACACATCGATATTCAGCATATTACGGGGTGGTTTTCGAATTCTCCGAATGTAGTTGCGTGCTATTCTACCCACAAGCTGGTTTTTAGTATATGCGAGTTATTGTGTAGTGTTGTGTACTGTGTGTGTTGGGACTGGGGCGGTCTATGTCCAGCAATGGAAGTTATTTGGCTGAAATGATAATGATGATGTGTTCTGCGTGTGTGCAAGAGATTTAAGGCACTATCGATCGAGGGATTATCACAAAACATAGAAGGGTTTAGCAGCGTATGATGATCGTTCCGAGCCCGTTATTAACGGGTATGAAACACTTTTGATGTGTTCTAGTGGGGATAGTAAACCGTGCCATGTTTCTTTCCGTACCCGATACGTTCATAGCATGGTTAAATTGGTCATGGCATTGTAGGTTGTTGTGGCAGACTTCTTAATATTTGTATCACAATCAAATAAAACGATTTTATTCTTTTCGTTCCGTCTATAAATCTATTTAAATGTGTTTGATTGACTGCTGCGGAATTGGGTTACTACCCATTGAGGTATAATTTACTACCCGAACATTTCAAGTTGTGTCAAACCATCGATTTACATTAATTTTATTAAACTACTAAATAATTCGCATTTTAGTAGAATATCCAAACAAATCTATTTACAAAATGTTAATTAGGGACCTACTGACGTAGTTTTGAAAACACTAAGTATTTAAATAAATGCAGTTAGTAGCTATTGGGAGCATTTTTGAACGATTTCGAAATATTAAAAAATAATTTTAAACATTTACTTAGTTTCTTCTTTTAGAAATGAATATACTTAGGTAGATTCATGTAGATAATATTTTTTGAAGGGACTTATTATCTTTTTTATGTATATTTATTTTTAGCGGGTTCTTCCCTACATAAATCATCCTTATCAATTATTATCATTGTCTTGCATTCTGTCTCTCAAATTGATGCATCTTTGAAACTTGCGATTGCTGCTTATACTATTATCGTAAGCAATCCGTCTTTCCGATAAACCCTTTAGACTGTTATAAATATTTAACTATCAATTGAAGTCCAATTTACAGCTCATATTCCATTCAAATCGTTGCCTCGTGCCGTAAGCCGGCGCGGTGGCCGCTAGTGGTGGTTAATATAACGAACTAGCTGACCCGCGCAACTTCGTCTGCGTCACATAAATATAGCTATAACCTTTCTCGATATATCGACTATCCGACATTAATTAAGCTAAATCGTAACAAACAAAAAATCTTATCTTTCCTCTTTATTACAATAGTTTAGATGGTTTAGATTAGCTTAGATTATATTAAAGTGTGAATTACTATAAAATCTATCTCTTACTGTTAAATATACTTTATCACTCTGTACTTGTAAACATTATGATGCAGTAAATATTTTGAATTTGAATTTCCCGGAGGCCAGCCAGAATCCCCCGTACCTACATTGCGACGCAACCCGCGTAATTATTTTTCCGCGCGCGTATTTTTACATTGCGATATCTTCTAAGATATTTGTTTAAACTGTATAGAGTAAAGAGCACAAATATTCTATATTAAATTTCCGTTCTAACGAACACATTTATTTAGATATAGATTAATACCATATGGGTTAAATAAGCTTCGCGAAAAATAATTCTTTTTAACCTAACATTTTAATAGTAAAAAATGGTTACAGTGAGTCAAACTTAAAAGATAGACAGATGCTGTCGCGGACTTTTTTTTAGAACTTTTAAAGACGAATAATTACTTTATACATGATATTCTCGTAACTTAAACCGTTTTCGCAGCGCACGCAACGGAAGCTCTCAGAAAGGAATTTTCTTTTCCCGTTTTTGCAACATTTCTCATTTATGCTCCGCTCCTATTGGTAGTAGCGTGATGTTATATAGCCTATAACCTTCCTCGATAAATGAACTATCCAACACAAAAAGAATTTTTCAAATCCAACCAGTAGTTCCAGAGTTTATCGCGTTCAAACAAACAAACAAACAAACAAACAAACAAACAAACAAACAAACAAACTCTTCAGCTTTATAATATTAGTATAGATAACACCAAAACATAACATGTTATTGATTCATAACGAATAACGTTTGTTATACCGACGCTGCCTACGTGTTATCATTATAATGTCTAACTCAACAACACGCCCAACGAATAACAGCGGGGCCAGAACGGGGTAATATGATAAGTTTAACAACGTAGCAAGCGGTGGCGCGCGGCGGTCCTACGATGCACCGTTCCCGAGTTATGGGCGCTAAAAGTTTCTGTTAAAAAAAAAATTGAAATTGAAATATCTCGAAAACGGAGCGTCCTAGGCAAAAAAGGACCAAAATTTTGACCCCCCTCTGACACCCCCGTGATATTTAAGTGAGAATCACGTAACACCAAAAAAAAATTTTTTTTACACTGATCCAACTTTACTTAATAATAACATTTTAGTAGTCCTAAAACTGTGCAGTATGAAGGAAAGTTCATTGATAATTTAAAACGATATAATAATATTCGTTCTTAATATAAATAATAACAAAATTATTATATTCGTTCGTATTCCGTCCACTACGTGATAACATTCACAGCGCATCATTGCGCCCGTTTAACGTGTTGTCGAATAAAACGACAACGTCTCCGCGTTCATATTGCTCCCGCGTTTTGTTTCAACTCGTTATAATGATAACGTATAAAATAACATGTTATAAAAATATATTCAATAGTCTATAACATGATAATTATTTATAGCGGAATTGCACACCACTAGTGGCCGCTACCTTCTAGCGTATGATGTCGCTGGCTAGTGGCTCGTGTTCAATGGAATCGATCGGCCATAGTGGGTGATGACCCAAGTTCACGGCTAGGCCGCCGGACAGCGCGGCCCCCGCACGGGGACGACACGACCACGACATATCGCGCTCACACGCATCCATCACATAATATAAGATCAAACGAACTTCTTGAAGTGAAGTTCGATCAATATTATATGAGTCGCTTCATTCGAAGATACAAATAACCATGTAGTGCCTTTATTCTACAAGGCTCTATTCGCACGTTTAAAGAATCGACTTTAGTCGATCGTCATTTTTTTTTTTTATCTGTGGTGTGGACCTCACTAGCGTGGCGTGATATTCGTGCCGTCATTCTTGTTTAGAGATCAGTTTTCTACGATGGGTTTGGGTGGGTGAGGACTTTGTATCTTCGAATGAAGCGACTCATATAATATTGATCGAACTTCACTTCAAGAAGTTCGTTTGATCTTATATTATATTTCGTCGCTTCATTCTTCAGATACAAATAACCATGTAGATGTTTAGAGATATGTTCTCAGATTAGTAAATAAAACTTTAATAAGTAAAGTTTTATATTAACAGTAGAAAACTTTTATTTTGATAACAAAAAACAGAAATTGTTCTTGATAGTAAATAACTATAAATTATTAAGTTCCTAATCATTTTTAGAACAACAGACAAAAACAATAAATACCTTTAGGTATTTTGATTTTAAGTATTACATATAGTAATTAATAATAATTCTAGATTTAAATTACGGAAGGCGCAGATAGATCTAGCATACATTCCCTCATCAATTAAGGGTCGGTTTTAGAACCCAGAAAATGTCTAAGACGAACTAGCCCAACCAGCCGTCTTCCGGATGGTGTCAACACATATAGGTACTTCAGCGGAAGCCGCCGCCGAGGTGGAGGCGTGGCGCGTGCTGTGCGCACTGAATACTGTGACTTCGACGCCGCTCTCCGCTAGGGTCTGCCCACCTACTGATAGTTTGTGACGATGCTTTTTACATGGTCTTTTAACGACAAGCAAAATACTATCGTTTTCTTCAGTTCGTGAAGCAGATGTTACCTAAAGGTAATCAACGAGAGTTTTTGCAGGGCATAATTATCCTGGGGTTCTCTACGAAATAGGTAGGGTAATAAAGATAAAACGGGTTTTTTTTTTTTTTTTTTTTTTTTTTTTTTTTTTCTCGATTTGCTGCAGAAGTCTTTATCATGTCAGTAATGTTTATGTCTATACCAGTGGGAGATTTGTTGATATTTTGCACTCTATTATTGGAGACAAATTGTACTCGATTTTAACTAAAAAACGCATACAAGAGATGCTTTTTTTTTTTTTTTTTTTTGATAGTTTATTAGGGTCAAGATTATTACGTTTTTTCAATGAGACCATTGGGAAACGTAGTCCAGTACTATTTTTGGGTCCCAAGTTGTGTTTTACTTGGGATGAGATGGCTTTTGCCTGTAAATACCTTTCAGTACCTAGACGTTTCATTTTCTCGTCTGCTTCAATGTTATTTCCGAGGGGTAATGAAAGGGCAGATTCGGTGGCTATTGATAGCGCCGTAAGATGCTCCCTGTCCCTATGTCCATATCTGACATGAGCATTCTTCTCAGCAAGGGAAACCAAGATTAGCCAGGCCAAAAAGGAAAGACTAGGATGCCAGTGACTGAGTCGTCAATAATTTCTCTCAAACATTTTAGGCTTAAAGCACACGGAGGAAAAATCGTAGAAAAAGGTAGATTGCCAACTAACTGTAAAAGTATCGACTTTTATGGAATCAGGGTCCGGTCTTCATGGAACGTTTTGGCTACATTATGATATTTGTGCGGGAAGCGAATAAATCGATTTTTGGTTTAGGTACCTAAAATTTGAACTATCTTTTGGAAAGTCAAATCCGAGATTCTTCTGGATTCTTCATCTATATTGTCGTGTGTTAATGTATGACGCAAATAGAAATATATTTCGCTTCTCACACCGTTGCCAAATAGATTTATTCAGTTAATTTAAATGTGGGAATCGAACTCCATGCATACATTTAATTAGCTGATAGCAGATGTGTTATCCACACGAAGCAATACGGAACAGTTACAATGCAAGCTTGCAAAGCACTTCAAACCTCTAAGACATACCGCTGGATTTTCCAGCCACCCTTTGCTCGATTTCCGTTATATAGACTGCCCCCAGCCTGTCCTAAAAGCGTTAGTGTAGATTTCTAAATCGAAATGGTAATCTCTTCTCAATACGTTGTGTGTTAAGTTGAAAATCCGTCTCCACCGTTCTAGGTCAAAGTCTTCAAAGTCACCTTGACCACTTGGTCACTTCAGAGAGACCTTTGAAGGGCTAAATCTTTTGACGTTTGAGAGTTTTGGTGTATAACCAACCATATAAATATCTGACTGCAGGACAAGCTGCAGTAAGTACTCAACCAATCAACTACTAACTAGCTAACTATCGTTCCTTATTCGAACAGTTAGGAAGAAAAGACAACTTAATGATCATCGCATGATCCCTGTTTGTTTGTCATCTGGCAGGCCCAGTGACATATCGACGCTATAAAATATAAAACCTAAAACTTACGAATTTGTCGTGGTTCAAGACATTGTTTTTTTTGTTTTTTGTAATTAATTACAAAACCTAAGCATTTAAGCAATGTTTCGTTAACGTTGTCACGACATTGTTATCATAAGTACGCGCTTTTACCGATGTTAAAGATGTCATCGAGAGATATTACTAACCTTTGTGTCTTAGGTGAATAACCTGGTTCATCAACTTCGTGAAAAAACCTAGGCGCAACAGATAAAACCATAGGGCATTGCGTTAAACTCGTATGTTTGATCAAACTGAAAACGTAAGTATTTACGATGTTCTTTATAAATAGGGACTAAAAGATAAGTTTCCTTTAGGCCAATACTTGCCATAAATCCATCTTTAAGTAAAAGTCTAGCTGCAGTCTTATGGTTCTCCATTTTAAAATGAGCAGTGTAAAACACAGTTATTTAAAACCTTTGAATTTAAAATAACCTTTTTGTCCTCTAAAGGTTCAGGAGTCAAAAATATTTTGGAAACTAAATCATTGTTGCGATACAGAAATAAATAGTTGATATATTTGATTCACTTTTTTTAAAATGAAAAGGAATATCCTTCGTAATTTAATACAGCGCCATCTGTATAAAACAGTATGAACCTCTTTGAACGTTTTCATAGATAATACTGCGTTCGAAGTGTAAATGGCAGTAAAAGCCGCTAAAGCGGTCGGGACGTTTTGAGTGGTTAGATAATATAATTATCCACTTAAGAATTAATGGATCATCAGTGATCTTTGAGCTGCGCTTGGCTTGCGCGGTGCTGGGGCAGTCCTCCTTGGGCCTTCCCCCCCCCCCCCTTGTTCGACGAGAAGCGAGGAGAGGCTGCCCAGTTTCCCTGGGAGCGCGGCAGTTTGATTGTTGCCTGGTATGAAGTAGGAGTTTTTGGCTATTGCAGCGGCCTTCTTGATTGAAAACCATGGTTTTCGATCACTTTCGTGGTTTTTATCTTTTACGAAAACTTGCTTCCAAAAAGCAATTTATCACGATCACTATCTTGCATTAGGTAGGTATATTTAAAAATTCTAGCCCGGAGTGACGAATTTTTTTTTTTTTTTTTTTTTTTTTTTTTTTTTTTTTTATTATTATTATTATTATTTTTTTTTTTTTTTTTTTTTGAGGGTAGACGTAATTTTTACTTCTTACATTGTATTAACAAACGATTAATCTCTCAGGAAGTATAAGGACACTAAGGCGGTATTATAAATAACCGTCATGAGGGTACATGATCCACCTCCAGGCATTTTATTTAATTTTGTATTAATTACAAATTACCTTCGTGATGACACACGGTCAACCTCTAGGTTGTATAGTGAGTTACCTTCGTGATGACACACGGTCAACCTCCAGGCTTTATCAGTTACCTTCGTGATGACACACGGTCAACCTCTAGGCTTTATCAGTTACCTTCGTGATGACACACGGTCAACCTCCAGGCGTATTATTTGTTTTAACGTAATCGTCTTTTGGACAATTACAGATAACCTTCGTGATGACACACGGTCAACCTCTAGGCTGTATAGTGAGTTACCTTCGTGATGACACACGGTCAACCTCCAGGCGTTTTATTTGTTTAAACGTAATCGTTCTTTGGACAATTACAGATTACCTTCGTGATGACACACGGTCAACCTCTAGGCTGTATAATGAGTTACCTTCGTGATGACACACGGTCAACCTCCAGGCGTTTTATTTGTTTTAACGTAATCGTTCTTTAGACAACTACAGATTACCTTCGTGATGACACACGGTCAACCTCTAGGCTGTATAGTGAGTTACCTTCGTGATGACACACGGTCAACCTCCAGGCGTTTTATTTGTTTTAACGTAATCGTTCTTTATACAATTACAGATAACTTTTGTGCTAACACGTGGTTAACCTCTGATGCTGTAGGTAGGTATAGTGAGCTACGTTCGTGATGACACACGGTCACCCTCCAGGCATTACAATATAGATTGAACTATATTTCTCTTAAATATTTTTTACCAACACACTTAACATCACTTAATAACAGTAACGGTTTACTAACCTGATTTTTTATAGGACTCTTCCGATGACGAATAAATAATTCTGTTACCTACATTTTCTTTGCTGATCTTCTAGTATTCGAATTTTACGTTGATAACGTTCAATTCTATCCAGATTTCTTCTTTTCGGCATTATAATGACGATTGCTGAGCACGTAATATTCACTAGTGTTTAAGGCGCGTGCGAACGATGCCTCGCAAGAAAAAGGAATGACGGCACGAATATCACGCCACGCTAGTGAGGTCCACACCACAGATAAAAAAAAAAAATGACGATCGACTAAAGTCGATTCTTTAAACGTGCGAATAGAGCCTTGTAGAATAAAGGCACTACATGGTTATTTGTATCTGAAGAATGAAGCGACGAAATATAATTATAACGTTTATTTTAGAGGAGCTGTAGGGTTGACAAAACTGAAATGTTTATGATACCGCTTCGTTTCATGTTTTATAACGAGAGGCGTGTCAATCAATGCATATTTTAAACTGACTTCTAACAGATCTATTCCGTGTTGTGACGCGCATGCAGACATCATTCACAAATACAATGATTGATTACAACATGTTTACTTGCCAAGAAAAGAACGTTTGTGTTTAAAACGTTAAAGTTTCGCGTCTAGACGCTGTATTTCAGTTTTATAATTTTCACAATCAGCTTGACCCTGGAAATGAACTCACATTTCAGCAATTTCACTATATAACACATTCGTAGCGGGAACATAATAAAAACGGAATAATGGTTTCACATTTAAAAATAAAATGTCGTAGCTTTGCAATATTGTGACAAACACATTATCAGTTATTTTGATGACGATAGGAATCGTAAAATGTTCGCAATCAACCCTAGCGACAACGTAGGTGTTCGGCAACACGGCAGTTACAAATAGAATGTATGTAAAATAAAAACTCGCTCGCGGAAATCCTATTTGTATGGACGCGAAAATAGAAATTAGCGACAACGGCCGCTCGGAACGTGAACGATTTTAGCGCGCCATCGCCAGTCGACGGGCAACACTTGCACTATCGGAATAGCCTTCCTAAATAGAATATTTTATTGCCGGCTATATTCAGCAGCCTCTGAACTGAACGGCTATATAAATCGTCTAAAGTAGTTTCATAATCGGTTCTCGGACGTGTGATACGACATTATAATTATCTTGCATACATACAATTGACATGTAAACTCACACCTTTTTTTCTAAGGGGGTGGCAGAAAGCACAGTAAGCCTCATTGATAATCTTCTCTTTTTTTGTAAGATGTGGCATTTATTGTACAACACGGGCACAACTTTCTTATCTTTGTTTTGTCACTATGTAGGTAATTTCCCGAATTTGACATCGCTAACCTTTTTCTAAACATAATCTTTGTTTTACAGGTAAGCCTGAGTCACATCGAACAAACTGAAGTATTCGCCGCTACAGCGATAGGTATCGTACCCACTATATCCACACATATCCATCTATATTTAGACAGAGATAAGCTGCTTATAACGTGATTCATATTATTTACTGATTAAGTGCGGGTAGGTAGTGCGCAGCTGTCAGAGGTCAACTATGTGCGTCTTATCGTGCTTGTAGCAGAACTGTGGGGATACTGAAGCAATAGACTGCTCGTCTTGCAGTTTTGCTATCAGTCTAGGATGTCACTACGTTTGCACATTGAGCTAAGCAATTGATTTAAACCGAGTTCTGGTTGAAACACATACCTACGACGAAAGATTTTTTTTTGTAGTGTGGGAAATCATCAAATTACTCCTCCCGCCCTGGGCGGAGCGAAAATGAGGGTTAGACTTCTACTGACTAAAAAAACCCATGTTCCTTCTTAGCCCTTTGAGTCCGGATCCGCAGTATCTCTTTCGGACAACCCGCAGCAGAAGTTATCCTTGAAAAGGCACCTAGGTATGTCCAAGCTCTATTAGGTACTTCCATTAAACCGAAAAGCTCTATGACGAATCATTTATATGCCATAATGTTGAAAACTAGATAAAACAAATCCACCGGAAAGTACATAATCAGATAAAGCGAATGACACCCTCATAACATTCGCTCAGATATTACTTACTAATGACGCGACAAATCGGTCCGCAATCACTATTATAATTATCTGCAATAGCTGCAGTTATCACTTTGTCTATAGTGTGCGGTTATCCGCTCATTAAGCCACTAATTAGCCCGTGTGTAACGTGGCTATTTTCAGAACATGCGGAACCATAACACTTGAAGCTAATATTGTGGCCTGTGGGTTTAGTGGAAATATTTGACGTTTTCTGTACTGCGTGTACATCTCAAGGTTGTGTTCTTCAAGTATATTTAGATTGGCCTTTATAAAGTTTATTTATAACTAATCAAGTTCCACTTGAAGTCAATACTAATATAGTACAATCAAATCGAATTAACCAGGTTTTATTTAATATGAAATATTTTATGAATGTTAATAAAGAATTGTCTTAATACCTACATAAGTATCTTCAAGAAACGGTAGCTTTATGAAGTACCTTAATCCTTCTCAAAGTACATACAAGGATAGAGCTATACCAAATGTTAAGATTTTTTTACCTCAAAGCAAATATTTGTTATATTTGCCTCCTTCGCAAGTTTGCAAGACCGCAAGTGAAATTGTTACGATTCATAACAGAAAAAGAAAATTGGAGAAGCTACATAAATATAAATAACATACAAAACAACACAACGTGTCCCATAAAAATGACATTCATACATAATGGAAACAGCCATTCAATCTCGATACCCATTTATATTCCCTTATAACACAACCCACACAAAATAAGCCAAAATACAGTTGTCTCATAAAATCGACATAACAGCTCATGATTTCGACACATGACCATTTGCGATGTGCTATTTATAGAACCGTTTACCATTCGCGGAGTATGCAACGAACGAGCAACATGGCTGGTTACGCTGATTACAAGTATATTGTTTTAGTGTTCTATATTTAGAACGGTGACGAAACAAAATGGCGGTGCTTATAGTGACCCGTTTGGGTTCGCTTATGGAAATGTTCCGTGATTCTTATATGGAGGTCATGGGAGTTTAAATTAGATGTTTTTAACATGTGTTGCTGGCAGATTATGTCAGAAGGATGTGTAGTATCGCACATGTTTCGTAATGAATTCATTTTCCATTATTGTTTTGATAGAAGGAATACACAACGTTACGACTCTATGTCCCATGCAATAGGGGGTGAACCTATTAGCCATTATAGTGGCATTAAAAAAACAATAACAATTGAACAAAACATTCACAATTATTATGATGAAATACATAATAGTATAGTTAATAATTGAGTAACCTATTTCCGCACAAAACAACAACTTAGGTACATTATTTTGTCGTAAACACGTCGTCAAATAACTAGTAAACATTTCAACTTATACATAGAATTACATTGCAGTTGTAAACAAGGAGGGCCAATTAAAAACAATTATTTATTAGTTTATAAGTTGAGGAAAACATAGCACCTAGGTACCTGACGGTGGCTCAAGTTGTACCAGGGGAAATACAAATTACCTTTTATTTTAAAACTTCCTTATCTAGCTTGACCAACACCTGTATACCTACGGTTAAGATACTTGTGAATTACCTACTGTAAAGCAATCTTAAAATCCAGCTAACAGATTTTCATCATCGATCTGCCTAGCCTTCTCCGAACTATGTCGGAGTCAGTTTTCTGCCTAATAGGATGCAGCTCGAAGGACCTCCCCAACTAGGGCATGAATATCGGAATCTCGGAATCTCGTAATATCGGAATCTCGGAGCGAAATTTCCGATATTACAATTCCGATATTGGATCACTCAATATCGGAATTGCAATATCGGACATATTTTTCTATATTTTGAGTTTTAAACTGAACCTGTATTTTAGATCCATGTGTAGCGCCGAGCGCGACAGCGCACTACCGTATCCCGGTTGCCAGTTCACTAAATGCCACAATTTTCATCAAAACATCGTTTAAGTCATAGAATCTCGTTGTTTCTAATTGTCATGGTCGCTTTAGTCATTAATTTTATCATGAATTTGGTGATTCCTCACTAATCAATATAGGGAGAGAACTTGTTATATAAATTAAAGAATAACACTGCATTTAGTGGTACAGTAGGTACTTACTACGATCTACAATTATGTGTTTGAAGAATCATGAAAGTATGTTTAAGCAGTTTGGACAGAGTATAATAATAAATCTATACTTCTATACTAATATTATAAAGAGGTAAAGTTTGTGTGTATATTTGTTAAATTGTAAGGGGTAATCTCGGGATCTACTGAACCGATTTTAAAAATTCTTTCACCAATAGAAAGCTACATTATTGCCGAGTGTCATAGGTTATATAAAAACCCGAAAAATAAAAAGTGGTAGTCCGTTTTGCAAAGTGAATCGGAGAAAAAAGCAAAGCTGCGGCGGGCGCGGGATGGTTTCGGGTTTAATTCAGTTCGCGTTCGTGCCCACTTCGGGAGAAAGGGGCGTGGCCTTTTACATCTGATCTGAGAGGTAGGTACCCGCGCGGCTTAGTCGCGTGGTCCGCTCCTTACGCAGCGGACGTCCCCGAAATTGAATTTTTCGAAACGTAATTAGCACACTTTCGACTAATTATGCCCAACGAAGTGGGCACGGGTCAGCTAGTAAATACATAAAACACTATTACAGTCGGCAAAAATGTAGCTTACCTCTGTCATGAGTTGGTGACAGACGATGGCTTTCTAATAATCTGATAAGGCTGATGATGATCAGCCTATAATGTTCCCACTGCAGGGACTCAACCCTCCTCTTTAGGAGAGGGATGGCCTATAATCCACCGCACGCGGGCCTAGTGGGGGTTGGCAGATGTCACATGTCTTCGAATTTTTTGGTTCTAAGACATGCCGGTTTCCTTACGTTGTTTTCCATAACCGTTTTGAGTATGCTGCATAATGCTTTAATGATATTCCTTCTTTTTATCAAAGAATCCAAGTTTTTGTTTCGTATTATTCTTTTTTCAAAACTAAACCAAAATAAATTATTGCTAATACACATTATTATGAAGATACTCGGGTGGTTTTTATGTTAATTAGATTCAAGGCAAATCGCATTGAAACTTTTCTATAACACTATGGTGATACGGTAATTTTTAAATGTTGTGTGACACGAAATACAGATTTGTATGTAGGATGACGTTGCGGTACCGCACCGTTCACGCATTGAGTGGCCTCACTGTTGTCCTATATGTCATTATTAAGAAATCGTTTATAAAAAGTATATAGAAATCGAAATAGTACCTATTATAAAACTTTAACATTCAAAATAAAGTAATTTCTGTCTAAAAATGGCATTTACGACCTTTCTAAGCCGAAGTAGCGCTATTTGATTTAATAAGTAAATAAATATTTTAAAACAACCAAAGTTTGAACCAAATGATCTAATAAATAAAAAGAGAAGTCCTGACTGACTGACTGATTGACTGACTCATCAACGCCCAGCCCAAACCCTTGGACCTAGAAAGCTGAAATTTTGCACAGAGGTTCCCTTTATAATGTAGACAAGGAATAAGGAAGGATTTTTCGAAATTCAACCCGGGAGGGAGTTAAATAGGGGATGAAAGTTTGTATGGAAAATCGTCATTTTCACGCGGGCGAAGCCGCTGGCAAAAGCTAGTATAATATATTATTCAAAAATGTTTTTATTGCACTCAATCCAACCTCATACCGAATTTGTGCAATTTATAAATAAAATGTGCAATTTCAAATTAAATAACGTAATTCCGATATTAATATCGGAATTCCGATATTGAGATCTAATATCGAAACTCAGTATCGGAATTGAAAATCTTCCGATATTACATGCCCTATCCCCAACTAAGTCACTGAATTAATTTCTCGTGCTTGTCTGACTTTCTGGTTTCAGTGTAAAGCTTCTTATTGACCTAATATAACTAACCACTGCGACATGAAAATCCAACAATCAATTTAATGCAAAAGCCGTGACCGCATCTCTTGGACAAACAACGCAAGTTAGCAACAAGCCAAATACCATCTACAAAAATATCCACCAATAACTTTGAAATGACCCCTGACTTAACCGAGATAATATTAATGAGCTCTCTAATAATAGAACTTGATTATTCACTAACCAAGTCTTTATGTCCTCGTAGAAGAACTTAGCCGCGTGATGTGATATTAAGTGTGTGCTATTTTTAGTGTATGTTTTGTTTGTCCGCATACATTAACATGTTTTATGTTAGCAGCATGCTGTATGGTTTAACTATTAGACTGGTTATTAGTGCTCTTAAGCTTATTTTAGCGATTGTGTAGGTGTGCGTTACTTGTTTGACCGCCAGACTAAAATGCTGTTGAATATGCAGGTGATCTTGCTAAGTATGGTGCGATACTCATCTTCTTGTATTTGGTATTTTCCATTTATTTGTGGTCGAGACTCTGCCTGTCACTCGGTCTGCATAAGCTAGGTATATTTAATACTAATTTCTGAGTATTCGTTATCAATACAGCAGAACTAAATTGGCTGTGATACGAAGAAATGCTTGCAAACAGATTCGTAAGCCAAATGCGCGTAACAACATGTTTACATATTCATAAGATAATTTCATATGCACATATCATTGTAATATTGTAATTATCTATTATTGTCGAGAGCGCACCCTGCACGAGCGAACAGCAACCTGCTATATTTATGTACATAATAACAGCAGATATAGAATACTTCATAATGTAAACAGGTATGGTATATCTATTATCCTTTGAACAAAAAAAAAAATACCCTTTTTCGACCAGTTTTTGTATCAGACTTTATATAAAGGCTCTAATTTGCAAAAACAATCACTTGCTGCTACCACAATTTGAGCCACTTTATAACTTACTAAAGTACTATAATATTTAGTAACAATACAAATGCAAGCACGTTTAGCTAAAGAAGGAGTGTTTGTGCAGGAATGTCTGTGCCATGTTATTAACATTCCTGACATAGCAAACAAGGTAGGTTTGCGACGACAAACAAGTGAACATCATCAGCTGCTTGTCATTCCACCGCCGCTGCTGTAAAAGTGAATGGAGGAAAATAAATAGTTTTAATGTTATTGTACTGTCATTATTATTGCACAATTTGAAGTAATTTGTCCTGCGGTAAGTTAGCTTTATAGGTTAGGCTAGTTTAGATACAGACATTCTTGTTCTAGGGTACAGTTTGGGTTTAGACAAACAACGCAGGCTGTGTTTTAACTATATGGTTATAAATGTAATAAATAAAACATAATGTGAAAGCATATACTTAGTCGTAAAAATAAAAATGTGAAAGTGGTTGACTATTCAGTAGAGCTTTAAAAACTACTTGGTTGTGAAATAAAGCCTGATTTAGCCAAGTCATTAGTATCTACATAAACGAAACGTCAAGTATGTTTCTCGAAGGCAGAGACATAATAAGAGCAGCCTAATAAGCGCAAAATTAATATAAGAAAACAACGAATACTTGAATGAATGTACATAGGTAGGTATGCCATGCCCCAAAGCTCGCTTCGCTTACTCGTTAAGGAAAACGTGGCCCTAAAACCAGAGGAGTTTTGTTGGTTGCTTTATAATTAATATTGTACAGTTGTAAATTTTTCCTCATTAACTTGTCAATAGTGTCACGTTTAGCTGTTATTTGACCATGTATAAATAGCTCCGGCCTTATCGCCCTCACTGATTACACCATGGTTTCATAAAGCTATTTCTGTATACGGAAATTATTAGTTTGCGGTTTTGATAGTGAGTTAGCAGGACTGCACACTGTAGGTACCTACTCAATACTACTTGTACTGTAGGTACTGAAGAAAGAACCTTAATTAGCACTTAACCACGTTTGTATGTCCACCAGTTACTCCGAACCAAAATAGGTACTTGGTTATTTGTTCTACTAAACTAAACTATACTGTCAAATATCTTTTTACGTGTTTAGCTATAAATTCACCTGCAAAGCACCCTTTATGGTACTCATAGAGCTTGAAATGACACATCAGCTATGACTAACACAGTTCCTAAGTTTGCCGCCATTTGTTATTGACTTCCCCATAGGAAAATCAGAGCAACAGCACAATCATAATCAACCTCTAACGTTCCCACTTCTGGGACACAGGCCCTCCTGTTTATGGGAGGCAGTAGACAGTCATCGTCCACACGGATACCTAGTTTTGGTCTAAGACGTGCTGGTTTCTTCACGATGTTTTCCTTCACCCTTTCTTTTGATTAGTGTGGTAATGTAAATAACCTGTTTGGTAATGCACATATCAGTTGCGACCATTCCCTCAGTGCCGCCATTGCACAACAGCACCTATTTCAGTAGAATCCCATCTAAAAATGTAAATTGTGAGCATTCATTTAACAGAGTTGTTGTTCGGTGATAAAAACAGAAATAGCAACAGTGCGGCCGCTATAAATACGCCACATTGACAGGAAAAGTGCTGGTAATATATTGTGTAAAAATAGCATCCATTGTTTGGATTATGTTCGCGATATAAATAACTTTAGCGGCGAGTTTTATGTGCTAGTTGGCGACAATTGCTTTGTCGAGCTGATACATAACCAGGCTCGTATATAACGTTTTATATACGTAGATGAACACGTAGGAAATTGACTTATTGCACTACATATAGGTATGTTGTTGGATTTATATTTGATACGGCTATGTTGCTTCTCGTTATTGCTACCTAATAAAATTATACCAGAGTGTGCCCACGACTGGGACACAGTTGTAAGTGGTACGGTCGTGATTCTCCATGCGGCATCCAGGTGCAACTTATGGACCATTTATTGATTTAGAAAATCTCGAAATATATGTGTATAGGATTTGAAGAGTAGACACAGTTATCGTATCGTAGCCCGCATTTAGAAATGTATTTTTTTTATGCATTTCAGAAACCTGAATTAATATGAGCAAACTTTATTTTAAAAGCTTTTATTATTTTAGAATACTTTTTATGATACCAATAAAACACTAAAATGGTCTTAGAAAGAAAGTATATGATAATGTTTGTCCACAAATGTTTGCTTTCAGATGCTCATGTTATTTTTTTTTAAACTTCTCTGTGTTCCTGTGTACAACAAGTCATTTTCTATAAAATATAGGTATAGACACGTTTCCCGATCGCTGATACAGCACATTTTATTAGTTGAAGTAAATAACGTTTATTTTAGTAACGTCTATTCTTGTCCTGCAACGTAGTTATGATAGAGCACGTTTTTACTTCCTTCCTCAGTGTATTGCAACAAAAATAAATACAATTAAATGGCTGAATTTGCGAACTTGGCTCGCTGATTTATTGCTGTACAACCAGTTCTTTATTTATAGTAGGTACTAACTATATTAGCATTTTATTCGTATTGAATGCACACATTAGCATAATGTTTAACTTAACTTAATATAACTATTAAGTTTAGTATAAATATCAAATATCATAATTGTAATAACCCAAAATATTACCCAATCTTACGTCAACAATTTTTTAAAACAATTCCGTTACAATGATGACTTCCTTACATAGTATAAAACAAAGTCGCGTCTGTTTGTTTGTTTATTTGTTTGTTTGTCTGTATGCTTAAATCTTTAAAACTACGCAACGGATTTTGATGCGGTTTTTTTTAATAGATAGAGTGATTCAAGAGGAAGGTTTTAATACCTTTTTTGTACCCGTGCGAAGCCGGGGCGGGTCACTAGTAGTAAAATAATAAACAGATTACAACAAGTACACATCAAATTTTACAAGCCTCAAATATTTCCACTAACTCACACTTAAAGGATTCGATCACAGCATGTTATCTACAAAAATCATACAGACGAATAATTATGAACCTCCTCCTTTTTTGGAAGTCGGTGAAACAATTAACGCTTGTCGCGTAATACAGTTATCGTAATGGTTTACAGTGAACAGTATTAATGCTGCTTTAAATACATTTAACCGGTACAGTTTGCCGACCCCAGACACTAACTGATATTTCAATACGTTAACCTGTCCGAATCTGGTGTCCAGAGCCACGTCCTCAAGTTCGTACCGGGCTTATCTTTTCATCATGCAAATTTAATTTAATAAATTATAATCATGCCATATTGTTTAATACCCTACCTAAACTGAGCCAAATAGCTATTTAGCGCGTCACCTCAGTCAATGGCCGTCGCCATAAAATGCACGTGGCGCACTAAAATCTATACAATTGAACATAAATAGTGCCTCGTCTACTACTGCCATACTAACTCAAATTAAACGCAGTCATAACTTGTGGGAAATGACAAGCGGCTGAAAGGTAAAATGCTCTGTTTACGTCTTTCTTAGCGTGTCGATGGCAACTCAACATTTTGGGATTTTCGCACTTTCAGTCATCATAATCATCAGCCTTTAATGTTCCCACTGCAGGGACTCATGCCTCCTCTCTAGGAGAGGGATGGGCTATAATCCACCACGCGGGCCCAGTGCGGATTGGTAGATGTCACATGTCTTCGAAGGCAACTGGGCATATCCCAGTTGTATACGTCCCTGTGTGCCTATTGGCCTTGTTCTGTTCTGTCTCCTGCTGATATGGAGGGAAGTGGAAATTATGTTTTTTCCTACTCCTCCGCTATTCTTTTCTGATTAATTTCGTTGCGGGATCCAAGACAATTAAATCGCTTCTCTGGGACTTCGTCGAGCTTCATTGTCTCGGCGCTTTTCTTGTGGTCGCCACTGTTGATTCTGGCTAACAGGAGTTACAGTGGTTTGGGAATAGTGGCGGGATTGTCCCTTAAAAAAAATAAAAAAATGTCTTCGAATATTTTGGTTCTAAGACATGCCGGTTTCTTCACCGTTTTAAGAACAGTGGTGATGAAATAAATTACACAAAATAATGCGCTTGCCTAGTTTCGAACCCACGACTTATTGTTCGTAAGTCGGAGCCGCCACCACTGGGCCACCACTGCACTTTCAGTAGTGTCCATCAATTCCTGTAAAGTACAAGCAACAGTACAGTGCCTTACTGAAACTACTACATGTATGCACAACCTTCATCATACCTAATTAGTGTGAATATCCTTTGCTCGTCTGTCTTCTAATTTGGTCTTCCAAACTGTAGTTGTTTCTTATGCAGCATCACCAATTCACCATGTAGTCCTGCGTGACCTGCGTAGCTTTCTTCCAGAGAATATTATGTGCTCCATTTCCTCTAGTTTCATCGACAGTGTGTGCAATGAAGGTGCCATTCTCACATAATATCCCCTGGTTAAGTGAAATGCAACTTGATTGAATATTATCTAACCAGTCATCAATGCTATGCGATTTGTCTGCTCCACATCGATGGTTCGCTACAGTAGAAAATTCCAGCCATACTACTTGATGACTAATGATAATGATTTACACTACAACTTACTATGCTGATAAACGTAGTCGCGTGCGCATAAAAACGCGCCTCCCTTTCAACATGCAGTTAACATCCATTGTCATCTATTATTAAACGGTTATTTTCCTATTATTGCTTTCAATGAAGCTCTTTTTTATTCAGTTATCCAGCATTGTGTGTGTAGGGATTTTATGGAAATGTCCGTTATACTGGCATTAATTAGCATCGGATCACAATAATCTTGTTTACCATGATGCGGTTGTAGAAAAACTAGCTAATGAGGTTAGCACACAAGAGAATAGTTGTCTCTGTCACAAAACAATGTAGGTAACTATAAATACTGTTAGGCTTAGGGCTAACAGCTTAATGAGAAGAGTTCTTTGTCATAGGACTCTGTTACTATTGATTCAGAAGGGAGGATATAGCGAGACTTGATTCCCTTTCAACCCTTCGTAAAACAAACCTTGTTAGAACTTAGAACACATCGCTTTTTCAATCAAAAGCATTTGATTGTTTGTTTGGCTCGCCCTCGCACTCGTCGATACGTCGGCTATAACTCGTCGGCTATTTATAGTCGCCGGCTTCAATCACGCGCCGAACTCGTGCAACTGTGTATATAGCCTGTATATAGACGGGCTACTTTTTGTTTTTTTAATATTTCAATCGCGATAACCTTTGCGGTTGCTATTGGGGACGGGATCGGCAGAAAATAATTAGGAGTGGATACAATTATCTTGTAACTAAACTATCTGGCAAGCATCGCGTTGCAGTTGGAGTGTGAACTGATGTTGGTATACCATGGGTGTGTTGTGACAAAAGGTATTTCGTCTATGTATGAATCTTATGTTAGATAGTTTTATACTTGCGTTGCATATTGCTCTTGCACTAACATATTCAAACATCCTAGCTCTGTCAACTTTATGTCATAAACAGCACGATGTTTCAAATACGTTTACCGCTAATCGTATTTCTGTTGCAAGCGGGTCTTATACCTTGTATTTTTAAAATAACTGTTTCCCCAGTAAACTCACTTAGGTACATTGAATTTCTCAGAAAAGTTTCTTGGGCCAACTACATTTACGCTTTACTTGAACTTAACAGTTACGTGATCACGCCCAATTTAACTCGATTACCAACATTAAGTTAACTGGAAAAGTTCAAAATTGTACGACGTGCGTGCATTAAGAATTTAAGACAATGGAATTAATTATGGGTTTTGGTTAACGAACCCATTATTTGCATATACTCCTGGTAAAATTAAACTGTACCAAGTATACACAGTATATACTTGAATATATGCAATATGTTGATGGTTGTGCAAATAATATTAACAAGTGTGCGTGTGTGAGTGGAAACAAAGTGGTCTGTGTTGTTTGAACAGGTTTTTTTTAGTTTTATTTATGTTTAGGTTAAGGTCACCTGATACTGGTTGAATACGAATAACATAGTGCTATTAACGTATTAACTCTCTTTAGAGCTCAGTAAATGCATTTCCAGGTACAAACGGATCACCGTCAACATCCTAGGCACCTTTGTTCCACCAACTGCCAAGTACAGTCCTCCTCCCTTCTGATCCATGTTTCTCTGGTCGGTGCGAATCTTAACCCAGGTCTTCACCCCTTCTTCTGCCATCTCCACAAAAGGATCTCTAAGGTTTATGATAAAACATGAATGACTTGCCAACTACACAGCCCACAGGAGAAGGAGACCGTACCCCACTTCCCACGGTCAAATGTGAGTGGGAAATGGGTCGCCATGGTATGCAAGCTAATGGTCTGTTACCACGTGCACATGACCTGCTTACGTTGTGAGCCTTTTATATAATAAACATATGGTTGAACATGGCATTAATAAGTTACTTCCGGCTGGGGACTAATTTACTAAAAATAACCGAGCCAAATGAATAAGCTTAATTTTAAATTTTCAAATCATCAGACTTTTGAAATTACTGCTGTTTTGCAACTTCAGTATAAACCATCGATGCAGTTTATTCTCAATGTGTCTATTTAAAACGTGACTTGAAAGACAACACCTCAGCAATTTGCATTTGCAGCAATCAAGGTTACGTCGACTGAACATTTAATAACAACGCAAATTATTCTGAAAGTAACATCACAATTGTCTGAAGCAAAGAAACACAAAAACTTGGTATTTGTTGCTACATCTAACTCGAACAATACGGGTCCCAAAATAGCTCCTTGTATAACCAAGCCTGGGAATAAACGTAGTGAGAAAGTATCGACTGGGTTATTATTAGTGCCTGCGAGCCAACTTGTTCCACTCTTTGTTGGTTCAAAATAACCATGCAACCTCTCCCCCTCCTGCCCGCCATGGCTGAAGAGTTATTCTGGACTTACTTTTGGTAGCAGTCCGGTTTTGTTGTACCGACTTTAGTAAGGCATTTGACTGTCTGCATCACTGATGAGGCGTAACTTAATGTTGTTTGAGAATGATTCATGAGCTAAAATTATCTTTTATATTACCTTTTTGCTTAGCTGTGCTTGTTAAAAAAGTATACTGAAATAAAACGATAAAGTAATGCAGACGGCGTGTGGTTATTAAAATAAATATGATAATCAGGTAAAGAACATCAATTTTATGAATAGAAGTACCTATATGGTGTATTTTCAACGTGTTTTTGGTTAAAGAATGAATAGAATTGGTAAAACCCAAGGTTCATCGGTCTTCTGCTATTTTCGTTTGCGAACTACAAACAACTTTGAACCTTTTATTTGGAGCATCCATTGCCAATTCTAACGCTGAATCAAAACAAATTAAAACCAACACTAACAGAAAACTATTTTCCTCCAACCCAAATGGAACTCAATCATAACTGCTTCATCTGTCATCGACGGACTACGCAGTCATCGACGGACTACTATACGTGACGCACGCGAGAAAGCTCAGCTAATTGATACGAATACCCCCAGCGCTAAAAAAAAAAAAAAAAAATGTCTAAGTGCGATATTTGTAAAAAAAACATTACAAAATCTTCACCGGGATTAGAGTGCAGTAAGTGCGAGCGCATAGTGCATCTGAACCCTAAATGTTCGGGATTAACTAACAAACAGATCGCTGCACTAAAAGCCGCATCCAGTCTGGAATGGACGTGCCCCGAATGCCACCACGAATCCCCGAGACGTAACTCATCCATCATTATACCTGAAGATGACGACGAAGAAGAGGATACACCAGTGCAAATAAATGCAAAAAGTTTACTGAGCAACATCATTAAGGAAGTAGAAAAAACCATTAAAAGTGAAATGGCGCAACTAACGGATTCCCTGCAGTTCCATAGCGATAAACTTGATGAAGCAATGGAGTCTATGGAAGCTTTTAAGCAGACTATCAAGGCTCTTGAACGTAAGAATGCGGAACTAATGAACAAAAATAATAATATGGAAACTCGGGTAGGTGCCTTAGAACAACGTCTTCATGAAATTGAACAAGAGAAGCTTGCAAAGTATGTGGAAATTGCAAATGTGCCAGCTCAAAACAAGGAAGATGTTAGACTCATTGTGGATGACATTGCACTCAAACTGAAGCAGCCGAAAGAAGAGATCAAAAGTGCACGAAGACTTCATGGATGGAAAGAACAGTCGGGCAACATACTAGTAGAGCTCAAAGATGAAGAAGCACAAGAAACTTGGATTGCTGCCGCCAAAAATGTCAAGCCAACTGTTACCGATGTACTTTCTAACGAAGAAAATAACAAAACCATCGTTTATGTGAGAGAAGCAATGACAAAACATCATAAGCAACTATTTTGGAGTGCCAAGCAGGAGTTGAAAGTCAATCACAACTTCAAATACGTGTGGTTCAAAAGAGGACAGGTCAAAGCTCGCAAAGAAGACGGTGGAAAAGTTCGTACCCTACGCACCTTGAATGATATTCGCGGACTAATTGTCAACAAGGAGTAAGACGGCATGACATCGCAAGTAAATATTAATCAAATCATTATACGCAATTCTTAATTAACTAATGGAGAATTCTTTTTGTGATATTCATGAGATGAAAGATTGTTTAAACGTTAATGATTTCATAAATTGTACTCCTAACAATCAGCTAAACTTATTGTGCATGCATATCAATATTCGTTCAATAATCAAAAACTTCTTCGCATTAGAACAAATGATTCTTATTTCAAAAAAATGTATTGATGTGATTATTCTAACTGAAAGCAATATTTCAGAAAACAATAGTGTTCTTTATCAAATAAGCGGGTACCGAATGTACACAGCTTTGCGAAAGTCTCGAAGGGGTGGTGGCATTATAATGTATGTCAATAATAAACATAAATGTAACTTAATTAAAATGAAAACATCACATTTTGAAAGTGTATTTTGTACAATCACCACTCAATCGAACTATACTGCAAACCTGTGTGCGGTATACCGACCGCCAAGTTCTAGTAAAATTCTATTTGTTGACGAATTACTAACTACACTTCAAAAATTCACTAAAAGCACAGAACTTTACTTATTGGGAGATACTAACATAGATTTAAAAACGGACAATCCTGTAAAGCATAAATACAATAACATGTTATGCAGCATGGGCCTTTTGTGCGGGATCACTGAACACACCAGAATAGCAACTTGTAACGGAAAAATAAGTAAATCTTGTATTGATCACATTTATGCGCGATCCCGTTCACAAGACCTTTTTACCGCGACACTCGGTACAACACTGGCTGACCATCGCGCGGTGATGCTCGCATGTTGTGGCGCGCGAATACAGGTTGTTCCTAAATACAAGACCTGCATAAATAACCACCAACTCATTAAATGTTTCGATGATATACAGTGGGATAAATCACTGGATATAAAATGCCCCATAAAATTATATAACTTCATGCATACCCAATTTAAGGAATGCTATAAAAAATCAGAATATAAAACTAAAGTTAAAAGATCATCACGCAATAAGAACGAATGGGTAAATAAAAAAATAATCAGCGCCTGTGAACATCGGGACAAATTATTCATGAAGTGGATAAAAGACCCTAATAACTTAACTTTAAAACAAAACTATAATAAATCAAGAAACAATGCAAATATATTAATACGTAAAACTAAAAACAATAACATAAAGGCCGAGATTATATCAAATAAGAACAATAGTAGACAGCTTTGGCAAATCCTCAATCAAATTACAGGTAGAATTAAAAATTCCATTGATGATGCTATTCAAAATTCATTTAATAAAACTGATTTAACTTCTGAAGATATTGCAAATAACTTTGCACAAACCTTTGATAAAAGTGTGAAGATAATAATTCCAAAGTGCTCAAAAGCACTGTTAGATAGAACAGAGTACACAACACCAGCTAACGTTACCATGCGTATAAAGCCTGCGGAGCCCGACTCAGTTAAAAAAATAATTATGTCCTTGAATGATAATAAAGCCCCAGGAACAGATGGAATTAGAGCCGTAGATATCAAAAGGTTGTGCACGAAAATCACCTCAGTGATTTCTAACTTAATTAATTTATGTATGCAAACATGCAAATATCCATCAAAACTTAAAACAGGGATTGTCAGACCGATTCACAAAAAAGGAAGCAGGGTAGATTACAATAATTATAGACCTATTACAATACTACCCACTATTGATAAAATAATAGAAAAATTTATCTGTAAGCAAATACACGAATTCTATGAAAAAAATAAAATACTTACTGACAAACAATATGGTTTTCAACCAAAAAAGAATACCACGCAGCTACTATCCAAGTTCACAGATAGTATTCAGAAACACTTAGATCAAAAAAAGCACATTCTAGTGGTATTTATAGACTACAGTAAGGCATTTGATACTCTCCGGCATGACCGGTTACTAGAGTGTCTTCATGATAGCGGAATTAGAGGGAAACTACTTGATTGGTGTAGAAACTATCTCAATGACAGAAAATACATAGTTAAAGTCAGTGACGCGACTAGTGAACCAGTCATCGTGACGGAAGGAACGGCTCAAGGCTCGGTCCTTGGGCCACTGCACTACCTCACTTATGTTAATAGTCTCGTTAATGTGATAAAAATGTGCGAGATTTATCAATTCGCTGACGACACCTGCCTTATAGCGGTTGGACAGAGTGTTAGTGAGGCTCAAAAGAAACTACAAGGAGATTTTGATCTGCTAACTAAATGGTCCCATGACGCTGGTTTAGTACTAAATGCTAATAAGACCAAATTAATGTACATAAGTTCTAGTCAAAACAGAAGCTCTTTCTTGCCTAAACTAACAGCTCACTGTCATGAGTGTTTGCATGACAACTGCAATAGTCAGGTAGCCAAGCCTTGTAGCTGTGACTCCATAGAGCTCGTAGATAGCCAAACATATTTAGGACTTACTATTGATAGCCGACTTAATTGGAAGGAGCACATTAACGGGGTGTGTGACAAATTGAGATGCATATTAGCTAAATTCTCTATTATAAAATGCAAAATTCCATTTCAAACGCTGTTAATGCTGTACAAAAGCCTGGCCGAATCTACAATATCCTATGGCCTGTCCAGCTATGGTAGGACGTACAAGACCCACCTTGATTTAATTTACGCACTTCAACTACGTATATTAAAAGCAATTGTCCCGCATAATATTAAGAAGAAATACAATACCGACTACCGTAAACTATTTGAATTTTGTAAAATAATACCAATACATGAAAAAGTAAAATATACGCTATTAAAAGAAGAATTTTTTAATGAAAATTTGAAGGTAAGGAAAACTTTAAATAATACGGGAATTAATACTCGTAGTGTCATCAATTTTAAATTGTTACTTCCTAAGTACAGAAACTTACACGGCAAGAGATCGTTAAAGTATATAATACCTTATCTTATTAATCAACTACCTATATCATTGAGGGATAAAATCACTTGTAAAAACATAAAACACAAACTAAAACAACATTACTTACAAATTAGTGATAACTAATAATTAGTAGATGTTAATTACTTTCTGCAACAACCTGTATCGAGCTGAGTCGCATTCCTGCGTTCACGATGGTCACCGATGTTCGTTTGTTAAAGTTTGTAAGGTAACAGAAAATATTTCGGTGCGTACCCACCCTCGCTGCTGTTTTGTTGTTGTTACTTATTTAATGTAGAACATAAGATTGTATAATCTGTTTGAATTATGTCGTCGTTGATTTTGGTGCACGGTTAATCTCGAATGAGTTTATGTTTGCACCAACTTTATTATATAATTAATGTAATTGTAAAACTGTTGAATAAATAAATAAAAAAAAAAAAAAAAAAACTATAAAAACTTGATGTTTAAAAAAACTCGCCAAGAGTCGGTGATTCCCGAATTAGTGCAACTAAAAATAACCCAGGACGGAATGCGCCCATCTGTTTATAGAGCAAGCGGGGGAGATTTACTAGTCTATTTGTGTGAGCATGGGGGACAGGTCCCGACAGGTTGACAAAAAATTGAACTTGTTCAGTGACAAGTGAATGAGAGGGTTGAAACAAGTGAAGTGTGTCAGGGGTGCTTAGCGAGGGGTGACGTGTGCGAAACGTGTTGTGATAAACAAGTGATATAATCATAGAGGAGGCACAGCATGCAGCCCAATGGTGAATGTTTGACATTTTGATATTTCGCATAGACATATACACATAACAAATGATCTTATCAGATCCTAATACAAATGGTCCTCTCACTTTTCGCCTTATTTTGGCTTTGATTGCATAAACGAAACCCGTTGAATTTATAATCAACAGCATACCTACGAGTATCACCGTAGTCTCTGCTCATAACTTATCTTAAAAGGAGTTATTGCTTTACCTTTAAAAAAATCCGCTTGGCTCGCAAGTTTCGTAACATGAAAAACTTCCCCATACGTTGATCCCAAACAAAGAGTATTCACACATGACTCAATCAGATCCTTAATATGACTAGTCTTTGTATGGCGTACTAATTATAAACCGGCTAAATATAGACGTGATTCACTCCTGCCCACTACGTCTGTGTTATTAGGCGTGAATTATTGCCTGCATGTGCCTACATGGCCTATTTTTTTACACATGTGTCAAATTGGTTTAGATCTGTTTTGTCTGTAAATAGATCGGACATTTGGTTGTGGTCGTGTTTAGGGAAACTTAGTGTTGATGCGATAGTATTTGCGATGATGAACTGTGCAAGTGGTGCTGGATATAATATAGCTTTGTTTAATTATTTGTTGTTTTCACAATTCGTTACTAATTCATTATTTACGTTCTTATCATCAAGGCTTATATTGCACATTAATTGGATAATCTCGTGATTATAACACAGTTTTCCACGGTGCTTAAGATTATAACTCGATTTAAATATATAAGCAATTATTCACCCACTTCAAGATTAAGAAGTTTGGTCAAAAAAGCTTGTTTAGGGACCCCATTATGCAGCGATAGTCGCTTTTCATTGGCAAACTAGTTGCACGTGTAACTTTTTATGTAGGTAACGTTACTTAAGCCTAGAATAACTATAAGAGAGTTGCTTCTGTGATGTAATATTGAAACTGGTTTCTTTTGCAGAATATTAATCGAAATCACTTATTCCATGTTCAAGAACGATAGGCAATATTTCTTTGAAAGTTTTTCTATTACCATCAATAGTCGCAGCTACTTGTACATCGTTTGAATCGAGGTGTAAACACACTGATTCGTTTCGTGTTATTCTATAAGTGATGCTGCCTACGTCACAGGTCCAGATGAACGTATGTTAGAAACACTCGCGAGTGGGCGTACTGTAGTACTTTTGATAATGATACTGCAATTTGTAGGCCGAATTCTGTGCAATGTTGTGTTTAACAAAGTGAAAGAGATATTCTCACTCTTTGCCATACTGTAGGTTTTAGAATACGTAAGTTAAAAAATGCAGACCAATTTGTATTAGACATTCGATACACAAATAAAGCTAATGTTTTGCTAATCCATCAGCCTTGGATTCGGTTCAGTATTTGCATTGCGCGGTTGCGCCACGCGCCTGCCGCGTGCTGTGCATTTGTACCTATACTGTATAGGTATAATACACATTATTCTATTTATGTATTTAATATATTCGTACATCGAAATGTTATTATAAAAGTCGGGCCGGACGCTCGCTCAGTGCGCGTTCACAGAAATGAGAGTAACTACAGCAACGGAATACACGTCAACATATTCTGAGGGTAAACGCCGGCTGCTGTAAAAGTGCATTCAGGATGGCCACTAGTTAAGAATACGGCTCTTTTTCTGCTAGAGATAAAGATGTCGATGAGGAATGGTCATCATCATAGCTAGTAACCGCTGAAAGAGAAGGCTTAGGTACGCCTGTAGTACACTCACATTTCTCCACATTTGGTGAAGTCCCCCGGCAAGCCTAGATATTACACTAAACTTGCTTGGAAAAAGTAGATAAGTACTACTAAAATATCCGTTAAAAAACCCATTGGTTTTTTTAGCAATTTAACAAGCCTTTATCTTAAATATATGGAAATTACGAATTTCCATGTATTTGTACGATGTTTTTCCTTTTGTAAATGTTTCTCTATATAATGTTTACGAGCTCAAACGATACAGGAAAGTCCTAGTTTGTTTACAAGTCCTGTTTATTTACTACTAGCTTTTGCCCGCGACTTCGTTCGCGTGGAATAGTGACTTCCGGCAGATTTTAGGTTTATCTCGAGAAAAAAAAAATCCTATGTCCTTTCTCAAGTTCCAAACTATGTCTGTACCAAATTTCATCAAAATCCGTTCAGCCGTTTAGGCGTGAAAGAGTAACAGACAGACAGACAGACAGAGTTACTTTCGCATTTATATATTAGTATGGAGTATGGATATGGATGTAAACATATTTATGAGGATGTAGAATCGGATCACGTTATGTTTTAAGATTTCTTTTTGGAAACCTTGTAAACACTAGGAAAAACCACCCTTATTTTAATCCAGAAAGTACATAAAAATAATTAAAGTAGGCACTAAGGCTATAATCAAGTTAAATAACCAGCGAAGACTTCTGAGAAACTCAATAAAGTCAAGTTTCCAATGAAACGATCGACGGTAATTTTCTATTTTTACCTCAAGGTTTAGTTCAACGGTAAACGCTAGTCACAAGTTACCGTAGTTAAGTTAGCTAACACTTGCATATTTTATACTTAATTGTTACTTCCAAGTGGCTTTATTTAGCTATTGACAATTTGGTATTAGAATCGAAGTTATTGTTGGAGCAATATATGTCTAACAAAACAGAAATTGGAAATGGCGGAATGGGTATACCGTGTTAAGTTTATGAAGGAGATATTATAGCATCCTTGCATAAATAAACTCACGCCCTTTTCTCATGAACGTAGACAGAAACTACAGAACGCAAACTCAGAGCATTCAATATTTTGATTAGACCATTACAGACACTTTTGAATGTTAAAAACAAAGCGAAGCTCCAATCACAGCCACAAGCCTGGAAGCATAACAACTTGTGTAGGTACTGTAGAGTTACCCATTCCAAAGCGAAGATCTCTATGGAAAATAATGGACAAGCACGAGAAGAACTGCTACGATAATTGCACACTGCTTTTGCTTCTTCAATGTTCAGCTCTTAATTTATTCGAAGTTTTTATGAATGGAGTTTTTATGAACCTTGCTAACAAAAGTTCCCTTGAATGAATATTGGCCATTTGCCCTCCGCCTACCGGAACCATTACACTAATGAGCGAAGCATCAACAAAACAAAACAGAACATCTTGAAACACTACCTCCGCCATGATGTCTCCTCCGCGATCAATGGACAGCGTCGCACGCGCACAGCGTACGCTCCCGTGAGTATACGCGCACGAGTCGCGACGCAAACGATGCTGTCAAGTTATTTTTACAGCAACATATATTTTTAGGCTGTGTGTTTTGGGCACAACCATCTTTTTCGCATTTATTTGGTTTTTTTTTATTAGCCTCGTCTGCCCTACTGCGCGTTTAGGTTTTTCTTGAATAATGTTTTAAATAAATTATGTAATTTTATGCTTATTAAATGCTAATTTTCTGTAATTAGATATGTGTGAAAAAATGTTTTAAAATTAACTTTGTTTTATGTTTGGCCGTCGCAATATGTATATTTCTTTTCAAAATGAATGTTTTTTTTTTTTTAGCATTGCACTGAACGATTTTATTTATTATTTATTTAACAATTTATGTACACACAAAAGACATCACAGGAAATTAACATAAAAAAAATAAAAATAAAATTTGCAATAAAAAGGTGTACATTTGAACAACATGTTAAATGTAGGCCAGTCTCAAGTCTGTAAGCTAACAACGTATTGCACATTGTAAGACATTGTTCAAATATTTCATTCTAATGTACACGTTGTTTAATATAAGGCACAGTAAATCATTTTAATACCAACCGCAAGTGTTTTAGTAGTGCTTACATTTTAGCAATGGCTGGTAAAGTCATTACTTATCGTCTACTAACAAACTAAATTATAGCCATAAAACACCGACCGTGTTATTATAAAACGTGGTCTAAACCCAGTACCGGGTTTAGTACAAGCTTTAATCCATGACCTTGACTAAACGTTATTACAAAAAGAAGTTTAAGGCTAGTCCTAGAACTACCTCTGGTACCAAAACTAAACCATCGAGGCCCCTAGTTTAACTATCGTACTAAATTGTAAAACGATTGTTTTCGTCGATTTATCTTAGTATTTGAGCCGAACTGTAGGTTATATTGCGTAAATTTCCACTTGTACATAGTTTAGTGCATCAAATACTGCGTGTACATCATTTATCACTAATCTTTTATTCTGAAATCCAATTATTTACACTCCTTTTTTTCTTTGGTTATTCCATTTTCTTATTTTAATGCACACACCACACACTATCTCACCACCAAGAATACTGTTCTTTAACTTGTTTTAAATTAATAATTAGTTTATTATTAAGTTGTAACATAAACATTTCGATGACATTACTCGTATTACGCGTGTTCACTCCGTTATACGTGATAGCTCGATAGTTGTTACAAAACAGTACAATAATTATTGAATTGTTAACATGCATTCAAAGAAATCCAATCGCAATATTTAAATACCTTTAAATAACACAATGTTATATTTTACCACTACAAAAATCAATTTAAAAAACAATTTTTTCTTTTAATTTCGTATCAACATTTTGTAAAATGGAACGGCGCATAGAACACTGAACGAATGAATGAATGAAAATGTTTAGTTTATGGACGTTCTTTGGTACTAAATAGTCCTTTGTAGGTCTACGATTTGTAATACGATTTGCTAGTACGGTAACAAACCTAGACCTTTTAGTTCTGGTTTAAACCTTGTATTACGCAAGTTTTTATAATAAGATGGCGAATGTCTAAGATATCCTTCGTGGCTTTCAATGTTTAATACTAAGTACATTTTCATCGGGTCTTTAAGATTTTCTGAACGGAAAACCTACTAATAAAATGAGTGATTAATCAAACAAATAGCAAAGATCTGTCCCCATAAAACCTGGTCGTAACTTGTAAACATCCTACCTATGAGAATACTTAGTCCACGAGGATTCCCGATTTCTTCGAGGCCAACAGTATTCCCAATTCGAAAACGTCACCCCTGATTCTTGGCACAATTTAACTATAAAACCGAAACTGTACATCAATAAAGACACCATACCAAAATCCATTTGTAATCTTTCCGGTGGCTGCTGCATATAGCCGGGTGAAAATAGCAACGGACGGAGCGGCTCGCACACGAATACTTG
Source organism: Diarsia mendica (assembly GCA_949316265.1). Taxonomy (NCBI): domain Eukaryota; kingdom Metazoa; phylum Arthropoda; class Insecta; order Lepidoptera; family Noctuidae; genus Diarsia; species Diarsia mendica. Next base: position 24,247,228 of record OX438899.1, read on the forward strand.
TAACAAACTGTTTACACTCACCGAAATAGACCAGTTCGCTTCTGGATGTGGAACGGGTGAACACTTGGCTTTTATGGACAGCTATTTTTGGTGGAGCTGTCTGTTCAGGAGTAAGGAATTGTGGGGAAATGGGATGTGGTAGTTTGCGTGGTTCAAAGTTGGTGGGATCGCGTTTTCACTGCTGGGGTGATTGCAAATGTGTCCCTGTACTGCAGAAAGATGGGACGAGAAATACCAGCGTGTGGCTTTAATGAGTAAGAGTCGTCAGACCCCTCCACCATCCACAAGGACAAGGACATTCATGAGGATTTAAAAAAGGGATCGAATATTCTTCTACCATGCATGCGGTCTCTAGCGGGACTTTTTAAAGTTGTGATAGAGGATCTAACTGAAAGTGAATAGATAAAAGTTTACTATGTAGCAAGAAACAACGAAATAGTCTTATTAAACATGCAAAACACGCACGTAATAATTTGTTTATTGAATGCGTGCATGCGGTTGCGGTCATTATGTAGTAATTTTGTCGGTTACACGTGTTAATAGAAAATTAATCCTTACATAGTATAAAACAAAGTCGCGTCTGTTTGTTTGTTTGTTTATTTGTTTGTTTGTCTGTATGCTTAAATCTTTAAAACTACGCAACGGATTTTGATGCGGTTTTTTTTAATAGATAGAGTGATTCAAGAGGAAGGTTTTAATACCTTTTTTGTACCCGTGCGAAGCCGGGGCGGGTCACTAGTGATCTATAATAACGTTGTCCTTGCCCAATATTGCTTTAACGTATAATATGTGTGTTATGGTCAAAGATAGCAATTAGCAGCTTACGTAAACTCGATCAGCCTACATCGTAAATCAAGTTTTTAATTCGCAAGTTTAACAACCGGATGAAGTACGTAATCCTATCAAATATTGTTTTGTAATCAAAACTAAATATTTCAACCTGTAGTCATGGTAATGGACCAAAATTGTTCTACCGTCTAAGGTTAAGGGTCCCGTTGGGTAACTTAAAATTAAACTCCATTACATCCTCAAAACATGTCAAAAACTGTACGTACAATCAATTGTTTTTCAAGTTTGTATATTTGTCTGGCTTTACCAACAGAAAAGGGGAAAACGACGTTTTCCAAATAAAAATACTTGGTAGCTTGGTCTAGTACAGGGTGATGTTTATGAAGAAATCATTTAGGGTTGCAGAATTAAATCGAATCTCAGGCAGTCTCATAACGAGGAGGCCCGAGTCCATGTTTTGGGAACATTAAAGACTGATTATGCTAATGCTAAACTACTTGACTTTTAAATGGTTGTTACTTCGTTGGTGAACGATATTTATTTTGCAATTCGAAGGCGTATTATTGGGAACTCGGTCGGTAATGTGTCACATTTGATTACACAGACGCGCGTAACAAGTTGTGTATTCATATTTTCATACCTAGATAAAATTAAATATCTATGAATATTGGGCAACATGTTTTTCTGAACTATATATTACAGTACTTAAATAAAATTATAGTAATTTATTCGGTGCAAACAAGACAACTGAAACAATGTGCATCATTACTATAATTAAATAAAAATTGCATGGCTGCAAAAAATACACCAATATACTAGGTGTAGCTAATAACTAAACACTAGTTTCTGTGTTTGAAAACATTCGTTACATGAGTTGTTGCGAGGGCGACAAGCGACAACACAACAACAGTAACGCGTTGTGATGCATTGCAGACGAAGTCGCGCGTCGCGTGGAGTGCGCTACTACTCCGAGCGATTTCCGCGAATTTATCAAATAATTCGACTGTGTCACGTTTCGTAGCTCGCGTGTAAGTTCTATTTTTAAAACTCAATAATTTCGCTCTGTATTGTGCTGCTTCTCGTTTCCTCAAGCATTGTGCTGAGTGTGTGCGAGCGAGAGGGAGACAGAGAGGCGCGGGCGGGGCGCGTCCTTCACTTGTCGCGCGCCGCGTTGCCAGGTGTTCTAAATATAACAACGGGGGGGAGGGGAGGGGGTGAGGTGCGCGGGCGGCGACCGGCTTTGTTGATCTAGCTTTGTTGTACTCCTACCATTATAATACTGTGTTTTTTAATGACTTATGAGGTCTGGCCAAGGTCCGATCAAAGTCGCGATCTACCTTCGAGCCGGATACAAGATACTCGTAAAGTCAAAATATCTAATGACGATTAAAGTAATAAAACATCATTCAAATTAACCTTTATTGAAATGAGTAAAAAAATCCCAACAAAAAATTCAGACTTCAAATGTATTTATTTAGATACAAAAGCGTGCGTTCAGTTGAACAACCTCAAAGTTGGTGTATTTCTGGAGGACACTCGTTATTTTATTTTTCAGTGACGAGCGAAATATATTTCCATGTAACACTATCATTATGAATTTCAAGAATTACTTCGTCGTAAATAATCCTTTTAAAGCACATGTATTTATATTGTACTAATCGGGGAGGAAAGAGTATATAATTCAATTATACGTAGTAAAGAATCCTTACGGTTGACTGGGTATAAGCAACTGTTGCTATTTTAGTATTGATACTTGTGAATAAGAATAGAGACATACTTAAGTGCACGTGCTTCCGGCGACCTGATCTGAGTTTCAAACAGAAATAAAATATGTATTTTTAGAAAGTATTGGCTACCTATTTATATTTAATGTATTTATTCAAAGTGCAAGGATATAATAGGCACGTTTTATTTATCCACATAAAGGACCTCCATATCATGTAGCCATAAAATAAATCAATTTTCTAACAAAGTTTTAATAAAACAACCTTTACATCTGAGGGTTAACAAGTACCGCTACGCTAGGTAGGCGCGTAGCCGGACGTAGCGTAGAAAGTGCTACGCCGTAGCGCGTCCCGCTCGTAGCAAGCTACCATCTCCCGTAGATCTATTCGTAGCGCTACGAATTCTTTTAGTCTGTTGCATTTTTGCCTACTAGTATTTTAAGAATTGTCGTCCAATAAAAATCTATCACGAATTGTTTTTTATTTATGCAGCAGTTATAATGGTCCAAAGATATTCTCGTTCCACAATTAATTGTGTGATAGTTGTGGAATATTATTATTATTATTATTATTAATTAATTATTTATTTATTCAGAAATCATTCCGCAAAACTTTTCCCAAGTGACTATTTCCAAATCCATTTAAAATCAGCCTCCAACCAAAATAGACCAATCACCGATGCCTAATTCTGTCTACTTAATCCAGTGTGTCCATGTCTTCGGATCTCCTCAGAAAGTGGGTCAAAACTGAATAATTAAAGGGGAGGCTCACTCAAAATAAATTAGGTCTTCCAATTAGAACTAGGGTGACAGATGAGATACGAGTATATTGAGACTGGGATCTTGATAAAGATATTTTAGTTTTTGTCGAGGTTTTGAAACAGAACGGAGAAAATAAATTTTGAATTTATAATACTTTACAATCTGCAACACCAGGTCTGTTACCTACCCGTCGGGGCTGCGGTTTGTTCGAAAGAGATACCGCGGCTTCGACACAAAGGGCTAAGAAGGAACATGGGTGGTTTTTAGTCGGTAGAAGTCTGATACTCCCTACCGCTCTGCCCAGAGCGGGAAGATTCATTCGATGATATACAACCCTCCAAAAAGTAGTTTGACTAAGGTCTTGTAACGCGGCCATCACACACTCTGTTACTGTAATGTTACGTTTCGTTTGCTCAGTTTTTAGGGTTCCGTACCTCAAAAGGAAAAAACGGAACCCTTATAGGATCACTTTGTTGTCCGTCTGTCTGTCTGTCTGTCTGTCTGTCTGTCTGTCAAGACCTTTTTTCTCAGGAACGCGTGGAGGTATCAAGCTGAAATTCATATCAAATACTCAAGTCTATGGTCTCTTGGAGCTGTGAAAAAATCAAACTTCTAAGTCAACGCGATCAAAAGATACTCCCGTTTATGCCGCAAATTTTCGACACTCGCAAGGGAATCAAAACCTACAGGGTACTTCCCGTGAACTCAGAATCTTGAAATTTGGTACGAAGCAACGTCTTATGGCATAGATAAAGGAATAATTACGAAAACCATAAATTTTTAGTTACATCAAGATACTCCCGTTTATGCCGCAAATTTTCGACACTCGCAAGGGAATCAAAACCTACAGGGTACTTCCCGTGAACTCAGAATCTTGAAATTTGGTACGAAGCAACGTCTTATAGCATAGATAAAGGAATAATTACGAAAACCATAAATTTTTAGTTACATCACATAATATATTTTTTTTACGGAACCCTCGGTGCGCGAGTCCGACTCGCACTTGGCCGGTTTTTTTATAATAGTAAATGTCTGGTAAGATACGTAATCCGGTTCGTTGCACGACCCCCATAAAACGGGTTTTGTGATGAAATGTAGGCCTAAAATAGAAAAGAACGTCTCGTTAAGGTTACACATTTGAATCTATTTTGAATTTCATTATAATTTTACGTTCCCATCTTTATATTATAATGTCACAACAAATGCGTGTATTTCTCAAGAGATTGCGTTGCGGCTCGTAAAATATATTTGACCTTAGCTAAAGCACCTATTACGATCCGATAGACACAGACTAGACAAAAAATACATCATAATAAAAATTACGTAATTAATAAAAATACTTAAAATTCGTTGACAAAAAAAAACCCAAAAACACGTGTATCCGTAAAATTCTCAAGGCGATCTAAAAATAAGAATTAACCTTTCACGCCGATCTTCACTGAGCTATTAGTAAGGGCTCCGTGACCTCCAGCTCGGACCTCAAGTCCTCGGTCCCGGGCGGCCAGCTCTTCTAAATATATCCAGAGCCAAAAATAACTGTCTCCCTTGTACCCCACCCCCTTGGGGCGCCGGGGGCCGCCCGCAGGCTTCGCCGCAGTCCCCGACGACCTACATTGGAAGGGGCGAAGCAGGTCGCAGCGGGACTCCAAACATCGCTTATGCAGTAATTGCAGTATGCAGTCCTGGAAGTGCAGGTCAATACGAAGAGCGCGAGTACGGCTCGGTTGCGACTGTTTCATACTGGACCATTCTTCTATCCGTTGTAACACTGGAATTGAAAGTGGAATCCTTACATTTTAATTCAAAAGACATCAACGTCTTGTGTCATAAATATCTAAAGAATTTTCGAAAGGAAATGACTCACCGCATTTCAATAAGGAAATAAAACCGTGAAACCCCAAAAATAACATCATAAACGCAGAAGCCTTTCGATAACACTTCAGAAATCAGTAACAGCAAACGCGGGGAGGAAAATAATAAAGGTTACGAGAATATACATTGTCCCCCCCCCCCCCCCCCCTTACACCCTCCACCATCCAAGCATCCCCTAAAGGCGGCCTTTACAAGTACACAAAACGTAAACACTCGCGTTTTTGAAGGACACCACTTAAAAGTCTCAAACAATAAAAGTAGCAAAGAGGATTCGAACCTTTTACAACTGTATACTTGAACAAAAGCAACAATGTTTCAAGCAGTACCTAGGTACGTTAGGTACCCCCTTCCATCTAGGCTAGGTTATTTAGGTCACAGACATAAGGTCGCGTACATACGGCGGCGTACAGACGTGTCGGGCCTGCAATGTTGTTCCGGACTTGTGCGCCTATATCCTAGTCCATAGACTTTGTTTGTTTTTCATTGTGACCATTTTTGTTGGCGGTACTAGAGTGACTTATCGCAGTTTATAAGGCTGTTTATGTAGCAATGCTACACAAATAATATTCGAGAGCATCCGGGGAGGAAAGGATACGGAAAACTCCTCGAGTAAAAATTCCGAAAGCTGCGAAGAAGTCCGCTGTGCCCAAATTGTGACTGAGATATTTGAACGTGACTAGATATATCTTGCACTTGTAGTTGATAGTTTTGCGACAAATGACAAGAAAAACTTAACCAAATTCCTTTGATAGTAACATCCGTAGATCTCAATTTACGGTACAGACGGAGAGGACAGATAGATTCTTTTGTAACAATTTGTGAAAGGAGGAAACAACAAAGCTTTTCTAAGAATTATTCTCCGATGAAAACCGACAAGGATGGATGTTCCACTTCCAACAACAACAATATGGTTGCAACGGAAATGTTTACGGATATGACTTTCTCACGCTCACCCGCGATACATTGCAAAACATTCGGATTTTCCTCACGGGCCTTAAACTGGTTGTTATTTATAATAGCTATGATTTATTTATACGGTATTTTGGGTGCAGCTTTATGACTAGAATAATTATGAATTTGACAGTTATCATTATCATCAATCTTTTTCCTCTTCGATGTGGGAGTGTGTGTGTGGGATGTGGGTGTGTGTGTTCTAGTCTGACTTCCTGATTCTTAGCTGAACATATTTATGATCTTTAACAATAAGTACTGGAACTTAAATAATCAATGTAAGTCACATTACGGTGTTAATACTTCAATGGTCGTTGTAGTAGTCAGTCTTATCAATGTGTAGAAACTATTAGTCTTCGTCATTAATTACATTCTCTGGGCTGCGTTATTCTCATCTTCTCCATTTTCATCTCTTCATCTTCTATACTGACCGTAGTTTCTCTCTTTTGCAGCAGAGATGGCGCATGAGAGCGGTGGGGGCGCAGATGGGTCGCCACAGCACACCCCCTCCCCTCCGCACGCGCCGCGGCTGCCCCTCGCTGACACCAGCTTCCATCAGCAGATCATGCAGGTTAGCATCAATACTTGTACAGACCTATTAATGTTATTCTTTACTAAGACTTCCCTCTATATTTTATTTTGATTTATCTTTGTCTTTTTATTATTCTTGAAAACTTCTATGTTATTATTATACTTTTTCAATGTCTTTGTATTATATTTGTCCTCAGTTGCTCTATTTCTGTAGCCTTTTATGTCTTTCCCAGTTTCTTCTTTTTCTAGTGATTCCCGACCTTCGGACTTTTCAGCTATTCAAAAGCTGCCCTCTACATATTATTTTGTAGCCAGTCCTCATCTCAAAGCTTACCATGCGTTTCAGTCACAATAATGAGTCACAGATACAAACAAGGTCCCCCAGCTATTACATAGCTCATTCTTTTATTAGATAATGTAGTGTTTGTAAACACAGCACTGATGCGAGTGGGCGGTAGGCCCGATTACATCTCATACGTACTACAAGTCTTTACTACTTTGTCAATAAAAACAGCTCAATATAACGTTATTGGTATTCTTGAATATCTAGGTAAAGTACCTTATTTAGATAACGATTTATATCTCTTTGATTATGACAGCTATTAATAGCAAGCCGATTTAATGATTATTGAAAATAGCCTTTTTTCTTATAAAGTCATATCTATAGATGATATCACTAGTGATTATGACGCGTGTGTTGATAAACGTGGCCGGCGAGCAATTGACGGAATTGTAGAATCTAGTAATAGCATCGCAGACAAAGCAAACAATATTCAAGAATAGATTAAAAATATAATTCAAGACAACGGCAGAGTTTTATATTTAGCTGACAGAAATAACAGTTTTGCTGACAGATTTGTAGTTGATGTATTTATTCATGTCAGGTCTAATAATAACTTGTTTATTTCTTGGAGCGCCCTATCTTCTGCCGATATAACGAGATATAAAAATACCAATTCCGCGAAAGATAAAAATAGAAAGTGTAGACAGCCAAAAGTTTTGAGTAAATGTAGCACTTTCCTATATTAATTCCAACAGACTAGTTGATTTTAAAAACCTATCTAGTTTCTAATAAAACGGTGAAATATTGGTGACTTACTAACTCTACCATTTGCTGTATTCGTTAATAGTCAACTAGCTGTCATTCTTTTGTTCTCCTTTTAGTTTCCTTTTATGCTTGACATTTATTTACTCCTTAATCTTGGCTTCAGCCTTAGAACTCCTTCAAACATTCAGACTTCTATTAAAATACGAACCTGACTATACCTATTAGCTTTTAAATAAGAATCTAAGAAGAAGACTCCACAAAGATAACAGAATGCAGGTGAAGGAGCGAAGCCCGCAGATTACCGTGACCTTTTCCCGAAATATAGCGAACGCTCGCCGTATACATATTATTTTTACGCGATATTTATACCGACCGGCGCGCGCGCACTATTAATACCACGTATACGTTCGTGTGTATGTATGTGTGTAGCGTCTGCATATGTTATGATTATATGCGTATTATACGGATTAAATTTAGATATGAAATTATTTGCGGCCCCTTTCTGCGTGCTTCAAGAATATTGCCTGTAGTTCTGCTTTTATTTAATTGAATAAAAAATTGTTTCACATGTTAGATAGTGCAGGTCCATTTGTATTGCAACCAGCCGTTAATTATGTATTTATATGCAAAATGGTTTCTTATTTTTAGTTAGCGATTTAGATAAACAAGTTAGCGAAGTAGATTTACGTCAAACTATTAAATAAACAAGTTACCAGCAAATAGTCTAGTGTTACTACTTCTAGCTGCTTTAACTGGTAGATGTTCGTCTAAAAATTATTTTGTAAAAAAGGGCTTGAAAATCTTGAGCTGTTAAATGGAAGTAAAATCCCGTGCATTTGGTATAAAGTATAGAGAGAACCTGCAATCATTTAATCATCAGTCATAGGTTGTAATCAACCAAACTCTTGCTTATTTAGAGAAAAGTAACGATCGAACCAAAAGTCATTCATAACTACGGAATCTGTCATAACTTCCTGAACACATCCACACACATAAGAGGGAAGTTAATAGTGAGTGGCGAAGGCCCGGGCTCCCCGAAGCACGACAATATTGGCCCCGCCCACGCGGCCGCGCAAAACATCCGTTCGCGCGATCTATTCGCGGCGCATTCCGACCACCCGCCATTTTTCCCCATCGAACAAAAATAATGCGCGCGTCGCCAGAAATACGCGCACGCGCACCTCGGTTTGCCTTTTGATGTATTTTTTTGTAAATGGAACGCTTCCGACCCGCGGTGCAAGGTTGCATTGTCTGGTCAATAGATCACATAATAATATTATGTATAATATGCTTTGGCTGTAATACCTACTGTGAAGGAAATATAACTTAACGTTTTTCAGATGTATATTACATAGAAGTTTAGAGAGAAGTTTCGCCAACCAAGGAGCACTAATACTAGTATTTTTTAGAATTCATTACTTTTTTAAAATTTCAACTATTAAACGACGACAGTAAATCTCATAATAAAGTATTGGTACTCCTTGTTTGGTAACTAACAGGTCCCCACCCCACGGTCGTGGTCGACTGGTGTCCTACATGTATTTCATCTCTCGTTGTCAGAATCAAAACCCAAGAAAGAACCATATTGCTGAGCGGGCGAAACAGACATTAGAGAGTAGTTTCCTACTGCAAGTGAGTTCAAATTACAATAATATTGTACAGTCAACAGTGTTCAATGTGTCGTATTCAATGAACATGTCCAAATGTTCTTCTAAACATATTTGAGTTCTCGCCAAACTTTCATGCCATTAATTGTCCATCATTCAGCCTGAGTCATGTGTCTCATTAAATCATTACATTTTTGAGGTATTTCTTCAGCGTTAATAATGAATTCAGTGAAACCATCCAACTGTCATCTCGTAACAAACATAACAATTTAAAAAAGATTTCACATTTCATAAATAATATGAATGGAATCAAACATTTGGACATGATCATCAACTTGGTGTAATATCTATTAATATACTTGTGACTAGTGAATCAAACGCAAATGATGAAGTAATTGAATATGACACAGGTTTTGCCTAATTCAACAATAACATTAACTGGTAGTGGTGTAAAGGGTGATCAAATGAATACTCGTACAAGCCATGAGTACCTACGTAACAGTGTTTGTAAATTTAATTGTAAAATACTTTATATTGTTCTAGCACAGTGAGACACTGCGAAACACTTGATAAAAATAAGGAAAGCGGTCGCTATTGTGAAAGGAGATTAGCTTTCTAAAATTTTTTCAGTTTTATTGACAGTAAATAAATCTCTTAACTGATACTACTGATGATGGAGACTTATAAACAACAAATTCCATTCTATTCAATACAGTAATCTCCACCAACAATATCACCGTCAAACAACATAATCATCAAGTGTGTCAAATGCCTCACCCAGTACTAAACAAAGATCGATCCCTGAGGGACGCCAAAACTAATTGTTCGGATAACTTTTGCAGTTGAAGAAACAGCAACAGCTGCAGCAAGAGATCCTCCTGCAGCACTTCCAGCAGCAACGGCAGCAGCTTGCGCAAGAGCATGAGCAGCAGCTGATGCACCATTTGAAGGTAAATATGCTGCAGGTAAATACAAATCGAACACTTTATTTATTAGCTCATAGTTAATTTTAGTTTCTTTTTATTTCTTTTGTGACACTTTTCTTTTCGTGAGCAGTATTTTTGTTTCTTCAGATTAAGGATAAGTGGCTGATACAATAGTTTTCTGTAATCAAAATTGAAACTTGTGATTTTGCTATAAAATAAGCAGTTTTATCAACCTTCAATCAAACATCATGTTTATAAATAGTCATCAACAAAACAAGCAATAAAGTTTTTTCAAGCTCACCTTAAGAACCCGTCACACGAGTCATGTGACCGGACCGGTCGCGAAACGTGAACGACTGTAATTACTTTATTTCGTACAAGTTGATGTGCGACCGTGATTGATGCGAGTTCACGCGCTTGGGGTAACCGGGAACCTCGTGCTCTTGAACTGATTGATAGATCTAGATAGGTCAATTCAATTAGGGAAATAAAAAGCTTCCTAGCTTTTTCCTACCTCTTCAGGGTAAAGACCTCTATCAATGCTGGTTTCCATGTTGCTCATCAGTTTATCACAATTGCTTAGTTTTGAGCATTTAAGGATGATAATAACTCTCCTTCTGGGTCACAAACAACGAAAATACATTATCATCTTCCTTTTGAAAGAGTAGGGAAACGATTAATACAATTTACAAAGATAACACTATACTGGGTACTCGTATATGGGTCACTGAAGCGTAAACCTTTAAGCTACTGTGACCTGCACTTTTTGACACACCAGTGTAGCGGTATGTTTACCCACACATGCACACCACTTGCGAGCTAATAAGTGCCTATGACGTTGCACCGTCAAGTTAAGTTCGAAGTCACGCGTCCCCGTGACAACACATATAGTCGGTTACTACCCGTTACTCGCGTCAATCATTTATTGTAGTATTGTACCGTGTTTAGTTATAGTAAATACTTTATTAAATTCATAGTGCAACATAGAATTGGACATTTCATTTCATCTAACTATAGAACCTAATCACGTCCGAACAAAAGTTCTATACCAGCGTTGATCTACTAGAATCATGTACTGAATGTATAGGTAAAAGCTATCGACACACAACACAACGTAGCGGTGTAAAGTATACACCGTGTAAAGGAACACTTGGCAAATGCATTCACATCTGAAATAACATCAATTCCGAGTAGCATTCCTCTTGATTCGCCATAAATCTATAAAAACAAACGCTCGAACATTACTCCTGGCTGGAATGTGGCACACAGCTCGACACCGCCCTATTAATAGTCATGAATGAACTGCTCAACTGCACAACTGCTATAGTAATTACATCATTCATACTTGCTAGTACTTTGTGTGATTGTATTCACCTCCTTAGTTCTGCCACTCCCTTTGGTACTACGTGAGAGGTGACGAGGCGACTATAGTTCGTCACTAACCTTCCTTTGTTATTACTGTAGAAATGCAGGTGCAGTGTGGATATCCGTTTGTAATACATTCCTAGTTGTTCTGTAAGGTTGTGAAATTCCAATGGAATGTGTTGTAGGATTTTGTAACACGGTGATGTTAACTACCGGTCAACAATGATTCTGGCAATACTATTAGCGGAAAGCTTTTGTATCGTGTCGTACGAAATAGATTCAACTATGCTGTACTAAATACTAAATGTCACAGTATAAATGGCAGGCTTTCACACAAATATAATAAAAACTTATCCATAACTGTAACAATGAATGAATTTTTCCACTCATTAATGATAATATTAGTAGAACCGCTGAACACGCGTTTGGTTTTACATCACATATACAAACAGCTGCGATAAGCTATCAAGTCGTGAAAGTACACCGATGACTGGATAAGCTGTAGGTACTCGGAATCGATTCATTTGCAGTAAAAATAACTGTCCGTTTTATAAATAGAACGAACCGTCTGCTCGAAAGGATATCCTGTTGGAAAATAGAAAAAACTTCTACACAACCTTTCATTCCCTTAAAAACTCTTGCAAGGGGAAACATCTTGTGAATTCTTAAAGAAAGCCTTTGTAGCCAGCAGTTTAGCCAGTACGTTTCATGAGGATGAGGATCTATATTAATTAGATATAGGTAACTTTAATAATTCATTGAGACACATTAACAAAGAAGTTTTTTCTGAACTTGGTCCTACTTAAAGGCGAAGTTTATTCAAACATGTTTGTTGCTTAAAGAATTTAATGCAAAAGAGAAATTGCTTCAACAAAAACAAGCTTCCAAAATACTTTCACAATAAAAATTACAGTAAATAAGTATGATGACATTGTAACATTGGCAAACGACGTAAACAGTGTTTATTTCGAAAGTATGCGCAGGCGCCGAATGATCTGATGATTCCATGTTTAACGGGAATGGCATCCGTGACGCACCTCTTACTCACTCCGAATCATTCTCCCAATGTTTGTGCTAGTATCATTAACTAGTTTGACAGAACGAGGTCCTCTGACTCACTGCGAAAGTGTTCGGAATATGGAGTGAAGTAAATAATGTGCATTCCTTTGAAGCTGCTGTTTTGATTATTTTTGTTTATGTTATCATCGTTCGATGATTGTAATTCTATGTCACTCTATTACTGAGACATGGCTTTCTTTCATCTCATATTTAAAGGATCCCCTTTGGGGGATGATTTTACAAAGATCCTTCAAGTGGATGAATGAATTTAAGATATACCGTAAATCGTTATACAAATCTGAGAACATTAGTTTATTTTTTGTATTTTCGGACCAATGTTTAAAAAACGGGAAAACTGCAGCAGAAGTATTATAATAATCCACATCTTACCGACACTTAATTGACGGTATCATTTATACAAAGCTTGTTTTTGCGAATATGAACTTTAATCATGATGCAAACGAATCAGCTGTTGATTAGCGAACTTCATCACAGGGCAGTCGCGTCGCCTGATTGCTTTAGCCCAATAGTAGACCGACACTTAATATTTAATCGGAACAACAATCTGACACATGATGTCAGTATCGTAAATAACGAAAAGCAAAAATGCGAACAAAAAACCGCATAAAACTTGCGAGTCACCGTGACGCAGCAAACTCAATTAAGTATCAGCCACTTGTATTTCAATCCTGATTGAAAATGAACTTTGTTTCGATCATTGCAGATTCGCAGAAATTCAACCTGCTATTAAGATTTTTAATTTTGATTCTTTAGTACATACTGTTCATTGTAAAGAAACGTGCACTAAATACGAGAATCCGACTCGATTCAACACCCCATTGGATTCTTAACAACACCAATGAAAGGCAGTACACAATCATTTCAGATAGCAATCCAGATGTTAGCATTGGGATAGATAATACAGAATCCGAAATTAGAAACAGAGGTGTTCCCATAGCTCAATCAAATGTATTGATCTCAACAATCACCGAATTAGTCAAATTGCTAAAAATCTTGGATCTTAATCTGAATTGAGTGCAAAACCGCCAGATATATTATTTTAGACCCTCCTTAAGAGGGGTCTGTTAGCAACAATAACGGCAGGACTAACGTTCCAGTTGTGGGAACAGCAGAAGGCCATGGAGGAGGCCGCGAGGCGCGAGGCTCGGGAGGCGCTGGAGGCTCGCGAGGCGCGGGAGAGGCACGAGCGAGACCGCGTGGAACTCCTGCGCAAGAAGGACAAGCATGAGCACAGCGCCAACGCGTCTACGGAGGTCAAGCAGAAACTGCAGGTGAGAACCACAACACTCTTTACATCATTGTTAATGTTATAGCGGCTTATCTCTTGAATACCCCCCAAGCAAAATTAAAAAAAAAAACATTTCACTGATTACTCTGAAAGCTAGTGTAATTTTGTTAGAGCTTAAAGCCGGAAGAAGCCCCAAATTCAGATCTAGTTCAAATTCTTTAGCTACAATTTTAACGTAATGTTTTCTTTCTTTCCAGCAATTCTTAAAAAAGAAACAAGCGAACATCAATGGAACAGGACCTGGTTCATCTTATAGAAATTGGTAAGTTCTTCTTCAAACACCTAGAACAACCTTCTAGAACTTCGACTTTGCTTTTTCCCATCAGTCTTCAATGCAACTTAACAATAACTGGTGAAATGTGGGTGTTCTATTAGGTACACCTGTATCTAACCCTTCGGAGACTACAGACGTATGTTATGTTATGTCTTCAATGCGGCCATGTTTTCTACAGGGGTATAGTGAAGTCATCATCGGGCGAGTCGATAACATCGACAGGCGCGACGGCGACGCACCCCTACCGGTTGGCGGCGCCACTGCCGCTGGCCCTCAACGCCGCACCTCCGCAACCCTCACCGGACTACCCTCTGCGCAAGACCGGTATGTGTTCCTAGCTTCCGAGTGATGCATCCGTGTTGTGTGGACCTAGCCTAACGGGACAGCGGTAACGAACAAACTGTCAAGCGACTGAACTTAAAGAATGGAACTTGAACGCTGGTTGTATACATTTAACTTACTCGTTTTCATGAAACTGTCGCTTGATGTGTTGTTTGGTAGCGCTGTCCAACTGTGCTTTGAACTGGCGAAACTTTCACGTAAACAGATGTCGATGGAGCTAAAAGATTTCAACGAAGAGAGATATAGAGATTTCAACATACTCATTGTGATTTATGAATGTTTCGCTGGACCGAAGTCACAGTAAGAGTGATGTGAAGTGAGTTTGAGAATGACTGTAACCATTTACGTCTACGAAGTAAATGTGTTACGACTGCTGTACATTAGATCGATGAAACGCGTTACAACCCGCGATCAAAATACCAAAATATTCAGAGGACATGCTATCAAGTATTAAAGCTACTTTCGGCCCGTTGTGATAAAGAGATGGTGCTAATTTGTCTTGTATAGCTCCATCTCTCCCATACACTGAACCTGTGATGGCTGGGTGCTGGTATACCATGCATCCTGAAGTTTAACTTGACTTTAAAACCATAAAGCTAGATGAAATGACTGTGCTGCGTGGTACTTTTGGCACTTGAATAACATTGATAATAGAGCGCTGTCGGTAAACATGGTTTCTGCGGAAATGGGGATGTTTCCGGACAAAAAAAAATCTGATTCTGTTTAGTCCGTCACTTAGATTTTTTTTTTTTTTTTTTATAGCCTAGTTTGTGTCCCACTGCTGAGCAAAGGCCTCCCCTTTCTCTTTCCATACGTCTCTATCATGGGCGATCTCTGGCCATGTTAGCCCCGCAAACATGACCAGATCGTCACTTAGATTATCGAAAAATATATGGATACGTGTTTTTTGTTTTATCAAATTAATCAAAATTGACGAAGATAAAAGATCATGCTTGTGAAGTCACCAGTGGTAAAAAAATGTACCAAGCTGTGACGTCACACGAGTTTTCAAAGCACTGTATCGTCTTCATTTTTTGTTTTCGTGAAAAAAGATAAAAAATGTGTCCAATATTTTCTGAAAATCTATCTGACGGACTTATTAATTTTTTTTTTGTCAACTACCCTGTTGTATAAATCAAGTGTAAATCAAGATGGTGTCGTGAATTCGGCGCCAAAAGTGCCATGTAGTAGTTATGAATAATATAGATGTCGTGAGGTGTGTGTTAACCCGTTAACGTGAGCATGCGCGTGCACTAACCCGCAGCGTCCGAGCCGAACATGCTGAAGGTGCGTCTGAAGGCGCGCGTCATCGAGCGTCGCGCGTCGCCACTCGCGCGTCGCCCCTTCAAGACGCGCGTCAAGCATCGCAGTGAGTACATGGAATGCTGGTTTTTTTATGTTGTCGTTTTTGCATTTGAATGACTTTTTTGTTTTTCGAAAACTTGCGCAAGAGGTTTTTAATAAATATGTCTTAGATATTGAAAAATGTTCTATTACTACCAGAGTAATTCTATCACAGCTTGAGTTATTCATATAATTTTTCTCAAAGTAGAATCTAGAAGTAGAATCTTTTCACTTTTATAACCACTTTTTCTCAACTTAGAACCCTTTCACTTTTAAAAAGCACTATATTTTTCTGTTACAAATCACTTCACCTGTCAATGAAAATTTTGAAACGTATTATTTTACAAATACTTAGATTCAAGAGAGAAAATTGAACTATTGCCCACTGTGACTGTGACCACACTAGAGAAATGGTCGTCGCAAAGAACAGACACTGACGTAAGCCGTCACCGAACGTTTAGTACCTGTAGTGTAGGTAGTGTTGTATGGGCTCGTGTGAAGGTTGTGTCGGTCCGCAGACTGCGAGGGCGCCTCCCCGCGCGGCTCCCCGCCCGGCGGCACCAGCGCGCCCATCCGCGAGGAGGAGGAGGGCTGCGGCCGCGCTGCCGAGCTGCTGTTCTCCTCGCCCTCCATGCCCAACATCAGCCTGGGCCGCCCGCACCAGCCGCCGCCGCCGCAGCCGCATGTCCACCCGCATCCACATCCACACCCCCCGGTATGTTACTTCTATTCGGGACGTATTTGAACAAACCAACCTACTACTAGGAAGCTCAAATGATTTACGAACAAAAACTAGATAGGTATTCTGTCAATTCAATGGAGCTACTTCGCAAATTTTGCACTACTTGCTGTGCCCTAGAACATATATTCAAATACCCTGTGTTTTGCCACCGACGACATCGTGGAAGTGGCATCGTTTTGGGTCAACAAAATCCAAAATATTGCCGAGCTATTGGCACAAAGAACTTCAAGTACTTCACTTGAAGTCCAGCAAGCCAGTGTTTTGAAAATATTGTATTTTTCATTGAAAGCAGTTAATAAGTAGTTTCTCTGGTGCAGGTGGTATCATCTCTCCCTCCTGTATCGGAGGCGGAGGGCTGGTCAGCGCTGGGCAGCTCGCGCCTGTGCAAGCGGCCGCTGGGTCGCACGCACTCCGCGCCGCTGCCGCTCGGGGACCCTGCCCTCACGCCGCCCACAGCGCACCACTATCTGCGCGACCAGATACGGAAGACTGTGAGTATATCACCATCATGAGATCTAACCATTCACCAACACAGAGACGAGCGGACCAAATATTTAGGGGAAACGATCGAATCCCCTAAATAGGCCGTAATCGACTTTCTTCCTATGATTGGAACAGTGAACATCTATACTATACTATAATATTATAAAGAGGAAAGATTTGTATTTTTGAATTAACTTAAAAAATACTGGACTGATTTGAAAAAATCACCGTTGGGAACACCCCGAGTAATATATCTCAGGGTATATCCCTGTATTTGAGTAAAACCGCGTGACGACCGATAGTCATTCATAAGTCTCTAAGACCTCTCAAAGATCACCCCGAAAAACGATGTTGTCTTCATCCAGACAATTACCGAAATCTTCACCAAAACATCGAACACTTTTCGTCATTAGAATGCCAAGTAACCATGTCTCCCTACCAGGTGTTAACTCGTGCGCACGACGCCGCTGCGGCACAACTACGAGAAGAAGAGGGCGAGGTCATCGACCTCACCGCCCGACGGGCCCCCGCGGCCTGCAGTCCCGCAGGCCCCGCAGCCCCAGCGGGCCCCACAGCCCCGACAGGCCCCACCCCACCATGCGAGCCAGCCCCACTAGCGCGAGCACTAAGTTCTCCACTAGTGGGTGCGCGCACGCCGGCTACAGGATTAGCGTACGACGCGCTTATGCTTAAACATGGGTAAGTCATGAACCACCATCACGGTATTGCGACTTAATGGCAAAATATTGACAAATCCATTCAATTTCCACTGATATCGTACATTTATAATGTTGAGGATCCGTAACTTCCGATTTTAATGTAGTGGTCGCAAACCTTGCTACTGAGCAAAAGGTTTTCTATCAGGAATTCTTCAGTACAATGCGATCATAATTATCTTGGCAGGTCCGAACTTCGTGCAGGTCATTTTGTTACAACTAATGTATAAAAGTGTTATGATATTTATTTTTCAACACACTTGCTCATAAAGTGGCTATAATTTCACCGCAATTAGGCACGTAATGACACCTATAATCAAACTGTGACTTTTTCATTGCTATTATTCACTAGTGAGTTATAGGTTTTTTTTTTAATTTTATTGGTTGAGTTGCTATGTTTTAAAAAAAGTTTCGATACAAAAAAGATCGTGTTCAATAGTAAAAATAAATTAATGTACCTAGTGCTTCCCCATTTCATGCAACTTTGAATTTAAATAGATAATTTCAACTTAAACGTTTTTAATAAATGAATCTTTCACTCAAATAATATAACTTTTGTTTTCTCTGATTATCTGATAGAAAGAAAAAAAATACCCATTTTGTCCGTGGCTAAAACTCTATTAGCCGCGAAAAGTCAAAAATAGTGAAACCACATTCTTTTAGTCTATGGCCGATCGTCATTGTTACAGTAGTGGCGCCACTGGTCAAGAAAAAATGCATCGCTACGTCAAACTTAGTACACTTATTTTAGTTCCGTGTTTTCCCGCCTGCATAGATAACTTGGTAGAACTGTAGATGCGCGCGCATTATTTTTTCCCGCTATTGTGAAAAAAAAAAACAGAACTTGTTTTAACTGTTGAAGTTGGTAGAACTGTAGATGCACGCCCGCTATTGTGAAAAAAAAACAGAACTTGTTTCAACTGTTGAAGATGACTTTTTAGTATTATTTTCTTCACAAGTGTGTTGAAAAACGTCGTATGATACACGTGTTTATTGATGATTACCGTCCTCGGCTTTCTTAAGACCCTCACCTGACGGCTCGGGTCTCAATGGCGCCTCTGCGGTAATCACCAACGTTATACACTTGTACCATAATGTACTATTATTTGTATTTCTCACTGTTTAAATTAGATATTTTCTGATCGTTTAAGTATTAGTTTATCTGGCAATAACAGTTTTCTTCGCAAGTTTACATGCGTAAAAGTTCGCAGAGCCTATGTTCAGACCTGCCAAGATAATTTGATCGCACTGTACTAGGTAGTTTGGATTCGCGCACTGTTGATAATATAAGTTTGCTCCCTGTAAAATAGGACAAAAATATAGCAATGAATGTCAGATACGCAATGTAACAGAACGCTGAAACAAATTCGCCTTGTTGTTGTGTTACATTTCATGTTGCATTGCAAGTGTGGATGGCTCATTCGTGTTACATTTTACGTTACGTTGAACCGATGCGTACGCGACATTAGGTCACCTTCACCCCACGCTTCGGGGTGCGCCGTCGTAAGGATGTTATCTAAGCTCATGTATGTTGTTGCACAGGTGTGCGTGTGGAGCGCACGCACCCACCCACCCGGAGCACGGCGGTCGGCTGCAGTCCGTGTGGGCGCGGCTGTGTGAGACCGGACTGGTGGCGCGAGCTGAGCGGACACGGCCCAGGAAAGCCACCTTCGAGGAACTACAGGTATGCAATATTATCATAACTTACAAACATTTCAGCTCAAGTTTTTTTTTTTAAAGAAAACATAATAGTATATTTCATTATAAGTGCGGAAAGTCTGTCATTGCAAAGAGTTCCGACAAATGTCTAGCCGAGCCGAGGCACAGCCGACGGCGAGGGTTGACAGTCGGAACAAGTTGCAATGACGGTTCCGCACGTGTACTGAACAACTATTTTTAATACAGTTGCGAAAAAATGAAGCAATTTAATAAAATAATTAAACTCGCAAAGAACATTTTTGAAAATGGCGCCTACCGTAAAAGAATATAAGCAGAGATTTTTTTTGTTTTCTTTACCTATTCTGGGTAGGCAAAGGGAACTATGCCCATACAGCCAAGTCTTCAGTAGATTTTTTTTATTGATATGAAATAAAAATGAAATTGAATGAGATGAAATGGAATGAAACCTTTAACTCATTGAATCAAATAATTAAATCTGATATTGAAACAAATTAGTAGCTTCTTTAGAAATATTTGCATGAATCATAAAAACTTCTATGATTTTATTTAGTAAATACTTCGTGGTTGGTTTTTTTTTAATGGACATTATTTTGACAGTTGGGAAAGAGAACGCACGAGTTCGGGAAAGGTAAAGAAAAAGCACGAGTACGTAATAGCCCACATCCCGAACGCTATACGTCCCTGCAATACGCCACTTTTTGAGCAACTGTATTAAAAATTATTATTCCAAACGCGTGAACTCAACTGTTTAACCCTTACAAAAGGGGTCTGTTTAACTCGTGTCTTTATGACTTGTATTTCTCAATTTCACTCAGTGTTTGAATAAATCTATTGATGTCAGAGGATTGGTATATTGTGTTAGTCATTACTACTGAATGAAAATATAACTGAAAATTTTATTGAATTTATTGAAGAGTGCAACTGCAAATTTTAGCCTTGTGACCGCATAATCACTAGCGAATACGGGTAATTGACGATTTACCTTTATTTAATTACTGATCGAATAATAAAATTGTTTTATGTTTTTTCTATTTACTTTCTAATCAGTTTAGTCCATTCAAAGTAAGAAAAAAAAGTCTTGAAAAAAAAAATCCTTAAAATATTGAGAATGAAACGTTTATTTGTATCTTCAGTCTGTACACTCGGAGTCCCACGTGGCGGTGTTCGGCGGCCGCGGTCGCGAGTGTGGGGGCGGAGTGCGACAGCTCGTGCGGCTGGCGTGCGGCGGGCTCGGCGTGGACTCCGACACCGCCTGGTCGGATGCGCACACGCCTGCTGCGGCTCGGGCTGCGGCCGGGGCTGTGCTCGACCTCGCTGTGAGGACCGCTAAGGGGGACCTCAGGAATGGGTGAGTCTTACTGTCCTATCCAACCTATCTTTAAGTTTATTTTAAAACAGTAACCATAGATTTTTTACCGATTCTTCTCCATAAAGAACCGAGCACCTAATGTCGAACTTTTATAAGTGCCCATGCACGGACCTATCTGAAATAAAATATTTAGATTTTTTGGACGCCGGCATTTTAAACCGGCTATTTATCACCTGATACATCGGCAATGAAGTAATTATTCTGCGGTTTTAACGTGCAATAACTATTGGGTCAAAATGTACAGCTGACTTCTTTCTTAATAACCAACGAAATAATTCAACCCTCAATCCCAAAGGTTTACAATGTTCTACTGACAACAAAACATAAATAAAATCAAAATAAGTTTCACGCTTTAAAAAAAAACGTATATCTTATATACATTTTTTTATTATTGCTAGATTAATTTAATTTTTAAGCCATGTTAGAGGCCCGTGAGCAACATAAAATCTCTGCCGCCGCACTAACCACACTCTAAAGAAGTTTCACCATAATGTTCCATACGTTAACCAATACCCCCCTCCCCCAGGTTCGCAGTAGTCCGTCCACCAGGTCACCACGCGGAACCCAACCAGGCGATGGGTTTCTGTTTCTTCAACTCTGTGGCCGTCGCCGCGCGTATCCTGCACACGAGGCATCGTCTGCAGAGGATACTTATTGTGGATTGGGTAATTATAACTCTTCTGTCTTATCTACTCTTTGCTTTTTTGACGAAAAACATGTACAATTTGACAGCAAAATTCAAGAATAATAAAAAACTAATTAAAAATAAATTAAAAACTTACTTAGTGAACACTTTATCGCACTAGATATCTCTTCGAACCTTTCGATGTCTCGCTTAAAAGTAGACTATGTATAGTTAGTTGCGTTTTCCATCAGATTTTTTTTTAGTAGTAGCCCAGATTCTGGATCGTAAACTGAGTACTACCCAGCTAACGCTAGCGAAATGTTGGTGTACTTCAAATGTACCTTTGCCTAAACTTTCGATTTCGAGGTTCTCAAATCTAATGGAACCTCCATACCACTATTTCGTTCATCAGCTCGTCACAAATACCTACTGTGTAATAGTAATAAGACTAAGGGCCGGTTTCAGCACTTGCTGATAAAGTCTCTGATAGCCTATCAGGAACTTATCTGCCAGATAAACTACAACTTTTGATAGCATTATCTGTCAGATAACTATCTGACACTTTATCCGTAACCGGTGAAACCGGCCCTAATAATATTAGTAAATTGTAAATTATTGACATTGACACATACAATGATGTACTTTTTCATTTGTAAGAGCGGTTACGTCACTTCGCATACGTCATGATTAATTTCCCATGTTTGTGTAACCCAGGACGTGCACCACGGCAACGGCACGCAGCAGATCTTCTACTCGGACCCGCACGTGCTGTACATGTCCATCCACCGGCACGACGACGGCAACTTCTTCCCCGGCACCGGCGCCGCCAGCGAGGCCGGTGCGGGTGCCGGGCTCGGCTACACCGTCAACGTGGCCTGGTGCGGCGGCACCAACCCGCCGCTGGCTGACGCCGAGTATCTGGCTGCCTTCCGATCTGTTATCATGCCTATTGCTAAGGTGAACTATATTACTACTTATCATGATCATTTTGAATAGTCTGTTTGTTCGTTAGACGTTGATTACTTCTATGTAAGATCCCTGTTAATTTAAATGTGTGGAAATCTTTGGAGGAGGCCTTTGTCGATGAACAAACTGTCATTAAGAAAACTGATCGTCAGTAATAAATTCAATAACTGTAAAACAGCAATATACTTAGGCTTATTTTATTTAACTTTGTATGTTGTGTGCAGGAGTACGACCCAGAGATAGTGCTGGTGTCGTGCGGGTTCGACGCGGCGTCAGGTCACCCAGCACCACTGGGCGGCTACAACGTGTCGGCGGCCTGCTTCGCGCACATGACGCGCTCGCTGTCCCAGCTGGCGGGCGGCAAGCTGGTGCTGGCGCTGGAGGGGGGCTACGACCTGCCCGCCATGTGCGACTGTGCGCAGGAGTGCGTGCGTGCCTTGCTGGGTGAGCGTGCCAGCCCGCCAGCACTGCACGAGCTGGCCCGCGTGCCGCACGCGCGCGCCCAGGACGCCCTGCGCGCCACCATCGCCGTGCACGCGCAGCACTGGCGCGGCCTCAAGCGCGGCGCCGAGCTGCTGCAGCTGTCGGCGCTGGACGCAGCCCCGGCAGTGGCCGCGCTGCGCCTGGGCCGGCTGCAGACGGAGCGCGACGCGGCCGACACGTGCCAGGCGATGGCCACGCTCAGCATGCACCAGCAGGCGCAGCCCGACCCGCCCGGCCCGCAGCCCGAGCAGCCGTCGCCCGCGCACAGGTAACACTCACAGACACAATTATTTAGTTAGTAAGAACAGTATGTAGTATTTAAGCTTGAGTGGCATACTCGAGGTGACTTCGAACGAATGAGCAATGTAAAATTTTGATAATCTTTACACTCCTGAACTCTGATGAGACCCTACAGATGAAACCTAGAGCTTTCGACGCTTTGCTGACAATATTCAAAAAGTTTCGAATCAAAAGTTACTATGAGGTCTCTGATTAAACTAACCTTTTATATTGGGGTAAAATAAAAAGGGTGTTGTTTACGAGTGAAAGTACACACATAGCATTACAACTGCATACAACAATATTTTACAATGCTGAAAACAGAAAATAACGTCGTTGATGAAAATATTAAACAGGAGCGACCCCAATAACGATCCCCGGGGTACTCCCGAGGGAATACGCATAGTTCTAGACGAGTAACCATTCAGCACCACGGTCTGGCTTCTACCTTCACCGTGTGAGATGAACCACCTCTAGAGGTTACCCCTTATACCCATCGATAAAAGTTTACGTATTAAAATTACATGATCTAATCTGTCAAAACCCTTACTGTGATCGGTATATATATGACATCGTATCGCTGAGGTGGAGGTGGTGGCGTTGTGTGTATGTATACTTACTGACTGCATGTTGCAGGTCTGCGGAGAGCTCCCGCTCGGCGTCGGAGGAGCCGATGGAGCAGGACGAGGGCAAGTGAGCGGGCGCCTGCAGGCCTTCGCCACACTTCAACATTCCGGTTCCGGTAGTTAGCCGTTAGTAGCGTGGACTGAGACGAACTCGAGTGTCGTGTCTCTGCAGTCGAAGCTTTAACGTGTAGTGAACTATGATGACGTGACGTGAGAGCTGCGTAGTGCGTACTGCGTAGTGCGTAGTGAACAGTCCGCGATACGCCCGACGCCTGGCGCTGTGACGCTCGTGTCGATGCGATCTACTATACCAAAGATTGTTTCAAATTCTGATGTTACAAAAAGTATTTATTCAATGTGTATATAAAGGAAATTGTGCAAATCTATTGTTGTAAAGTAAAGTAAATTTTTATGATGGATATAAAATATTTGTATATCTGTGTCCCTGTCATACGTAGCAACGTAGCCGACATGTACATTGTAAGGTGGCTGCGTGTTTATCGTATCGTATTTATTGTCCTTGCTGCGCGTGTGCAGTAGCAGTGTTGTGCAAGTAAACACTTGCTTGTTACTTGTTAGTACTTCAGTACGTGTCGTTGTCGTCGCTGGTCGCTGTTCGCTGTTGGACGCTCCACTTTTTGTAACGTGTGATAACTTCATATGAAACGAATTAGAATTTGGACATAATGTCCGCAAGAAACTATTGAAACAATGAATTTCTATAATATTACCTCCGCACAGTAGCGTGCGGGGAGGAAGATGTTGTGTATCTGTGTTGATTTAATATTTCACTATGTGATGACGTCACGCGTCGCCGACACGTTGGCGATACTTGTAAGTTAGATGTATGTAAAGTCAGATGTAAATGTTTATAAGAGAATGGTATATTTAACTAAACTAGCAGAATATGAGATGTTTCTGGATGGTGGAACTTGTTGACTATAGCCGACTACTTGTCCTGCGTTCGTCGCATCCTCTAATGATATATTTTTGTATGACGGCTGTCTGTGTGTATACAACGTACCTACGGGATGGGATCCTTGTACGATAAACAGAGTTAAACAAATGTTGTGTCTTTGAGAATTTTATTGTTAAATTGGAATAAAGATGAAATGATTATTTAATAAATGTATATATATTATATATATATTTGGAAATATAAAAGAATTTTATTTCTATTCATTCGCTGTCTTATTTTACTACATCTTAAATTCCTTCGTTTCCCTTTCCACCAGCTGTAGCATTGTAAGAAGCCGATAAATAAAACAACGAATATGGATAATCATAAGTACTTTATACAACACTCAGCAGATCAACGAAAGTATAATACAATAACTAGATGAAAACAGGCCATTCAACAGAATACAACTAAGTGCATGTTTACGTACAGGCGGGGCGTCGCGCGGCGCGTGCTGCGTTTTTAATTCAAACACATGGCAATGTATGAAAAAGTTAACGATTTCAAACGTCGATTTTACGAGAAGCGATTTTTCGCTCGTTAGTTTAAGGCCCAGATTCACAGACCACACTTTGACTTTACTAAGTAAAGTATGATTTTTGGAAAGTAAAGAACAGCTTGACAGGACTAAGAAATATATTTTTGCGTGAAAGTAGATCTTTCTATCAAAGTAAAGTCAAAGTGTGGTCTGTGAATCTGGGCCTAAGAAATATATTTTTGCGTGAAAGTAGATCTTTCCATCAAAGTAAAGTCAAAGTGTGGTCTTTGAATCTGGGCCTAAAATGCAGCGTTTGTTGCGGTGGACCCGTCTCAGTAAATTAATAAAAAGGCACGAGACGAGCCTTTTGCACGCGCCGCGCGACGCGCCGCGCGACGCCCCGCGTCTCCGTAAACGAGCCCTAACCTATTGAAAAATTGCTCTATAATTTTTTTACAATAACAAAATGATTAATTTATAAAATAATATAATTACAGGTAAATATATCTAAAGTAAAGTAGGCAGTGTACAAAAATAACCCATCTCTTATAGCTAAATAGAAAAATATTCGCGACACATTCTGACTTATACACGCTAGTATTATAATAATATTATCTGTGCTTATACTATGAACACAAATATTTATAAAAATACATGATAATATTATAAGTTGAAATAGTAGACCTAACCTAGCTGACTGACGTTGGAATTCAAACAAATGCCTTTAGTACTGACTTAGTTTTAGCACGAATTGCACCAACGAATCCGACAACAACACAATATAACAAATACACAATCAGCATACATACGTAAACGGCGTTTAAGAGCGTAGACGGGCTGCGTATAATATACGTATATATAACTATTGCCGTCGCGCTGCGCTCTAGCAACCGGGCGGTATCAATATGTGAATTGTGAGTGCGATAGAGACAACTGCAGCTCAGAACGATTTTACCTATAAAAAACCTTGACCGATCGACGTTTCGTATTCTCCTGTTTTCTCCTCGAAACCTAAGCCAATTAAATTATATTTGGTATCAAAATTTAAAGGAAGAATAGATCTATGCCCCTATTACTTGTTTTTATTTTAAAAACTTTTCAATTTTCTTTGGTGGTCATCTGATTACGTAGGTAAAAACGGGGTATTTTTTTAGGTTTTTGGTAAGTCATATTTATTTTTGTAATAAAAATTTTGAAAAAAAAAATGACAGGGGCATGCCTTCAATAGACCTGGATTTTTATAAATAAAAACGATTACTCTAGAGGCATTATCCAGGAAGAGAATAGGGGAATACATTTGTATGGAAAAATGCAGCCCGTCTACGCTCTTAAGGACTTACTGTTAAACAGGTAGCTTTTGAACGCGTTTTCAATGTGCTGCTGATCGCGATCAATTTCGTTGGTGAAATTATCCCTTAATCTAGTGTGGGCTTATTTTACACTATAGAAAGTCAAATCTGATTGAAAAGCCTAAATTAACTTACCTTTAGTTATGGTCATCACTAACTTGTATCGAAGTATCATGTGGATGTAGCCACAGATGAGCTGATAGCATAACCCTCCTTTTGGTCTTCGCCGCAGTAGGGTAAAAATAGCTTCTACTAAAAGGTGCTATATAACTTATGTTTATTCCTGTGCAAACTTCTAAGTGGCACCCTCATGAGACTTGATAAACTGTCCACTACGACAGTGATCCAAATGGTCTGGAATGGATTTTAACTTAGTTTTTTTCCCCAAGTTATATTAGAAAACAAAATTCAACCCCTTTGGGAATTGGGAATTTAATGCTCGCAGCTAGAAAATAGACATAAGTACTCGTATTTCGTACTGCTTTACTTCCCTTGTGTGTTTTCTTGACTTAATATTATTTAACTCCAGTCAAGTTTAAGGAAACATTCGTGCAAGTTTTTTTTATACAAAATAATAGTGTCAATCTTATAAACTAATAGTGTTCTTGGATGATACAATAATGCAATTATACAATTTATAACATGGACATATGATGCAACTCGTTTATTACTATGAAATGCAACAGCTTTACCTGTGTAGTTATAGTAGGTCTTCTTAGCGTGTCCATGGCAATTTAAATTGTTGTGGCACAGAACTAAGCTAACTAGTTTGGCGCTTTCGGTAGCGTCCATCAGTTCCTGTAGAGAACAAACAGGACACGATATTGAAAGCCCCATTGTTTGTGGAACAGCACCATATTTACATTCTAAGGCAGAGTCAATTATAAATCTTCAAACTAAGCAGGTTTTCCTTGCTGAGGCCAACCTCGGTCCAGAGTTATAGTAGGTCTAGTTGAGCCTGTTCTTCGGCTGAACTCGGCTCGGTTCGGGTGCGCTCGGCTAAGTTCGGCTAGTGTCGGTCGGGCGGGTCTAGTGTTGCGCAGTGACAGTTACACGAGCTCACTGGACACTCTGTGTGCTCCCTAGAAAAATGATTTTTTATCTCATGCGTTTGTTTATATTGATGGAATAGTTGAAACAGAATACACAAGATAAA
Organism: Diarsia mendica; assembly: GCA_949316265.1. Taxonomy (NCBI): domain Eukaryota; kingdom Metazoa; phylum Arthropoda; class Insecta; order Lepidoptera; family Noctuidae; genus Diarsia; species Diarsia mendica. The sequence goes on from OX438899.1 coordinate 24,275,040, forward strand.
GATAAAGGCAAAATATTTACAAACAATCGTAAGTCGTCATAAGATGATATAGTTTTAGGTTTAGAGATAACCACCGTTACGGTGCTACCATATTGTTTTATCAATATAATTTCCACAGACAACTACACAACAAGGTATGTTGGTGTCACTTTCTTGGCTAGAAAGTGACACCAACATAGTTGAAAGCTAGGCAGATGATAATAAGACACATCAGAAATGTTTGCTTTTCAGGTTTGTCATTGAAGCACCGAACGATCTTTGCAAGGATCATTTAGAGTTTCAACTAGCCCAACAATTTTTTTTTTGATTCCGATTCCCAAATCCTCATGAATGTCTTACGCCATGGGCGAGCGGAAGGATCTGTTAGACTCTAACTGACTAAAAACCATCCCGGTGTGATTTCCGCACTTGAACCGTCTTCCACGATTCCTAACCTAACATAAACATATTTGATGAGGCTACTAACTTGAACCAATTGATAAGATGCTGAGCATGTCCGCCATGCCTGCAGGCGACGCACCAGCTGAACCAGGCGCTGAAGGCCGCCCCCGCCGCCCCCGCCCCCGCCCCGCCCGCCCCCCCCGCCCCCGTGCCCACGTGCAGCGAGCACACGCCGCAGCGGGGGAGCGGCTTGCGGCAGTTCGGGCATGATGAGATTTGCTGGAAGAGTATGGGGAAAAGAAAAAGTAGGTAGGTATAATGGTTCGGAAACGGTTTCAGTCATGTTTTTTTTTTTTTTAAACTAAAAACTTATACGTATAGCAGCTTTGTGCATTTAATTTGGGATGGGTAAAACATGTTCAACTCGCATCAGAACACGTGACCTGATCGAAAATTCGTAAGACGGCGCAGGGCGCTTGCGCGAATGTGTGAATGTGAAATGAATATTGTAATTACATTAATTGTAGGACTGTTATGCTGATAAATAAAGCAATTCGTGCGAAATTATTCCCTAACCATTCCAAAATATTCAAAAACGCACAACGCCAATGTTCAAGTTTCCACTTCTGCCGGCACTCCCGGAGTACAACCCGTTGTTTTTCACAAGTCTACGCTGTCCCGCTGCTGGGCTAAGGTCTCCCTCATGGCTTTCCAAGTTTATTTATAATTTGGCTGCTACGTCCTATCTGTTAAGAATGTGTCCAGATCGTCACACAACCGTTTCTTGGGCTTCCCTCGGTTACTATAAGGCCGTCTTCGGCCACCCACTGTGTGAGTATCTTCATCCTAGAAACGTGACCTGCCCAGTATGACAGTTATTTTGTAATATCGAAGGTTTTAGGACACTCAAGTCAATAAAAGGAAGTACATTTTTAGATGGAGACTTGGAGAGTAATCCAGTGTTTCCCGCAGAGTTAAGAACTTTTTCTAGTTGTGAGCGTTTTCAACACAGTTTATGTTTGAAGAGTCTTATGAATGAATTATTTATTTGCAGAATATAGGTTTTTTACAAGTTCTTGTTAAATATAAATATGGGTTTCACTACATTCGGCATTTTTATGTTCATTTACAACGCTCAGCCCAGTTACCAGAGTTGAAATTCCAACAGTGCAGTAATAATTAGTTTTCAACTAGTGGTAGTGTGTGTCGTGATGTTATGATAAGAAACCTCTCACATACCTTCATCTTAGCAGCAGGTGGCGGCAACCTCTGGAAGGCGACACGCGGTCGGTTGTGTCCGGGCGGCGCCGCCACGGACTTGCCGCAGTACGTGCACGCGACGCACACGTGGCGCGGCACGGCCCCGCCCCCCGCCCCGCCCCCGCCCGCCCCGCCCCACTCGGCCCCGCCCTCCGCCCCACACACCCACGTGTCCAGTGCACAGCGCGCCCACCACAGCTGCCAGCTGTCCAGGATACAGCGATAGCTGCAACGACAGATAATGCATTGTCAAATCCGTTTCCAATTATTAACTTTATTGCATCGTAATTAAGATGATTTCAGAAAGACTAGTATGTTTGAAGTTAAGTTGTGAGTTTGTAACTGTACGTTTTGTTTGGAGAGTAGTCATTATTAGTCTTAAAATATTTGGAAAACCAACCTCCATTCACATAGGTGAAGGTTAGAAGTAATAAAAAAACCAGAAAAGTAACTTTGTTTTATACTTATTATATCATCATTATCAAGATGCTGTGCTGAACTGTGCTCTGTGATCCAAATTCGAGAAGCTTTGGCCCAAAAATATTGGTTAGGAAAACGTGTACTAAAGATATAACGGGCAACAGCAAAAAGAGAATTTGGCAGCGGTGGGATTCGAACCCACGCCTCCGAAGAGACTGGTGCCTTAAACCAGCGCCTTAGACCGCTCGGCCACGCTACCCGTATGTAATGTGCTTCATTTAGCAGCTAGCTAGGAATGATATAAAATTTAATGGAGAAATTATATATGTAACACAAACACTGTGACGCAATGGGCGAGAGTTTGTTCAATATTGACAATATTGGCATTCGTTCAAGTTATCCGGAAATCGTTGTTGCTATTAAAACCGATAAAGATGGAAATCCGGTTAGAAATCCTCACTTTTCTAAACACGTCGTCGAAGATTACTGAAAAGTGCTGACTGGTTGACGAATAACAATTTGTTTACAGAGCAATTTATAGTTTAATTTCTAATGCACTAGCCATATTCTTTCCTAAAGATTAAGTTAGTTATGGAAGGTGGGTCTTTAGAGCGAATTTTCAGTTAAAAATAAATCTTCTCGTCATATATTATGTCCTTATCTTGCTCCATGCAAGCGAAGCTGTGGTCAGAAGCTTCTTGATAGTATAATAAATAGTATAAATAAAGCGAGTTTATCAATTTAGATAACAATAGTTGCATTTAAATATTATCTTGGGTGTCGTCATAACGATTTACATTCAACTACATTTAATATAATTGCACTTTTGTATAAAAGAGAATCTGGCAGCGGTGGGATTCGAACCCACGCCTCCGAAGAGACTGGTGCCTTAAACCAGCGCCTTAGACCGCTCGGCCACGCTACCCCTTGCGCATTCCCGCGAAATTAACCATCTCATTTACATGATATTTTGATATTATTTTAGTAATCAAAACCGGCCAGTATAAACTTTCATTCAAAAAGAGGTGGGTGGTCAACATTCTGAAATACTAAATAAGTACCTAATTCCTATCTTCACACATACTTATAAGGCAGTATTTAAGATTAACACTCGAATGTCATGCAGCATTTGGACTATTTTGTGAAAACATTTTACGTTTATCAGCTAGTTGTAAAGGGAGGGAGAGAACGGTGGCAGCGGACGGTGCGTGGAACACAAACACGCCGTCGACACGGCCAGGCGTCGTCATAAGACGGACGGCGAGCTAGCCCATTACTCACCGTCCTCAGGCCCGCGTCTACGGTGGCCGGAAGCCATCATGTGGCCCCCGACGCCCGGAGACGCTGCGAATTTACACACCCCCTTTAAAATTAATCCGACTCCAACACAGGAAATAGGCCAGGTAGACGATGACTCGCGGGTTGGTGTTCTCCAGCCAGCGCTGCAGCAGGGCTATGATACTGCTGTGGTACCTGTCGAGCCAGTTCCTGGCGCGAGGGTCCCGCAGCAGCTCGGCGGTGAAGCAGCGCGCGGACAGCAGCGCCACGGACTGCACGTCGCCCGTGTTCTCCAGCCAGCGCTGCAGCAGGGCTATGATACTGCTGTGGTACCTGTCGAGCCAGTTCCTGGCGCGAGGGTCCCGCAGCAGCTCGGCGGTGAAGCAGCGCGCGGACAGCAGCGCCACGGACTGCACGTCGCCCGTGTTCTCCACCCAGCGCTGCAGCAGGGCTATGATACTGCTGTGGTACCTGTCGAGCCAGTTCCTGGCGCGAGGGTCCCGCAGCAGCTCGGCGGTGAAGCAGCGCGCGGACAGCAGCGCCACGGACTGCACGTCGCCCGTGTTCTCCAGCCAGCGCTGCAGCAGGGCTATGATACTGCTGTGGTACCTGTCGAGCCAGTTCCTGGCGCGAGGGTCCCGCAGCAGCTCGGCGGTGAAGCAGCGCGCGGACAGCAGCGCCACGGACTGCACGTCGCCCGTGTTCTCCACCCAGCGCTGCAGCAGGGCTATGATACTGCTGTGGTACCTGTCGAGCCAGTTCCTGGCGCGAGGGTCCCGCAGCAGCTCGGCGGTGAAGCAGCGCGCGGACAGCAGCGCCACGGACTGCACGTCGCCCGTGTTCTCCAGCCAGCGCTGCAGCAGGGCTATGATACTGCTGTGGTACCTGTCGAGCCAGTTCCTGGCGCGAGGGTCCCGCAGCAGCTCGGCGGTGAAGCAGCGCGCGGACAGCAGCGCCACGGACTGCACGTCGCCCGTGTTCTCCAGCCAGCGCTGCAGCAGGGCTATGATACTGCTGTGGTACCTGTCGAGCCAGTTCCTGGCGCGAGGGTCCCGCAGCAGCTCGGCGGTGAAGCAGCGCGCGGACAGCAGCGCCACGGACTGCACGTCGCCCGTGTTCTCCAGCCAGCGCTGCAGCAGGGCTATGATACTGCTGTGGTACCTGTCGAGCCAGTTCCTGGCGCGAGGGTCCCGCAGCAGCTCGGCGGTGAAGCAGCGCGCGGACAGCAGCGCCACGGACTGCACGTCGCCCGTGTTCTCCAGCCAGCGCTGCAGCAGGGCTATGATACTGCTGTGGTACCTGTCGAGCCAGTTCCTGGCGCGAGGGTCCCGCAGCAGCTCGGCGGTGAAGCAGCGCGCGGACAGCAGCGCCACGGACTGCACGTCGCCCGTGTTCTCCAGCCAGCGCTGCAGCAGGGCTATGATACTGCTGTGGTACCTGTCGAGCCAGTTCCTGGCGCGAGGGTCCCGCAGCAGCTCGGCGGTGAAGCAGCGCGCGGACAGCAGCGCCACGGACTGCACGTCGCCCGTGTTCTCCAGCCAGCGCTGCAGCAGGGCTATGATACTGCTGTGGTACCTGTCGAGCCAGTTCCTGGCGCGAGGGTCCCGCAGCAGCTCGGCGGTGAAGCAGCGCGCGGACAGCAGCGCCACGGACTGCACGTCGCCCGTGTTCTCCAGCCAGCGCTGCAGCAGGGCTATGATACTGCTGTGGTACCTGTCGAGCCAGTTCCTGGCGCGAGGGTCCCGCAGCAGCTCGGCGGTGAAGCAGCGCGCGGACAGCAGCGCCACGGACTGCACGTCGCCCGTGTTCTCCAGCCAGCGCTGCAGCAGGGCTATGATACTGCTGTGGTACCTGTCGAGCCAGTTCCTGGCGCGAGGGTCCCGCAGCAGCTCGGCGGTGAAGCAGCGCGCGGACAGCAGCGCCACGGACTGCACGTCGCCCGTGTTCTCCAGCCAGCGCTGCAGCAGGGCTATGATACTGCTGTGGTACCTGTCGAGCCAGTTCCTGGCGCGAGGGTCCCGCAGCAGCTCGGCGGTGAAGCAGCGCGCGGACAGCAGCGCCACGGACTGCACGTCGCCCGTGTTCTCCACCCAGCGCTGCAGCAGGGCTATGATACTGCTGTGGTACCTGTCGAGCCAGTTCCTGGCGCGAGGGTCCCGCAGCAGCTCGGCGGTGAAGCAGCGCGCGGACAGCAGCGCCACGGACTGCACGTCGCCCGTGTTCTCCACCCAGCGCTGCAGCAGGGCGATGCCTTCCGTGCTGGCACCTGGAGAACATATGAGCTTTTTGTTAGGATTCGGTAGTCAATAAGGAGCAGCAGTACTACAAAAAAAGTACTGCAGCGCCATCTATGACTCCACTACCATCCTCCCTATTCACAAGGGGATGAAGAACTTGGTGCTAAGGTGTAGTTTCGGTAGCTCACCAGTGAGTAGTATCCCCGACAGGTCTCCCTGCTCCACGAGTGAGTCGCAAGTCTGTCGGATGTACTCGTGCAGTTTCGCGTCCGAGAGGAAGATGCACGCAAACGCCACGCGGTCCTCTAACCGCATCTCAGTCTCATTCTGTAATTATATTATCGTTGTCATATTATTTATTACTTTTGAAAGTTTTATTTTATGGTGTTTTACTTTGTACCCATTCAGATTTTTATTTTATTTATTTTTTGGGTCGGGGATTTTTTAAATTTTATATTTAAGTTTTGTATACGCTTTCCCAACTAAGATTTAGGTAGGAGGTATTTTTATATCAATATACAAATCAAATCCTTTCATTTGATGGGTATCAAATGAAAGGATTTGCTCTCGGATATATTCGTTTACTATCATTTATTTATCCTCTCTTCCACCCTCCATAACTATTAAACGGCTAAATCAATTTTCTTCAAACGTAGCTAATTTCAATATTCAAATCCTTTCATTTGATACCCCACTCGGATATGTTCGATTACTATCATTTATTCATCCCCTCTTCCACCCTCCATTATTATTAATCAGCTTAATCAATTTTCTAAGAAACTTTCAAACATAGCTAAGAACACTCCCGACTAATTCATTTTCAAACAAAAAACAAAATCAAAATCGGTTCATGCGTTCGGGAGCTACGATGCCACAGACAGACACACATACACAGACACATCAAACTTATAACAACCCGTCGTTTTTGCGTCGGGGGTTAAAAACAAACCGTTTATTTAATTTATTGAAAAAACTAACAAGTACACATTACATAGAACGAGTATTCATTATTTATTACATAATAGGCTTAATTTCTAATGATCAACCAAATTTTTAAACACATTCAATTCAATCCATGCTTCTAGCATTGAGTAAAATCTATGAAATAAATAGGTACAGCTGTTTGATTATTTTCAAGGTTCATAGTGTGTTAAGTATTCAAAATCAAAATCGAAATCAAAAAAATCAAAAGTCATTTATTCAAACTAGGCTGATAATCAGCACTTTAAATATTTTTATATATTGTTATGATGGACGTGGTATGTAATTTCACTTGAATGGACATCTGCCTTCGTGGCGCAATTGGTTAGCGCGTTCGGCTGTTAACCGAAAGGTTGGTGGTTCAAGTCCACCCGGGGGCGACTCTTTTGAATCAAATTATTCTAGCCTTTTCTCAAGAAAAAACACGAAATCGAAAATTAATTTGTTTTTTTTTTTAATAAGTAGTTTTTTTTTATTCATTATTTTTTTTATCTACCCAAATATCATAAACCCTCTATGCGTTCAAAAACCATAGGCAATGACCAGCATTACCAACCAGCAGAAATTAACAGAACTGTAATGAGCTCATAACCTACTGAAAACAGTAGGTTATGAGTTTAAATTTGGAACAGGTGTCAAATTCAAGTGAGTGTGCTATTCTAGTATCTACATTAAAACAGATACCTATCGATACGAAACCCCAATTCAGTATGATTTTAATTATAAATCGCACGACATTTTTGTCGCGCAATGCACGAGGTCATTGACAATTAGTAAGTTTTTATACCTGTTATGTCAATCTATTTTACAGTATGGCAACCGTGTTCTATGTGAAACAGTTGTCGTTGGGTAATTCGAGATTTGCTTTATAGGTTGACACCATTTTGAACGCCGACCCCCCAAATAGACAGTTATAACGAGACTAGTGTTCGAAAGGTGTGTGTGACACTTTTTTGCCTCGGATGGAGGCAAGGATCGAAGGGTGAGGCCATGAGCTACCACGTGAGTACTAACATGTAATAAAGTTACTATTTGTGATATGGGTGGTGAGATTTTGGGAAGACAGTTTTTCATGATAAAATCTTGCACCGCGATATTAAGTATAAAGTCCACTTGTGTATGAATTTACAGAGGACTAGTTCGGTCGACCGAGGGTGCTTGTTGCACCGGGGAAATGGGGTTCTGATTGTAGTCAGAACCCATCGAGCCAAGCTCGAAGAAGGGGGTGTGAGGTACACAGGTACTTCAGGGCTCCTGGCATAGCCGAATGGAAGTGCCTCTGAGCCTCAATGAGGACCGATCGGAGGCACTTGATGGCCCACATAGGGCGTGGTCGACCTTTTGAGAGGAAGAGGTGGTGGCTCGTGGGGATGGAAGGAGTGAGCCCTTGGTATTCGATACCAAGCCCAATCCGGTTGCCTTCGGGGCTAGAAATCCGGGCACAATCAAGTAGGCGCGTGGAAGATCCACGCGTGATTGGGGCAAGTGTGGGACCAAGGTCGATCACGGGGTCTGTTAGTCAGACTCCCGGCCTTCAGCCAGCTTAGGGTTGTAAATTCATTAGCGAAGCTGTGTACAAGAATGTGTGTGTGTGGTCGACCCATAATCTCATCCCATGGTTATTTTGTCGCAAGGGAGATTTACCATTTAGTAATAACCCTGGCGTATATATGTGTTAAAGCGCGACAAAAAATGGTGGAGATGCCGGGGATCTTGAGATTTTTGCGGAGCCAGATTAGCTCTGGTTTATCCGTAGCGAGAGCCCTCCTTATGGAGGGTGGTAAGATCCGGGGAAGCCTAATTCGTTGGGTTCTCTCCGGATCAAAAGAATAGCATTATATTTTATTACAAAAAAAAAAAGAATAAGTAAGGATTTCTTAAAATTTCAGTTCTGTTGTTTTATTTATCCTACCCCATTTTTCTTATTTTAACAGATTTATGATTTGTGTGCTCATTTAAATAAATTTTAGCGTTATTTTCAATATAGGATTTAAAATCTGAAAATTATTTTCGCGTGATAATCGACTAGAAAACTAGCCGGTTTTTCTTTCGGCGTGTCTATGGTTATAGTGTGTACAGTTTTGTTCACATTTCGGAAGTTACCGGTTTTTTTATAATTTAATGTTTAATTAAGTATTTCGTAATGAAATAAGGTTTAAGTTAAGCTTAATTAAGTTAAAAAGGCCTTAGTTTAAGTTGTTTTAGTGATAGTAACTAGAATTTAAGCAAACATGTAAAATTTGTAAGACGAATCGATGTACATTTTTAAAATTGCCGCATTTTGTTCTCTCGCTTAATAGCGTCCTTCCGTTCTGCATTCTACTACTCGTTCCGTCGTTCGTTTGTCTAATCTGTATTTTGTTTGCTTGAAGTGAAATTTCTTAGTGGTTACAATTTTGAAAATTGTTATTTTTTATTTATATATAGTGTAATTATTAAAATAAGGAGTTAAAATTGCCTGCAAGGACGATAACCTGACGCCGTGGGGTGTTACCTAAGTAAATTAGTGAATACGATAAGGTAAAAAACTTGAAATTGTATGCAAGCCGGCCGGCATTTTTTATCAAAGTTTAGATCAAACTTTTTAGAAGTTTTATCTGTTTATCCTAAGTATCTCGTTCTAATTCCAGTAAGCGTCACGATAGGGAATCGTTGGTCAGTGGGTCGTCTTAGCCTCAAATCGCATTGGACAACACGGAAACTAATAATTGCTACTGGAAGAAAGCGTCACTGGGAAACTGTTGGACTTTGACTAGACAGAAAGGAATCTTGGTAAGCTTCTTCTTTAGCGTTCCTCTTACCATCATGTGTTGGGCTATAGTAATATTTGTAGCAGTAAATCATAGTAATTATGGTAAAATGTTCCAGAAGGAAAATGGATGCCATACGGTTGCGGCTTCGTCATCAAAAGCTGATACTAGCTCTAAACGAGACGCGAGAGCAGCTCAATTCGGACCACATCACAGAAGAAGAGCTTCTCTCTAGCAGAGTTAAATTGAGATATGCTATTGAGGCCTTCGATAAAGAGCTACGGTCAAGTTCTAATCATTTGGAGCCGTCTGAATTCACTGAATACATGACAGAGCAGCTCGAGGCCGAAGAATTGGAGGTTAAGCTCAATTCCATTTTTGAAGTCTACAGTAGGACTAATATCCAGCGACCAAGCTCTACAGCAAAACTCCCAAAACTCGAGATAGCCAAGTTTAGCGGGGACACACTACAGTGGAGCGAGTTTTGGGACAGGTTTGAAGCTAACATCGACTCCAAGGATTTGAAGAATGTTGAGAAGCTAGCTTACCTGCTAGGGTCCCTGGAGGGTCAAGCATTGGAAACTGTTAGTGGTCTAGCCACTACCAATGCAAACTATGGCATTGCCCTAGATGTCCTAAAGAGGCGGTTTGGTGCCACGGACCGTGTTATAGACGCGCATCACACCGCAATCACCAATTTAAAGAAGGCCTCCAATAAACCTACATCCTGCAGATTGAACCTAGACTTGATCGAGAAGCATCTGCGAGTATTACAGACTTTGGGTGAAAGTGTGGAAAGCAATCACTTGAGGTCGGCTATAGTTAGCAAATTCCCGGAACAGATCATATACCAGGTGAACCTGTTCTCCGCTGATGATCGCTCAATTCCCACTCTGAGATCAAGTCTGGACAAAGTGATCACAGCCATGGAAAGATCTGGAATGGATATTGATGAGAAGACTGTGGAATTACCTGCTCCGTCAACAACAACTGAAGCCTTACAAGTCAGGACCGAGTCTGACGAGAATAAACGAGTCAACAAAAGAAAGCAGAGCAACGTCGTCGCAGGACCACCAAACAAGAGGTCAAAACGTGCATGCATCTTTTGCGATTTAGTGAACCACGTCAGTTCTGACTGCAAGAAATACAAAACCACGGAAGCTCGGAAGGAGAGACTCAAAGGGAGATGCTTCAAATGTTTTAGCCGGGGACATCAGTCCAAAGCATGTAAGAGGAAGATATCCTGCTACAACTGCAAAGGAGACCATCTCAAGTTGTTTTGTCCCAAGCTGACAAAAGGTGAGAGTCATGAGGTGCAATGTTCTACACCTACAACTATATGCAACATTTCTAAAGGGTATACTTTTTTGCAGACTGCAGTGGTAAAGATTCAAAGCCAAAATAGTCGAAAGGATATTTGTGGCAGGCTTCTTTTGGACAGCGGAAGCCAACGCAGCTATATCACATCAAAAACGGCAAAGTGTTTGGGACTGTCTACGGCAAAAGAAGACCAACTACTTGTTTACACATTTGGAGCTGCTACCCCACAAGAGATATCCAGCCCTTCTGCAGAGATCATTATAAAGACCAAGCGTGGTATCAACAGAGAGATACAAGTAAACATTGTACCTCATATAACGGATCGTGTTCCAGTAGCGAAGCTTAAACACAATGATGTGGATATACCCGCCGATGATGACTCAGTAGGTGAGAATATTGATGTACTTGTGGGTAATGATGTCTATTGTTCATTTCTGCGTGATGACCGAATCAAGATTGGTGCAAACTTATATCTGATTGACACGGATTTCGGATGGGTACTGTCGGGTAATACTTCAGAACAAGAGAGTGATGTCTTGTCTGTTACGACTTACTGCCAATGCCATATACCAAGTTGTCCATACCTAACTGAACCAGATCTACCGTTGAGAAACATAGACATCAAGTTCTTATGGTCATTAGAAAGCATTGGCATAACCGATTCACCGAAAGCAACAAGGCAAGAACAAGCAGTTCGTCACTTCAATGAAACTGTCAAATACCAAGATGGAAGATATGAAGTGAAGTGGCCTTGGGTACAGTATCCACCTGAAATACAATCAAACTATGGACTTGCAGTTGGAAGGTTGAGAAGTTTGATCAAGAAATTAGATAAAGACTCCCTAGCTGAATATGACGGCATTTTGAAGGAACAGCTGGAACTAGGAATCATAGAAGTTGTCGAGCTACATTCTAATCAAGATGATCATCCAATTCATTACCTTCCTCATCACATGGTGAAACAGAAGGGAAAACGAGGAAGGCTCGTCTATGATGCTTCAGCAAAGACAACAGGACAGAAGAGTCTCAACGAATGCCTTTATAGTGGACCTTCAATGTTAGAAGATTTGACAGCACTTCTTCTCAACTTCCGGACAAGAAGGATTGGCATTGTGGCCGATGTAGAAAAGGCTTTCCTTCAAGTCGGATTGCAGCAAAATGATAGAGATGTTACAAGATTCTTGTGGCTCAAGGATACTAAGAAGCAGCCTACTGAAGACAACCTATTGTATTTGCGCTTCTGTAGGGTTCCCTTTGGAGTTATCTCAAGTCCATTCTTACTCACAGCGACTATTAGACACCACATGGCCTTATCAAATGGAGAATTGCTGAAAACAATTGCTGACAAATGCTACGTCGACAATTTGGTTACAGGGGCAGACACTGTCCTGGAAGCTAGTCACATGTATGAACAGACAAGGTCAACTTTCAGTCAAATCTCAATGAACATCAGAGACTGGGTATCTAATAGCAAACAGTTTATGGATATGATCCCTCAACAAAACAAGGCTGCGCAATGTGATGAGGTCAAGGTGCTTGGTTTAATATGGGTTATACAAAGTGATATGTTGAAGTTGAAGATATCGGAGGAACACTTCAATCCTGACACCCCGGTACAAACAAAAAGAGAAGTTCTTCGTACTCTAGCCCGAGTGTATGACCCATGCGGTTTTGTATGCCCACTGATCCTATCAATAAAGCTTCTTTTCCAAAGCATTTGTAAAGAAAAGTTAAAATGGGACACCACATTACCTGAAAACTTGTTACAATCATTGAGAACCATCCTCAAGGATTTGAAGGCTGTAACTGAGGTTGAACTTCCGAGATACATAGGTATGGACTCATCAGATAGTAATGTCATTTATGAGCTACATTGTTTCACGGATGCATCCAAACATGCTTATGCAGCTGTTGTCTACCTGAAGACAAAAGGAGAACAGCAAGCTTCAGTGTCACTTGTGATGGCAAAATCCCGCATTTCTCAAATTGAAGACAGGGACGATCTGAAGATACCCAAACTGGAATTACTAGGCTTTCTGATAGGTAGCAGGCTGTTAAAGTATGTGAAAACCAACCTGGACTTACCAATAGCAAAAGAGTATCTGTGGACAGATAGCCAAATAGTTCTTGCATGGATAAAATCGAACAAGCTTCTGCCTCCATTTGTAGCAAACAGAATCAATGAAATCAAGCGTCTTCACCCTCAGACAGAAATGTACTATGTCCATACAAAGTCAAATCCTGCTGACATTGCTACTAGACCTGTACCTGAACTTTGGTGTCAAAAGAGAGAACTTTGGTACAATGGACCCAAGTTCCTCCATGATGAAGAATCAGAATGGCCAGTGAATCGTCATTACCACACGAATAAAACCTTCTTTTCGGCCGGGGAGGCCCTGTACGAGAGTCCAGCCGGGTTGGAGCCTCATGACTGGTCAGAGTTAGCCAATATCCAAACTGTCCCTATGGAAATTGAAGACTCTCAAGAAGGAGTTAATGATGGTAACAACAGCACACAAGATGATACCACAGTAGAAATTAAGAAGCTACAAGTGCAATACTTTCCAGATGAGCTGGCAGGCAAGAAAACTCACCTGACAAGAAATTTAGATTTGTTTGTAGACTCTGATGGTTTACTTCGCTGTGGAGGTCGTATGACCAACACAACATGGAGCTATGACATGAAGTATCCAATTTTACTACCTAGAGATTGTGAGTTTACAGATAAACTTATTAGAGATACCCATGAGAGTAATTACCACGTTGGTGCTGCACATACACTGAGTATCATCAGAGAACGTTACTGGATACCCCAGGGGAGAGCGAGAGTTACGAAGATGCTAAAGACATGCCAGCAGTGCGTGAAACACGGAGGTGGTCCTTATAAGCTGCCAGCCACACCAGCTCTACCAACAGAGAGGGTGAACTACAGCGAGCCCTACACATTTTCTGGTGTAGATTACTTTGGTCCACTATATGTGAGTGCACCGAATGGAAAAGAAAAAAGATGGGTAGCATTATTCACATGTCTGGCTGTTCGGGCGATTCACCTGGAAATCGTAAAGGATCTCTCTGCTGAAGAATGTCTCCTAGCGTTACGTAGATTTGCCGCGACCAGAGGAATTCCAAAAAGGATGTATTCAGACAATGCCACTTGTTTCAAACTGACCTCTGAAGTAATGACAAGTCCTTATTGCATAAAAAACAAAATCGAGTGGAGATTCATTCCGCAGCTGGCTCCATGGCATGGAGGATTCTACGAACGACTTGTGGGACTCGTTAAACATTGCCTAAAGCGCACCTTGGAGAAACATCTTTTGAATGACAGCAAATTGCTGACCGTCATGAAAGAAGTAGAGGCAGTCATCAATTCAAGACCGCTAACGCGAGTCGGAACTGAAGTGGAACACATCTTACGACCGGCTGATTTCCTAACCTTAGGAAAATGTCTGACGGTGAAACCAGCACCAGAAGAGGTATCATGCACTGGCTCAAGACTTAAATCTGATTTGATAGAGAGCTGGAAAAAAGGAATCAAGATTCTGGAGGAGTTTAAGAAGATGTTCATTGGACAATATCTCTCATGTCTGAGAGAACGGTCACAACATCCGCCCAAGCAGCCCAGAATCAGATCCAACCGTATTCCACAAAAGGGTGATGTTGTTCAAATCAAGGCAGACTCTAAGAACCGACTAAATTGGAAGGTTGGTAAAATTGTCGATTTAATAGAAAGTGCAGACGGCGCATGTCGAGTCGCGAGAGTCAAAGTTGATGACTCTATCTTTACACGCTCTATAGGACACCTCTATCCTCTGGAGGAGGATTCTGAGGAAAATTCACAGCCCTTACAACCGGTAGAGCAGGAACCAGGAGGGAGCAGTTCGTGTGTACCCAACTCTTTAGTTATTGATCCAGAAGCGGTGTCAAGTAGACAGGTTCTGGAAAGTGAGATGCAGTCTCCTGAAGAAAGCGCAACCTGTAGCCCTGAAAAGACTTCTCCAATGGAAGAGGAACTGGTCTGTGAGGCAGACGGGCCAGAAAGCAGTGGTGAAGTCACCGAGCAAGAATTACCATTGGAAGTTGTATCTATCAACCCTGACATTGTGGTTGACGAAGTGCCTCTACAGGTAGAAGAAGTGGGAGTAAGGAATAGGAGGGACGCTGCTATCCGAGCCAGGGAGAAAATCCTGGAGTGGACGCGTCACCTGCTTGCCCTGCTACAGTAGACACCTTCCTTTCTGTTGGGTGTGTCGCGCAATGCACGAGGTCATTGACAATTAGTAAGTTTTTATACCTGTTATGTCAATCTATTTTACAGTATGGCAACCGTGTTCTATGTGAAACAGTTGTCGTTGGGTAATTCGAGATTTGCTTTATAGGTTGACACCATTTTGAACGCCGACCCCCCAAATAGACAGTTATAACGAGAGTAGTGTTCGAAAGGTGTGTGTGACACTTTTTTGCCTCGGATGGAGGCAAGGATCGAAGGGTGAGGCCATGAGCTACCACGTGAGTACTAACATGTAATAAAGTTACTATTTGTGATATGGGTGGTGAGATTTTGGGAAGACAGTTTTTCATGATAAAATCTTGCACCGCGATATTAAGTATAAAGTCCACTTGTGTATGAATTTACAGAGGACTAGTTCGGTCGACCGAGGGTGCTTGTTGCACCGGGGAAATGGGGTTCTGATTGTAGTCAGAACCCATCGAGCCAAGCTCGAAGAAGGGGGTGTGAGGTACACAGGTACTTCAGGGCTCCTGGCATAGCCGAATGGAAGTGCCTCTGAGCCTCAATGAGGACCGATCGGAGGCACTTGATGGCCCACATAGGGCGTGGTCGACCTTTTGAGAGGAAGAGGTGGTGGCTCGTGGGGATGGAAGGAGTGAGCCCTTGGTATTCGATACCAAGCCCAATCCGGTTGCCTTCGGGGCTAGAAATCCGGGCACAATCAAGTAGGCGCGTGGAAGATCCACGCGTGATTGGGGCAAGTGTGGGACCAAGGTCGATCACGGGGTCTGTTAGTCAGACTCCCGGCCTTCAGCCAGCTTAGGGTTGTAAATTCATTAGCGAAGCTGTGTACAAGAATGTGTGTGTGTGGTCGACCCATAATCTCATCCCATGGTTATTTTGTCGCAAGGGAGATTTACCATTTAGTAATAACCCTGGCGTATATATGTGTTAAAGCGCGACAATTTTGATCTCGAGTGACACAAGAATAGTGACTTTGTTCGTTTGCGTATGATTTAAAAAAAATGACAGATATCCGAAACGCCGCCATTTCGAGCTGTCATTTGTTCGTTAGCTTTTTATTCCCTTTCATTGAGGAGACAAATTTTCTGATAAGTTCTTAATTTCTGTCGAAAATGAGTGATGAGTGTCAGAAATTAACATGAACACTCCGCCAGATATCGTAAATGCAGCGACGAATGCAACTAATAACCTGTTTATTTTTTATTGCATTACACTGGTAACAATGCTGGTCATTTCCCTATGGTTCCTGAACCCATCATAGAGCCCTTATGATATTCGGGTAGATAAATTAGTGTATGCAACTATACATAATTAGGCATTACAACACTCGTGTGATGCTATTAAGAAACTCGCCTTCGGCTCGTTTCTTAAACCCACACTTGTGTTGTAATGCCCTTCATTATGCACAGTCACATAAACTACTATTTCCGTTTTAGCTTCACTGTAATGTTGCTATTTATTCACTCCAGGCGCTGCTCACGCTAAATTCGTCTTCGCGTAAATTAAAACATTCTATTTGTAAAACTTTGACGGCACGGTTGGCGCAGTGGCTGAGCGATTGGACTGCTGCGCTGCGTGTCGCGGGTTCGATCCCCGCACGGAACAAATATTTGTATGGCCTACAGATAGTTGTTTCGGGTCTGGCCGTGTTTGTGCATGTGAGTTTAATGTTTGTGAACGCACCCACGATACAGGAGAAATTCCTAGTGTGGGGCAACGTGTTAAAAAAATAACACTGCTTTGATTTATGTATATTGTGAATTGTGATAACTTAAGTCGGTATTGCGGTAAATTACTCAAATTGAAGTAAAGTAGGTAGGTGAATGACCCGATTTCCTCATGATAAAATAAGTAATTAAATTAAAAAAAAACCCCGACTCAATTAAGATTGAACATGGTTCTCCACTTTTACTCCCTTTTAAATTATACTTTGACCAAGATTTAAAGGGAGTAAAAGTAAAAGTTTGAGAGCAGTGGTGGCCCAGTGGTGGCGGCCCCGACTTACGAACAGTTGGTCGTGGGTTCGAACCCCGGCAGGCGCATTACTTTGTGTAATTTATTTCATTACCACTGCTCTCAAAACGGTGAAGGAAAACATCGTGAGGAAACCGGCATGTCTTAGAACCAAAAATTCGAAGATATGCGACATCTACCAACCCGCACTGGGCCCGCGTGGTGGATTAAAGCCCATCCCTCTCCTAGAGAGGAGGCCTGAGTCCCTGCAGTGGGAACAATTATAGGCTGACTATTAGCTGATGCCCGCGGCTTCACCCGCGTGGATGTTGTTCAAATTATATAGTAAAACCTTCCTCTTGAATCACTCTATCTATTTAAAAAAACCGCATCAAAATCCGTTGCGTAGTTTTAAAGATTTAAGCTTACAGACAAACAGACAAAAATACCGTCCAATTTTTGCGTCGGGGGTTAAAAACAAACCGTTTATTTAATTTATTGAAAAAACTAAAAAGTACACATTACATAGAACGAGTATTCATTATTTATTACATAACAGGCTTAATTTCTAATGATCAACCAAATTTTTAAACACATTCAATTGAATTCGTGCTTCTAGCATTGAGTAAAATCTATGAAATAAATAGGTACAGCTGTTTGATTATTTTCAAGGTTCATAGTGTGTTAAGTATTCAAAATCAAAATCGAAATCAAAAGTCATTTATTCAAACTAGGCTGATAATCAGCACTTTAAATATTTTTATATATTGTTATGATGGACGTGGTATGTAATTTCACTTGAATGGACATCTGCCTTCGTGGCGCAATTGGTTAGCGCGTTCGGCTGTTAACCGAAAGGTTGGTGGTTCAAGTCCACCCGGGGGCGACTCTTTTGAATCAAATTATTTTAGCCTTTTCTCACTTCGATCAATAATAGTACTAGATTAAGCATCACGAACAAAACTAAGTCGCTCAAGTGGCCACGTTTGCACACACGTAAACATCTACATAGCATCTTAGAAAAAAGTTCA
The DNA here is from genome assembly GCA_949316265.1 of Diarsia mendica. Classification (NCBI taxonomy): domain Eukaryota; kingdom Metazoa; phylum Arthropoda; class Insecta; order Lepidoptera; family Noctuidae; genus Diarsia; species Diarsia mendica. The sequence goes on from OX438899.1 coordinate 24,292,906, forward strand.
ATATTATTAACAACTTCAGATGATTATAAACCTTAACACTTAAACATAACGTTTAATTATCATTGTAAAGTATATTTATTTAAGCCCTTTCATCGGAGAAAGATTAGAAGCAAAACATTTTAAATGTCGCCCCAAAGTAAAAAGTCATCAGTACAAAAATATTCATTCTAAAATGAAACTTATACTCTAAGCAATACGGTTAAAAGCATTTTGTGTACAATGTCGTGCTTATTCTATTGCGGAACTAGCATTCCCTGTTCAAGAACATGATACAATAGTTGGTGCGTTGTAGCAAACATTGGCCAAACAATTATAATATTCGCTGATTTAATTATATTTACAGTTTAATTATGTTTAAATATTATGAAAAAGCACACAATGATATTAAATTACCGAAAAAAAGATATTCCTTCCAAAACCTTGGTGTTATTTAAGTAGTTTTTTAACGCATACTGCGGTATTTTGACGCCTTAATGTTTGCTATGATTGGACCATACTGATTTGAAATAAGACCACAAATACGTTTTCTCAAAAATGGTATGTAATGTTGCCATAACATCTCTAAAAAGTATCCAGAAAGTGAACTTTACCGGAGACTTATTCACAACTGTCCAGTAAGAAGCGAGATTTTAAATTTGGAATCTCCTACTGTCCAGTAAGTAAGTATGTAATTTACTTACTGGACACTAGGTCATCCTCTTTAGATCTGCTTAGAAAAAAAAAACATAGTACCAGACACAGATTAGAGTTTAGCCATTATAACATGGTTATAGAAGGGAGGTTCCAAATATATATCTATCTCTCTTTTTGGTATGACATTTATAGTGTGGGATTTTATGATTGTATTTAGTAATTTCAGTTTATTAAAATATTTTCTAAAGTTGTTTCCTAAACTGCCTCGTTGGTCTAGTGGTCGCAAGCTCGACTGCAGAGCGTGAGGTCATGGGTTCGATTCCCGGGTCGGCCAAAAAGTGCTATTGTGTTTTTCACATATGAATGTAACCTTCAATATTAATTAAACGAATTTGTTGTTAAACTTCCTTTAATTTTTGAGAAAAGCATTATACAAACCTCAACCAGTAAGAAAGCCATCCTGGCCTCGTATATAACCAGACCTCACCTGCGGTTCGGTCCGGTTAACTCATACTTGGCCAGGAAGGCTTACTTACTGGATTCTGCAGTAATGTACTATTGTGGTCTTATATTTCGGGCCGTTTTTGAAGCGCTTATCGGGAATCTAGTACATTATTGATCGAAGTTTTCTCAAGAAAAAACACGAAATCGAAAATAATTTTTTGTTTTTTTTTTCAATAGTTTTTTTTTATTCATTATTTTTTTGTGCCGTTTTAGCTTCTCTGAAATGTTGCTATTTATTCACTCCAGGCGCTGCTCACGCTAAATTCGTCTTCGCGTAAATTAAAACATTCTATTTGTAAAACTTTGACGGCACGGTTGGCGCAGTGGCTGAGCGATTGGACTGCTGCGCTGAGTGTCGCGGGTTCGATCCCCGCACGGAACAAATATTTGTATGGCCTACAGATAGTTGTTTCGGGTCTGGGTATTTGTGTATGTGAGTTTAATGTTTGTGAACGCACCCACGATACAGGAGAAATTCCTAGTGTGGGGCAACGTGTTAAAAAAAACACTGCTTTGATTTATGTATATTGTGATAACTTAAGTCGGTATTGAGGTAAATTACCCAAATTGAAGTAAAGTAGGTAGGTGAATGACCTGATTTCCTCATGATAAAACAAGGTAATTAAATAAAAAAAAAACCCCCGACTCAATAAAGACTAAACATTGGTTCTCTACTTTTACTCCCTTTTAAATCATACTTTGACCAAGATTTAAAGGGAATAAAGTAAAAAAAATCAATTTTCAATCTTTTTTGTTTTAATTTCGTTAGTTTATATTTCTCATTCCCTTTCAATATAGTGTACATTATTCTACAAATCAATCCCTTTCATTTTATTGCTACCCATATTGAGGGAGCTGTAAAAACAAACGTAATTCGTCATTTTATGGTGGCGGCCATCTCGGATTTGAAATTTGTTATAGTCACGCTCTTTCATTTGATACCCATATGGATGGAGTTGTGAAAAAATATGTAAATATGTAATTACATATTTTTAGGTAGGTACCTAGGCGACCATCTTGGACCGATTTTCTTCAAACATAGCTAAGAACACTCTCGACTAATTCACCTTTCAAACAAAAAAAAACTAAATCAAAATCGGTTCATGCGTTCGGGAGCTACGATGCCAGAGACAGACAGACACACACACACAGACCCGTCAAACTTATAACACCCCGTCGTTTTTGCGTCGGGGGTTCAAAATCATGCTGAACGGCTGAACCAGGTGTTGTCTCACTTCAACTCAAATGGGTTTCTGCACAGTCAACAGTTTGCTTTCACGAAAGGTAGGTCGACAACGGAGGTGGGAATAAAACTCATCAGTCACATTTTGGAATCCTGGGAAAGTCCCAAGATGACATTGGTATTTTCTGTGATCTCTCGAAAGCGTTCCACTGCGTCGACCACAACACATAACACACTAATGTGCAAATTGCACCACTACGTAATTCGTGGATAAGCTGCTGATCTAGTATTTTCGTATTTATCAAACAGCCAGCAAAAAGTAAATGTTAACGGGGCGACATCCTTCGGGTCTCTAGTCAAGAAGAGTGTGCCCCAAGGTTCTATTCTTGGCCCTTTCCTATTTCTTGTTTACATTAATGATCTAACTCATATCATGGCCAAATTACCGGATATCATTCGAAAAGCTAATAACACGTCGCTTATTTTTAAAATAGATAGAAAATATACAGATGTTTTACATGTCGACCAAAGTCCTCGAAATGTTTCCCAACAATATTTTACTGAATGCCAACAAAACAAAATGTCTAAAGTTATATTTACCAAAAATGTACCACAGCGTGATCTAAATTAAATCTTTACGGGAAAAAACTTGATGTTATAGATAGAGGAAACAGTATTCTTAGGGATTACTATAGATTCAAAATTGCAGTGGGACGCTCATCTGAGCGATTGGCTGCTACGCTACGAAACTGCTATACTACGATTCCCGTACGGAACAAATCATTGTAATCACATCGACGACACAAGAGAAATTCCTAGAGTGTGCAAAATTATAATTCGAGTCTAAGGTAGATAGATAGATTCATTTATTTGCCTGAAATATGGTATTTAGTTAGATGTAGTACGTATACTCACAAGCACAGCCTCCAGGTCGGGGTGGTGTGCGGGCGGCGGGTGGTGGTGCGGGTGTGCTGGTGCTGACGCCGCCAGGAACCGCAGCAGGGCGCGCAGGTACGGGTCCGGCAGGGCTGCGGCCGCGCCCGTCAGCGCCTCGCGCCACAGCCGCTCGTCCGACAGCCCTGAGGAGTTACACGCTGGTCAACAGTCCACGTCATAGCCGGGCGTACCTGCGAGCGCGAGCGCCACGACGCGCAGCATGGGCTCGTGCGCGCGCGCCAGCACGTCGAGCGCGGCGCGCACGCGCAGCTGGAAGGCAGCCAGTGCAGCAGCGCGACAGGGGGTCCCCTCAGCCTCAGTCTTCCTGGGCAGACGTACCTGCGAGCGCGAGCGCCACGACGCGCAGCATGGGCTCGTGCGCGCGCGCCAGCACGTCGAGCGCGGCGCGCACGCGCAGCTGGAAGGCAGCCAGTGCTGCAGCGCGACAGGGGGTCCCCTCAGCCTCAGTCTTCCTGGGCAGACGTACCTGCGAGCGCGAGCGCCACGACGCGCAGCATGGGCTCGTGCGCGCGCGCCAGCACGTCGAGCGCGGCGCGCACGCGCAGCTGGAAGGCAGCCAGTGCTGCAGCGCGACAGGGGGTCCCCTCAGCCTCAGTCTTCCTGGGCAGACGTACCTGCGAGCGCGAGCGCCACGACGCGCAGCATGGGCTCGTGCGCGCGCGCCAGCACGTCGAGCGCGGCGCGCACGCGCAGCTGGAAGGCAGCCAGTGCTGCAGCGCGACAGGGGGTCCCCTCAGCCTCAGCGCGCTCCACACCAGCCAGCGCGTTCTCCCAGCCCCAGCCCCAGCCGCACAGCTGCAGCGCGCGCGTTCGTTCTGCGCTCCTGACACAACACACTCACGAAATCAACAAACCATCGAATCAACAAAAATCTGATACAAGATTAGATACTTAAGAAACAATTTAAACAAAGTAAAGAAAACACCGTAATAAAAATGGAACCATATATGAATCTAGAAAGGATTTCCCTCGCTAACCAAAACAAATAAGAAGGGACTATCACAATGTGCAGAGCATCACGTACCTGTAGATAGTGACTCTCCTGTTGGGCAGGTCTGGCAGCAGCGAGGGTACGATCTCCGAGCGGTACCCGCCGTCGCCCACAGAGCGCAGCACCGTGCGCACTCCGGGGTGCTTCCACGGACTGTTGCGGATACAACCTGGTGACAATATCATCATTACCATCATCATCATACCCTCATACCTATTTATTTGGGGTCGATGCAAAATTAATGTTCTTCTTTCATCCCCAGTAGTCTCCCAACTACATCACAACTAAACGTTAACTACGTAATTTTACACCCAGTCCATTCATATTTTTTTTTATCTTTTCATCCATACTTAAAACTTTCTACACGACATTTTGCTTATCATAACAGTTGAGAAAACTATTAACTTCACTAATTCACTATAGAATTTTCCAGGAAAAAGAAACGAGTAGTAATTTAGAATGAAAACTGATAGTATATCAGTTCTTCTTTCTCTTTTTAAGTACGCACTTTTTAAGTTATATTCCATTGACTTTTTAGAATAACAGCTAGAAAACACTGTTTTAAGCTTTCACGGTTCATAACTACATTTAAAATGTCACTTACGGGATATCTTCCGTGAAAATTTCAATCGAGAAGATGGCTTTAAATTGTCAAGTACGTGGAATCCAGTTTTGAGTATGCTCAAAAGCAGCCAGCAACATATTAAAGACTTCAAAAAACCTGGTGATACTGTGAGTGTATTTTGCCGTGACTTAGTGTCGAGTTCCAGTAGTGCGCGTAATAAAAGACAAAGAAAGAGGGTAGACAGATTCGTCTGCTCCTAACAATTTTTTCCATCCACCCGTATTCTCCAGTTAACCCGCGATCATGGCGCTTGCAACAGCGTCGAAATATCGGGAACTCAAAACAAATAAAAATCATGGAAGATATCCCGTAAGTGACATTTTAAATACCTAACAGCTAGAAAAGTCAGATAACAGGAGGATCGTCAAAAGAAATGAACAAAGTGAAAACATAAAAACTTACCATCTTCAACAAGTGACTTGCTGAGTGCCAGGAAATGCCAGAGACCACTGAGTGAGGCATCGTCTGCTAAGTCTGCGTTCTGCCATAAATCTGGCTGAAACCAAACAGTAGGGGAATGCATAGTCAAGTTAAGAAGATCACAGTAAGGATACATTTTTTCAACCTTAGAATTACTGTCGAATTCGGCACAGATAAAACAGCGCGTGTCACACGAACTCAAGTCATATGACGTCAAAAAAATGTCTTTAATAAGAAATTGTGACTTTTGAGTTTGTGTCGGTGATTCTTTTCAAAGTAGCCGGTAAGGATACAACGAGTTAACCGATCTCATCTAGTTTAAAAAAAACTATTATTGAGAAGTAAAAAAAGGTTTCTTTTTAATCCAATTTACAGAAATTTTAAAAAGTGCTTTTGTGTCCTTTTTATTCCTTATTGAGATCTATGATGATACTGACCTTAAGTCCATAGTCAGTCTGTGCTCTCTTCTTCATGACGTAGGAGATGTCCTTGATGGCGGCATAGAAGTCGTCGTTCATCAAGCGCAGGGCTCCGCCCCCGCCCGTCCACACCAGAGACCCTCCGCCACCCCACGAGACCGTCACTCGCTCGCATACTGTGTAGTCTACTAGGGCTCCTAGGAGAGACAGAAATCGTGTTGGAAACCTTGCACTTTTTAACCGACTTCAAAAAAAGGAGGAGGTTATCAATTCGACTGTATTTTTTTTTTTTTTTTTTTATGTTTGTTCGCTCTTAACTTGCGACTGGGTGAACTGATTTTCTTGATTCTTTTTTCATTCGAAAGCTGGTGCTTCCCGTGTGGTCCCATTGTCACCATTTCAATATCTGATGATGGGATCTTGTAGAAATCGGGGGAACTCTTCAATAAATAACAGCAGATTAGCCGCGATTGTTGCTATAGCATATCTAAGCATTGTTTACGCCATCACACAACATAATATCACGCCTGTACTCACTACAAAGGTGATGAAGAACTTCGGAGATAGGCAACGGAACTCCTCAATTAATGATAGCAAATGGACTGGGATTGCTGAAATCTCATGTCTGTCTATTGTTTACACCAGTTCATAACATAACATCACGCCGGTACGTTGTGAAGGGGTAAGCACATGTGAACCACTAAAAAGTGAAAAATAAAAACTTTTTTACAAAAAATAAAACCGACTTCGACAAAAACACAAAAAATACAAACATCCGAATTGAGAACCTCCTTCTTTTTTAGAAGTCGGTTAAAAAAGTGAAAAATAAAAAATCAGCTTCAGAAGTCGGTGGCAAAAACATGAAATCAAACAAACAAAAGTCACCGACTTCAGAAGCTGATTTTTTATTTTTCACTTTTTTGTGTTTTTGTCGAAGTCGGTTTTATTTTTTGTAAAAAAGTTTTTTTAAGTTATTTTTGTCAGATCTTGTAACTACTATTACTATCAAGTTTATTGCACCAGTTCTTGGTCTCGTCTAAAACCCTTGGAAATGGTAAACAATCGTCATTTAAAGATCTGATTTTACTAACCTTGACGTACAAAAAGTGTCAATATTGAATAAAAGATTTATAGTAACAGTGGTAGAGTTTCGTTGCTGACCATTAGTGTTGTCGTATAGTGTACATCATCTATATCTCAATCTGTATACTTACCGGTAGCACAAACAGCCAACAGTCGTCCCTCATGTGAAGGATGCCAGGTGAAGGCGACGAGCGGTGAGGCAGGCGCGCTGCTTACACACACATCTCGCTCTATCACACTCGGCCCGCGGGAATATTGTTCTTCCAGCTCGGCTTCTACTGCTGGGGCAGCCATCTGCAGCAATATTGCAGAAATAAGGGCCGTAACCAAACGAAATAACTGTATATTGATTTTAGTAAGGCATTTGATTGTCTTAGCATTCTTAACTAACCTCGAAATTAACCAAAGTTTAATTTAGAGTGACAAATAATAATTTTATGGATTTACGCATAAAACATTGTCCAGCACTGAACAACAACCGTACTTTTATTTTACAAAGAGAGACACTTGCAAATGGAATGCCACAGGGGTCTATAGTGGGTCCACTATTGTGCGAAATAGGTATATTCTCTGACAAATTTTGCATCTCATGTTTACTACATATTATTAAGAAAGCTTCGCTTGGAAGATAACGAAAAAAACTCTAGATAGATTTTTCAGTGCACTCACCATGCTGTCGGAAATGTTGACTTTATTATCACTGTTGGCTTGCTGTATGTCGTGGATGCGAAGGGTGCTTGAGTCACGTTGCAGTGATACCAGTAAATTACGTCTAGGACAAGAAACAAGACGTTAATAGGAAAAAGATCTTTTGTACAGGAAAGGGATTACAGTTTGGGCTAGCTTAGGTTACAAAACACAGCACACACAGCAGCTGCACAGCAGTTCTTCCTCTTTTCTCTTTATCAGCTGTAATTTTGTAGTGTGTCAGCGAGCTGAGACTTTTTAGCGCTTTTTGTAAGCATTGCCATACCGGTGTTAGTTCGAACAACCAGGGAATAAATAATAAATATAGGCAGTATTCAGCTAAGTAGTAGCTTGATAGACATACCTAGTAGGACACCACTGCAGCTGCGCCAGATGCTTGGGATGCTGCATGGTGAGCAAGGGTCGCTGCAGAGCCCTGGCGTCCCACACGCACGCCACGCCCTCCCCGCGCGACGCTATCTGGTACCCGCCGCGGGGCTCCGCCACCACGCCGTAGCAGTAGCGGGTCGTTGTCATACTTACCGCCTTGTTGGATAGGTCTACAACCAAAAAATACCAATTACAAGTTAAGGGAGTGACCACACTTATGGACCCGAAATTTGATAGAGCCGATCAGGAAGTGTTTTCCGCGAAAATGACGTGTTTTTTAATATTTCATTCGTTTCGATTTCGACTTATCTTGACACTGCGTCAGATTATTCGTTTTGATTGCATGCAAATAAAGCTTTTTCTGACGGTTCCAGCCGATTCCACGTTGCTAAGTGTAACCCCTTAACGATCGATCAGTCCAAAATATACATAAAGCAGACCAGTATAAAAGAATACTCGTACCTGGCTAATAATGATGACCTCATAAATACAACCAGCAACTACAAGGAATATGAAAAATAGAAAATTATGGGGAAATCAACAGTTTTTCCATTAGTAAGTTTTGTTCTTAGAATTTACACCTCTGAAATTGCAGACGTAATGGTTCGTCATTAATGAGTCAGTTATTCGTCATTGTCAGAAATTTGTGTCAGCTCAAGAAGGTGACTGCAGTTGTGTCTGCGGTCTGAGGGCCTTATCATACTAGCGGATTGCAAGCGTCTTCAAAGCGGAGCGGGCGCGCAACGAATTCGTTACGGACACACAACGAACAGGCCGCGCATGCGCAGCGAATTCGTTGCGGACGCGCAACGGGTTCGCCGCGAACAGTGTAAGTATGTGTATTGTAGTGTGCAGTGTATCGTACGGCGATAATTTGCTACACACACGCGACGAAAACGTAACGAATTCGCCACGCGTCCGCGACGTCTTCGCTGCGCAGCCGCGGCGTGTTCGCGACGCATTCGCTGCGCGTCCGCTCCGTCCCGCATCCGCTTCCAAACCGCTAGTGTGATAAGGCCCTTAGACATCGGGTGACCTTGAATAGGTAGCAGACTATGAAAATGCACCACGTAAATAATGAGTATGCTGAAATTGAAATTCTTCCTTAATTAAAATGCTATAGATTGCTTACTTTTTCCAAAAAACTTTTTTAGACATGACCAAAGTTAGATCATATTAAGAGCGTATGGTACCTCAAACGCGAGTTTTATAATGCGTAAAAGTATATGATTCACTGCAGTAATCAACATCAGAAAAATATATGATATTCTTCAGGATATATGCTAGTGCCATAGTGTTGTGAAAACATAATACAACTAACTTTGCTCGATAGAAAAAAATCGCGAAGATACCTCTAAAAATTTCTTTTAACGAGTAAAAACCATACTAAATACATGTCATCGTTCTGATTTTTTTGCCAAATAATTCTACAAGCAACAAACTAAAGTCATAGTGTTTTACTTTTTTAGTCCAATCAATAGTTTTTTGTAAATCGCAAAACACCACTAATTTCGCACTATTCGGCCGCAGCGAAAGACGTAACAACCGCTTTGTAGTGCAAGCTGATTAGAACTTTATTCTAACAGTATTTCAAGCGAAGTTTGAACCACCACAAATAGGGTTGCTAATCTGAGGTAGCATACGCTCTTAAGCAGTACTTGTTATTTATTTCTGCTTGTGTTGATGTTATTTACATATTTTCTACTCACCTCTAAGATCGAATATCTTGATGTACTTGAGGTTCATGGATGCGATGAGAGTCCTGCTGGAGAAGTTGGCCCACGTGACGCAGTGCGCCGTCTCCGAGAGCCCCATCTCCGCCAGGGGGCGCGGGGGCTCCGTCGCTGATGACGACGACGCCGAGTCTGTAGCTGATGGGGAAGCAGAACTCTGGTTTAAGAACTTTATTATTCCTCATCAAGAATTAACAATAATTCACTTACTGAGAAACTAAATTTAAATAATATGTTTGAGCGTACAGAGATTTACGTTCACATTAAAAATAAACAAATTTGAGGGTAAGCGATCACAATAACAAAACAAGCAAGCCGCACCAACCAAGCAAACACGGAAACAAACTAAAAGTGCTAGATGTGGCAACTGGCAATGGCGAATCGAAGTAATTAATAATGTGTCTTTTTTATTATTATTTGCTCATTATGTATGATTTCAGCATTTTTTTAAAACAAGACATACTTTTTGATTCTTTTATATCCATTGGTATTTTATTGTACATGTTAACACCCTCAAATTCAATATTTTTCTTGCCGTAATTTACTGTTCTGGGAGGACGCGTCACTAGGTGATTGTGGTTTCGGAGTTTAATTTTATGTACCTGATGTTTTTTTGTGAAATTTAGTGTTGTATGAATCTCTTTATGAAGTATTTTTCGTATAAGTATGCACGTATAGTACATATATGTTTGTGAAATATTCATTATTTTTGTATCTTTATATATTTTCTGAGTTGATGTCCTAAAATTGTAATTAAATAATATTTTGATTAATCTGTTTTGTGATATTTGTAATGTTTCTAGATTAGATTTAGCTGCGGTCCCCCAGATTTCTATTAGGTAGTCTATATGTGGTTTAACTAAAGAATTATAAATTATGTATCGAACTTTCTGTGGAAGACATTTGTTTATGCTGTAAAGGGCTCCTGAGAGTGATAGCAGTTTTGATCGGATTTTCTCTATGTGAGGTTTCCAACTCAGGTAGTTATCTAAAATTAAACCTAAATATTTCTCTTTCGTCTTCCTTTGAATTAGTTGGTTATTTATTTTAAGTTCAATATTATCGCATTTTTTTTTATTTTTGGGTGCTAGCACAACATAGTTGGTTTTTGTAACATTAATGGTGAGTAAATTTGATTGGAACCATTCATTAAGTATGTTCAAATCGTCTTGTATATGAGGTATCATAGCGTAACTTGGATGATTTGTTCGCATTCAGTCTCGAAATAATAGGGATAAGATGTCCAAAATTAAGATTAGAACTATGCGAATAGTTCGTAACGACGCTATAAAAATCAGGCTGTACTTAGTATAGTACAGAATAATACAGTATAGTATAACGGGTTAGTGTCCGCAACTCCACGTCCAAAGCGTCATTTCTGCGTACAGATGCTGGGGCCTTTTTTTTTCTTGGTGGGTAGAAAGTCATCAAATAACCCCTCCCACTCTTGGGCATAGCGAAAGGGAGTGTCAAACTTCTACTCGCTAAAAACCACCCGTGTTCCTTCTTAGCCCTTTATGTCGAGGCCGCGGTATCTTTGTGCGACGCTGGACCCTTACGCTTAGTTAAAATAAAACCACGAACGCGTTAATCTCGCGCTATTTGCTATGATACAGCTTGTTTCTAATGAAGTGTTCATCAATTTTGTCTGGCATTACTTTCGAGATTGTATAAGATTTTTGATACAGCAGTTAAAAGAACCTAGATAAAAAAAATGGGCTTACGTTTAGCCTCTTCAGACAGTGAGGACCCCCGATACACATCCCACAGCAGGATGCAGTGGTCGCTGCGGTGCTTCTCCATGGCCACTGCCAGCATGTTGGTCTCCATGTGGCTCCATGACACTGAGTTGCAGAGGCGAGGGTAGCGGGGTGCTGTGGACAATAAGACAATGTTGTAAATGCACCATGGACCTGTTCACGAAGTTTCATTCGTATGTACCCTTGTAGACACTAGCACTAGGTGGGGTCCGGGGGTGCCCAGGGTCCCCGGCGGCATTTCAGCGAAGCGGAGCTAGGAATTTAAGTGCCAGGTCATGGTAATCAGATCAGATAATGACTATTGTCAACGAGACTATGTTGTAAACATAAGGACAACCAATATCTACATAACGCATAACATAAAAGCACAGCCACTTACGGAATTCTGTTGCAGGGATATCTCTGCAGCTAGGCTGCTATTACGGCGCGGTGACACGGAAGTAGAGGTGGCTTTCGTCTCGGCATACATGCCTGAGGCTGAGGAGCCGCCCCCGCATGACCTCGCCCGCCTCGTAAGGCACTGTGAGTGCACACGGCTGGAGGTGGTCATAGGGGCCGACGCAAACGCTCATCACCCTCTGTGGGGCATGAACACGCAGAACGCAAGAGGTAAGGCCTTAGTTGACTATTTGTTTACGACAAACCTAACCCTACTAAATACAGGTTCCGAACCAACATTCGTCACCAGACGCAGTCAAACGATCATAGATCTGACTTTGGCATCGGAGGGCGTCGCGGCTATCGCATCCGGCTGGCAGGTCTCGAAAGAGGCCTCCTGCTCGGATCACAGGTGGATCCGCTTCGACATCCCGGTATGTGTGACACCTAGACTGCCACGCCGCAACCCACGCAATACTGATCGGGCAGCCTACACTCGCATCCTGGTAACCAAGCTTACACCAACAAAGCACTGGAAGACCCCTGACAACACGGGCCAGATCGAAGAGCAAGTAAGTTACCTGACGAAATCACTGTTAGATAGCTACCATGCAACCTGCCCAGAAACCACTCCGCCCACAACCCCAGGCAAGCAACCATGGTGGGGACCGGATTTGGAACGTAAGCGCAGGAAGGTAAGGGCAGCCTTTAACAGAGCCATGAACACCAGTGCTGACGAGGATTGGGACGTCTATAGGGCGGCCAAATCCAGCTACAACAAATGCATCCGACGCAGAAGCTCTGGTGGCTGGAGGAAATTCTGCGGGAAAATAGAATCCTGCCAACAAGCAAACAGGGTAAGGAAAATACTGGCACAGCAGAATTCTGCCGGACCGGTAGTGCTCCGTAAACCTGACAACACGCTTACCACTACTCCAGAAGAGGCGATGCGCGTCCTTATTGAAGCTCACTTCCCGGGTTGCGTTTTCACACCCACAATTGACTGGACTGAGGTAAATCAAACTCCAACAGATAACGACTGGAAATACGCTCACATGATGATCACGCTGGAGAAAGTCCAGTGGGCGATCGGGTGCTTCCATCCTTTCAAGGCGTCTGGTCCGGACGGGGTGTTTCCTGCACTACTGCAGTGGGGCGGGCTCTCCGTCGCGGAAAAACTGGTGCCTATTATGCGGGCGTGTCTGGCCTTTCGTTATGTTCCGAAAGGATGGAGGGAAGTGAAAGTCATCTTTATCCCTAAGCCAGGTAAGAGTGACTATACCAACGCCAAATCCCACCGGCCGATCAGCCTGACCTCCTTTCTCCTGAAAACTATGGAGAAGATATGCGAGAGAGAGCTGAGGGATGGCGTCTTAAAAGCAACACCTCTTCACGCAAACCAACATGCATACAGCGCGGGTAAGTCCACTGAATCCGCTCTTCATCTGGTAGTTAGCCGGATAGAAGAAGCGATACATCAGAAAGGCACCTGCCTGGGTACTTTCATAGATATCGAAGGAGCCTTCGATAAAACAAACTTCTCCAGCATCAGGGCCGCCCTCTCCCGCCATGGTGTGGAACAGGTACTGACAGACTGGATTACTAATATGCTTAGCAAAAGAGTAGTCCGCCTTGGAGTGGAGCAGCAGATGGCAGTGATAGCCAAGGGCTGTCCCCAGGGAGGAGTGCTATCGCCCCTCCTCTGGAATCTGGTGATCAACGACCTTATCACGAAGCTCAATGCTAATCACTTTTATACTATTGGGTACGCAGACGATCTCGCCATCCTCATCTCGGGGAAGGTGACAGGGACTATATGCAATCTCGCTCAGCAGGCGCTTCGCATAGTTGAACAGTGGTGTGCTGAGTTCGATCTCTCAGTGAACCCCACGAAAACTGAGCTAGTCATGTTTACCCAAAAACGTACGCTAGGCCCTCATCGCCTACCTAAGCTATTCGATACAGAGCTCCAGGTAACCAACGAGGTCAAATACCTGGGAGTTATCCTGGACAGTAAGTTAAATTGGAGCAGTCATCTTGACAACAAGCTTAACAGGGCCTGCATCACCTTTTGGCAATGCAGGAGGATGATAGGTAAGAAGTGGGGCCTATCCCCCAAAATTATACTGTGGCTTTACTGTGCGGTAATCCGACCCATGATCACCTACGGGGCAGTGGTCTGGTGGCCCCGTACCAAATTAATAACAGCCATAAACAAGCTGCAACGTATGCAAAGGCTCGCCTGCATGGCGATCACAGGCTGCATGAGGACAACTCCGACTGCAGCCCTCGAAGCCATACTGGGGCTTCCGCCGCTCCACCTGTTCATTCAGCAAGAAGCAACGATGACGGCGGTGCGCCTTAATACGCTACAACTCTGGGGTAAGAAGTACACGCAGCATACTGCGGCACTAGAGGGACTCCAAAGCGAATTTCCCCTGGTGAAAGCTGTTAATGATCGAGTACCCAAACAGTACGTATTCGACAAGAAGTACAAAATCCAACTCCATGAGGACCACCGCTGCGAGGGACTTAGCCCCGCAGAATTGCGGATCTTCACGGATGGATCCAAAACAGGTACTGGCACTGGAGCCGGAGTCTTCTCGGAGGATCTCAATATCCACATAGCCGTACCTTTAGGTGCCCACAACACTGTCTTTCAGGCAGAATGCATGGGCATCTCCCTGGCGGCATCAGCCATCTTGGCACGGGAGGTAAAGGATCAATCCATCCGTATACTCTCTGACAGCATGGCGGTGCTGCTGGCATTAAGGAGCCACACGGTCAATTCCGGGCTAATATACGAGTGCCACCAACGCCTGAACCAGGTAGGTAACCTCAACAATATAACCATTCAATGGATTAAAGGACATAGCGACTCCCGAGGCAACGATGCAGCGGACGAGCTCGCTCGAAGAGGCTCAAGCATGGCGGCGGTGGGACCAGAACCCATCGTGCCGCTCCCTTTCGGTTATCTTCGTACGCTGGTAAGGAAACGTACCAGAGAACTTCACGCCAAGCTATGGCTAGACCACGGCGAGTGCAGGCAGGCCAAGGAGGCGCTTCCCGCTATCGACGCCCGCCTCACCAAACAAGCGCTCCGGCTGACTAAGCTGCAGCTACGCACAGTGACGGCCGCCATCACTGGACACGGTACATTTAATAAGCACCTCTTTGTTATAGGTGTCACGGATAGTCCTCTGTGTCGAGCCTGCATGGAGGAAGAAGAAACAGCAGCCCACGTGCTCCTGCACTGTCCAGGGGTTGCCCCATACAGGGCCAAGTACTTCGGTAACCCAGGTACTCTCCGCGAGATTGCCGGTAACATCAAGGGGTTGCTGGCTTTTCTCGGGGAGCTTCGGTGGATCGAATAAGATTCCCACCCGCACGCAAAACCCACGCTCCGGGCGTGGAGTTGCGGACACTAGCCCGATGCATCTATCTATCTAAGGACAACCAAGCAGTGGCGTTTTTTTGTTTTCCTTACTATTAACCGCTAGTCTGGGGCGGGTTATAGTAATAAATAAATAGACTTATAAAATCTAGGAACAAGCACTATATTCTTTTATCCCGCCGCAAATGTTTTATAGGTCACTTTGCTCGCTCCTACAGCTGAGTTTTATGGGTTGTCTATTCTTCAATGCATCAGTAGTAAAATATAATAATATTATTATATTGTTTTAATGATAAAAAGAAAATCAGTTAGCTTTCCGATGCGACAGGCTAAAATTTTCGAGCTTGCTACGCTCGCTCTTGATGTTTAGTGCATAAATCGTAAAAAACACTTCCAAAATATACTTTTACTAAAAATGAAAATAGAGGGGGCGACCAAACGAGGGTGGCCCCCGGTGGCAAAAACCCACACTACATCACTGCTTGGAGGCCTATGTGAAATACGATATTTTGCTTGAAACACAAGCTATTTAGTTGACATGATAAATGAAACTGCATATTTTATGGTGTTGCTAGCCCTGGGCTAGGCAAACTAGGCAAAGGCCTCCTCCAAGCTCTTCCACATATTTGTTTCCTGCACCCTTTCGAACCAGAAAGAAACCCAACCATTTTGCAAAGAAGATTGGCGAATGCTCATAGAAAGACAGGCCCTGTTAGGGTAGGTACTTATTGAGGATGTCTGCTTTTTGACATAGATACTTACAAAACTCCCTCCCTACAAGTCCCAGAGGATCATATGTCTGCTTTAGTGTAGTTAGTGCAATTCGTCCACTGGAGTAGCCCAGTGCTAGCAGTGGCTCCGGCTGCTCCGAGATGGCACTGATGTCTGCACAGCGGACACCACTAGCACTTTGTGAGGCAAGGACAGTTGCACCGCGAGTTGAAGATATTGGAGTGACTGAAATAAAATTAAATATTACCTTAATAACAAGTTTAAATTTAAGAGTAGAGTAACAGCTAGACAGGTCAACCTGCAAGGTTAGGCCATGCGTGCCTAAGATGGTCGGTGGATGGGTGACCATCCACTTATACTGAGTTTCTTCTGTGTATCTAGAAGCATGTTTAGCTAGTGCTCCTGGCTTTCATTTGTAATGCTTAGAGATTTGTTACAGGTAGTAGTTAAAAACACAAATAACCAGTCTTATGAAGGGCTTTCATTTTACTCAGCCTAACAGCTAACTGGGTTTTACAGGTCAGATAGCCAGTCAGTCCATGTCATCATCATCAGCCTATAATGTTCCCACTGCAGGGACTCAGGCCTCCTCTCTAGGAGAGGGATAGGCTATAATCTACCACGCGGGCCCAGCGCGGATTGGTAGATGTCACATATCTTCGAATTTTTTGGTTCTAAGATATGCCGGTTTCCTCACGATGTTTTCCTTCACCGTTCCGTTTGTCAGTTCATGCAAAACACTAATATTCAGCTGCATCTGGCTAGATCCCAACATTTGGGAATAAGCTAAGCAGATGATGGAACAAAAGTGGCTTTTCTCTATTTATGGTTTCTATACTAAACTGTATAGCTATCTTGTTGGATGTTGATAGGCCCTACAACATTTTTTTTTCAAAAAAGACTCTGAATTTCTAATTTTGAGTGTGTTTGATAGGCCATGACAGGCTTCCTTTATTGCCCCCTAGTCTAAGCTTTTTCTTTATTCTGCTATCAAATGGTACAAGCATTTGATGTTAGTAGGGTGTATGTAGTCATAAAACGGAAGGCTGAAGGGTCACCTAAAAACCCAATTTACTGCTATAAAATATAGCTTGACTTGCATGTAGAGAGCTAACTTTATTCTAACTCCATTTATTCTAGAAAAAGGCGCTAAAAATGCCCTCACAATCGTACTCATTAGTCTGTTAATGAGCATGCTAAGTGCTAAATATATTTATAAACTTTGGCTCTAATATTGATAACAACAACAAGATAACAAGGAATTCAATACATTATGGAACTTTGTTCTAGACTATTTTTAATGTAAATAAGGGAGCTGGAGAGTTGTTCCCACTTTCACTATTTAAGGAACGAATGAGCAGTTTTGTACATACATGTTGTTTTTTTCTCGATTTCCTTTATCCTAGAAACCTCGTATAAGGTTATGTCTGGACCCCATACTATAAATTTATCGTGGTGTATTGGCGACCAAAGGACTTCCAATTTAACACCTGACATCATTGTATTTTTACTTTACACGTTTTCTGAATTTTTCAATTATTACTCATGTTTGTTTTGCAGTTTTGTACGCAACCACAGTACGCAACGCAACTTTCATGAAATCAAATCATGAATAATGTTTTGACTTTTGACGTTTGCATTGCAACGTTTTGTTTTGTCACCAAAATAAACACGTTTGATTCATACAATTTGAAAACAAACGTGAATCAGTCTTTACTGATAACAAAACGTTTTCAAATTTTTACCATTTTTGAACGTGAATTTGAATGTCACATGAATTTGGTGTTGCCGCAATAAAAGTCAGAATATCCACTTTTCATGCAATCACAAGCTGAAATATTGAGCAGGAGTTTTTCGATGCCCTTTTATAGTTAGTTTGTTTTTAGGTTAGTTTAGTTTATATATTTAGTATAGTCTTTTATTACAATAAATACTTCTTTATTTATAAATAGCTGAAATATTATTTTAAATTAATGCTTTTGAGAAAACACTGTGACCGGAAACATTCGGAAACTTGTAATTATTATTTTAAATCATTGTAACCAAGTTTACAAGGCAACTTCTAACTAGTTTTTTTTACATAAATCTGAACTGAAGCTACTGCTGCAACCAGTAAAAGATGTTTATATTTAGATTTGCCAACTGATACTTTCTTCTATCTTAATAAAGTATGACTAGACTTTATTAAACCAATCAAATAATAATTCTATTAAGCCGTGACATAAAAAAATAAAACCGACTTCGACAAAAATAAAACACAAAAAAGTGAAAAATAAAAAATCAGCTTCTGAAGTCGGTGACTTTTGTTTGTTTGATTTCATGTTTTTGCCACCGACTTCTGAAGCTGATTTTTTATTTTTCACTTTTTTTTGTGTTTTATTTTTGTCGAAGTCGGTTTTATTTTTTGTAAAAAAGTTTTTATTTTTCACTTTTTAGTGGCTCACATGTGCTTACCCCTTCACACCGTACCGGCGTGATGTTATGTTATGAACTGGTGACGGTGTAAACAATAGACAGTCATGAGATTTCAGAAATCCCAGTCCATTTGCTATCATTAATTGAGGAGTTCCGTTGCCTATCTCCGAAGTCCTTCATCAGATCTTCACCAAATAGTTTTTATAACCTTTGTAGTGAGTACAGGCGTGATATTATGTTGTGTGATGGCGTAAACAATGCTTAGATATGCTTTAGCAACAATCGCGGTTAATCTGCTGTTATTTATTGAAGAGTTCCCCCGATTTCTACAAGATCCCATCATCAGATATTGAAATGGTGACAATGGGACCACACGGGAAGCACCAGCTTTCAAATGAAAAAAGAATCATGAAAATCAGTTCACCCAGTCGCAAGTTATGAGATAACAAACATAAAAAATAAAAAATACAGTCGAATTGATAACCTCCTCCTTTTTTTGAAGTCGGTTTTAAAATAGCAGCTTGTGCCCGTGAATACATCAAAAATATTGTCACAAATTATATGTTTAGCCAACTGTTATTGCTGACTTAATAACATCAGAATATCCATTAAATACTTAATAAAAAATGACAAACTATTATCCACACTGATCATAACGTAAACAAAATCTCCCTACAAAAAAGGAAAAATGTTTATTTCAATTTGGAGTACCGCCCTAAAGAGGTCGCTACCTACGACATCGACACCGATCATCAACCCTTTTTGACAGTCGCGTAAAGTGAGTGACCATTGACGAAATAAGTGAAATCAATTTACACCGAAACACTAAAACGAAGGATAAACCGTCGGAATCTTATTAATTGAGGTAAGTTCTAGAATTCGTGCAGAGTGTCGTTCAGAAAGTGTAGCGGCGGGCGGCTCGGCGGCGGAGCTGTGTAGGTCAATGACGTGATGAATGTTTACTACAATGGCAACGCCTCGACTTCTCCCACAGTTTCACGCGCATTGTCTTACGGTTCTCACGTGTTAATGCACTTTTACCGACCCGGTTAGCTGGTCGAATACTACTGTATTGTGGTTTGGCGGTGTGTGCTACAGTTAAGTGTTTGTACAAGTTTCCATAAGGCGTCGTAGCGGACGTATGTGACTCACTTGATCGTTTTGTGATTGATTTTCCGCGGATTTTCCTCGGAATTAGCCGTTGCCGCTAATGATAATCAGCCGTTAATCGTTTATTGTCGAGTTGCGTCGGGCGCAGTGTGTGTATCATGCTATTGTTGGGGCCCTCTCTCCCGTCTCCCGCGCTGTGGAGACTGTGCTGAGCCCCCAGTGATGTTCTCGGCCCTAGCCTACCAGTTATCTACAAAGTTTCTGGAAGAGCAGAAGGTGAGAGTGAATTTTTGATGTACTGTAGTATCAAAATGATTAGACAAACAAAAGTTTATTTCAATACAGCATTCTTGTTGTTGACCATAAAAAATCCTGTACTACCATATGAGTTCCATACAAGTTTTTTTTTTCCTGTATCGTGGGTGCGTTCACAAACATTTATACTCACATACACCACCAATACCCAGACCCGGAACAACTATCTGTAGGTCTTACAAATATTTGTTCCGTGCGGGGATTGAACCCGCGACACGCAGCGCGGCAGTCCATTGCTTGAGCCACTGCTCTAACCGTGCGAAAGTCTAGGAAGAATCTTCAAACTACATTCTTACATCTGTGGCTTTTGTCTTCATAGCTACAAGAATGTTGTGACCATTCTAATAGTGTCTATGCTAAGACAGTCCACACAAGGACTCACAAAGGCATCCCTTTCCCTTTGTGCTCAATACATTTATTTATTCTGCCCAAGTATAATAGCAACAAATTATAATTCACATGACTTTCTCACATCTAATATAGAATTAATTTGTCTATGAGGCTCATAAATAATGGGCTACTTAAACAATGGATTGAATTAATTACTATTTATTAATTTATACCGTAAACTTGTATAGTCAATTATTTTAAAGGTTGCAATAAAAATATTTGATTTGTGCAAACAAAAAAATCCTAGATTCAATATTTGAATGAATCTGATGCTGTAGAATAATAGGAAATGCAAATATATTTCTATGATACCCATGCAGTTTCTTGCTAGTTCTTTTCCATAGGAATCAACCTATTTAAACCATGTACCTAGCTTCCTATGTTTCATGAGTTTGCAGTTATTTTTTCATAATAAAATTACCTACTTACATTTAACAAACTGCACAACTGTCATCTACCCTAGAGCATGCTATACCTATCATCAGTTCCTTGTGCCGTAATTACCACATAGCTCTCATCATAACAGCTAATGTGTTTTAAACGACTTTGCCAATAGCCATCCTACTAACTTATTACTAATACGTATGATTCTCAACCGGTGAGTTAAAACTAGATAATATTTGCTTCTTAATTACTTAAGATAACTTCACATCTGTAATTCGTAAAGAGTTACTCAGAGGTATAGTTATGTCCCATATTCATGGTGAAATAATGAGGCCTTTTTTTTGGGGACTAGCCCACCACACAATTCCCGAACCACATAGTCCCTTTTTATTTTACGGCCCCGAAACCTTGATTGAGCGAGCCCACGCCACGATGCTGAGCCAGTTGTCAGCCTGTCCCCTTGCTGCCCTCCCGTAGCAAAGCCTTAAGCTGAGGCTCGTACTCCACACGAGGGCCCTTAGCATGCAGTCTTTTAGTTTATAAGTTATCTCCCCCTGCCTTACTTCCAAGTCTACCCACAAGTAATCCAGTTAAGTAGAAGCCAACCTCACAGGTTGAACTGCGAGATGCCATTATAATATAAACTGAAACCCATCCATTAATTTTTGAAACATACATGAAACATTCAAACTTTTCACTTTCTTGTCACATTCCTCCTTTTAATACAAAATACTCGCTATTGTTATTCTCAGAGAATATATTTATATAATCAGGGTCTTTTTGGTAATCCTTTCACTAAAAGAGATTGTACTGGGACTACTGGAACCTTACATTCATAGTTCAAGGTTAAGTTAAATCTTTGCAATTTCAACTCTCAACTTTACTACAAACTACTTACTTACTGACAAATAAAACTATTGTTTCATCCTGATTGGATTTATATTTGCATACCGATTAAATGGAGTCATAATTCTTATAAAGAGGATTTCCTTATCAATTTTATCTTTTTATGAAATTATCGAAAATACCGATAGGTATCCATAATCTTCTTTTTTTATCTCATTGTTTAATTGCTTTTAACAATCGCTTGAAATCAATATAACTTGTTAAAATTATCAGTATTAGATTGGTTATTGAATGTATCTTATAAACTTTTATCTTGTGAACTGTTATATTAAGGAGAAAATTACGACACGACAGTGATAAGGTTTAACAGATTATCTGAACTATCTGATAGTACTGTTGATGATGTAACTACTAGTATTTTATAAACCACTGGAATCTGCTTTCGTGAATCCACATTGTGTAAACAAGCTATTCTTGAAACTGAAATTGATGATAATTTTATCTTATTAATTTGTTAGTTCAGATTTTCAGAAAATCTTTTGAGAACTAAATCCTACTAAGTCTTTGTAGTCTACAGTTTTGCGCAACTCAATTAGTACCTACTGTACTTTTCTATATAAATAAAGAGAGAAATCCTGACTGACTGACTCATCAACGCCCAGCCCAAACCCCTGGACCTAGAAAGCTGAAATTTTGCACAGAGGTTCCCTTTATAATGTAGACAATGAATAAGAAAGGATTTTTCGAAATTCAACCCCAAAGGGATTTAAATAGGGGATGAAAGTTTGTATGGAAAATCGACATTTTCACGCGGGCGAAGCCGCTGGCAAAAGCTAGTAATCCATATTTCTATTTATTTCCAGAAAAATCTTTTATATTTTTAGAAAAATCTGGCTGTTTCACTACATTTCTCGTTCACAGGTTTTATTTTCAATACACAATGCTCCTAGTTATTTTATCATCGACAGGTATACTAATGGCAGCCAGGAATGTCATAGTAGCGCTTTATAGTTATTTGCGATAAAGATCTTGATAAGAATGGCTGATGGCTCGTGCGATAGCCGACTGTAAATATTTGAATAGGTACCGTTTGTTTCGTGAAAACTCGCTAATTAATACCAGGGGGCCAATTCTCGGTTTTAGAGATGGTGTCGAACTCGAGAAAAATTTCTAATGACGTCATTTTTTCGAGAAATTTTAAAAGTTGCTATTCTGGGGATTTCGAATTCGACATTTGTCGAAGGCTAACGTTAGAGTTCATTTCGAGTGCTCCTGAGCAGTAGAGATGTCATGTCGATTATATAGATACGTCATTTCTGAGTGAATTTGTTGAGTTTTGGATTGTACACTGTGTTTTCTTTTCTTTAGTTTTTAAATAAAATACGGCTTGGCATCTCATACTGGAAATTCGATTTATACTCTTTGATTTGTGCATTGTTTTTTTCTTGAAACGACGACCTTCGCGCAGATGACATACTCTGTACCTAATTGTGTACTTACGATTGGACTTGAAACCACTGAAAGATGGACGAGTTTATTAGCATTTTTATCTCGGAGTTGTTGGAAAGTGGCGAGCAACTGGCCAATACACGGCGACAACAGCTATCCCGCCGTCGATATTTACGACTTGAGCGAAACAGAAGTCATTAAAAACTTCAGACTAAATAAAGATTTAATAAGGGTTCTAATACTTAGATCTATTGGCTCCTGTAATTCAGGATACCACTAAAATATACCTGAAAACGAAGGTAAATAATTGTTTGCTTCATAATTTTATTAGTCACTGACAGACAGTCAGCTGTCAAACTGATTATTTTTACACTAAACGTTTCGTTTTACTTTGGCTTTGCACGGGACGGGACTTATTCTAATTTAATATATAAATTATGTCCTAATTTTAAGTGTTTCTCATAATTATGTTTAAGTACTTGTTTGTTTGTGAAACCAATAAATACTTTTTCTTTCTTTCTCTCTTTCTTTTATACTTAAATAGTTAGGTTTAGTCAGAGTTTTAAAACAAAATCATTCATTCACTCATAGCTACCTAAAACGGAACGCGCGATTCTTCATAATGGTAACATTAGCTTCACTCGAATCGACATTTTCGTGACATTTATTTCTATTTTGACTGAGAATACGGAATTCTGCTCAATTCGAAATTTTTTGGTAGAGATAGAGATATTTTTGATAGACATAGAGATAGACTTACGAACTCGAACTCGAGATAAATCTCTAAAACCGAGAATTGGCCCCCTGGGGCCGTATTTTTGAATCAATAGAATTCCAAATCGTGTACGAAATCGCAGAATTCATCACGTCATTTCCGTCATTTCTACTGGTAGAATATCGGAAACGAGTGGGTCGGACCACTCGTTGCAAAATTCACGGGTATGAATATTCAAGAATAGCGATTTCGTACGGATTCGCTTCGCATACGAATTCTGCGATTTCGTACACGATTTGGAATTCTATTGATTCAAAAATACGTCCCCTGAACCGAAGTAGTGTGACTTGATTCTGCTAATTTCATTTGTAACTGTACATTTAGTATCATAGTTCATGACGTAGGTAGGTACCCGTATCCATTGAGCCCTCATTGGTTTTCAACAACAGAAACACTTTCTCCCATGGCGCATGCCGGCGCCAGGTGAAACCATAGATAATCACGTTTTTAACCGACTTCAAAAAAAGGAGGAGGTTATCAATTCGACTGTATTTTTTTTTTTTTTTTTTTGTTTTTTTTTTGTTTTTTTTTTTTTTTTTTTATGTTTGTTACCTCATAACTCCGTCGCTTGCTAACCGATTTGAAAATTTCTTTTTTTGTTGGAAAGGATATACTTCCCAAGTGGTCCCATGATCACCAAGTCAGGATCTGATGATGGGATCCTGGAGAAATAGAGAGAACTCTTCAAATTTTATAGGCACACTTGCAGTGATTTGAGTAGTTTTTGGAAGAGTACTTTCTCGGAGTGGTTCCATTTCAATTTAGTGAAGATCTGATGAAGAACTTCGGAGATAGGCAACGGAACTCCTCAACAAACGATAGCAAATGGACTGGGATTGCTGAAATCTCATGTCTGTCTATTGCTTACACCAGTTCATAACATAACATCACGCCGGTACGTTGTAAAGGGGTAAGCACATGTGAACCACTAAAAAGTGAAAAATAAAAACTTTTTAACAAAAAATAAAACCGACTTCAAAAAAAAAACACTAAAAAGTCAAAAATAAACTTTAGAAGAAAAAAACAACACAAAAAAGTGAAAAATAAACTCAAGAAGAAAAATCAGCTTCGGAAGTCGGTGGCAAAAAAAGCCAAATCAAACAAACAAATGTCACCGACTTCAGAAGCTGATTTTTCTTCTTAAGTTTATTTTTATACTACGGAACAGTTTTAAACAATAAACGGTTTCTATTCCACACGGTGATCAGTATTCAATGATCAATAAATAAATTTATTATAGCACGCCACAGTACAGGCGCGGGTGAAGCAGTGTGACAAGCCAAGGTTTTTTCTGACTGTGGTATGTTCGTGACCTTCCGCTTGGGATAAATATGTAGCTCCATTGATGAACTGTGGGTGTACGAAAATAGACTGCTTGCTTGCCCTCTACCGAAAGTTACCCAGCAGTATGTATGATTAATGATTCTAGTAAATATATTATTTGTTTTTCGATATATGAATGAAAGTCGTTAGTCAGGTCAGGAGCCTGAATGTCAAACAACATATCTATTTATCCTGGTGGTATTAGTTTGTTATATAATATAATATGTAATGTATAATACTTCCCATTTCCTCAGTCATTGGTTCGGTTACATGGAATGTTCTCTCTCATCCTCGAATTGATTAACATGAGAGGTAATTGAGTAACTCACTAACAATAGTAATGCCTTTCATTTTGTCAGTTTAATAACATTTAGCATTTCATTATTTACATTGCTGAAAATTTTTATTCAACCTATGATCTTGAGGAATATCTTTGAAAATTCTATTATTGGTGGTGTGCTAAAGGTAAAAGCAAACTTGTGAAAAAAGAAGAATACACGACTTTATCTCTTCATAGTGCGTGTGCGCTCTCACGCGTTTATTCAATAACTTATCACCTCTATCTAAATATCCACCATGGTAACTGTAAATAAGCCAACAATAGCACAAAATTAAGCCATATCCACGCGAACCAAGTGGGCCAGTCGTCCGTGACTAACGGTGACACCATGTCCCATAGTTCCAGCCAGTAATGTGACCTAGCTGCTAATTACATTAACTTTCGGTCGTTGGTCTGGCCTGGTGAATAGTTAAACATGTGATAAGGTATGTGCGTCATACTGTGTTAAATGTCACGTCAAAGAAATTGGGTTATTTTGTTTTTTGAGGAAGGGCAAACGATCTTTTGAAGTTTTTTGATCCTGACGGGTGTCTGTCAGGTTCTTCATGATTATTAAAACCACCCACCTTTGGTCTGAGGACGCTAGTAGCTCCAGAATGTGATTGGTATCCCATCCCGGCTTGAAAAAGGCCTTACAATATTTTCAATCGTTCTTCATCAGGAAGTTGGGAGTAGGGCTTTCAAATACCGGATGTTTCCAATACCGGTATTGATTCCGGTATTGGACGTCAATACCGTGATCACGGTATTAATACCGGTATTACATACCAACATTTAAAGTATGTGTTTTTATTTGTAAAACAGTCTTTTTTGTTCTATTTTATTTTAAATAACTTTTATAAATAGCGCTCTATATAACAATTTGGTATTGGTTGATTATTTAATTAGATAGGACTAAGTAGGAACATAATCAAAACTTAACTCAAGTCTTTTTGTAGGATAGGAAGGCATTCCACATAGCGTTTGAAAATAATAAATATAAAAAAAGTCGATTTTTATTATTATTGAAATGTATCATGTAATCAACATAGCTATACCTATCAATATTTGTAGAAACGTAAGTATAGCTTATTTAGCTATAGCCATCATTTACAATAGCCTACTGAAAAAAAAGCACGCTCTGCATCAATATTCGTAGGTATCACAGACAGTAAATATCTCTAAGCTGCCGGTAGGAATGGACGCGTCTTCATTTTCACACATCATCATTAATGATCATTTCAACCAAGACGTCCACTGCTGGACGTATAGGCCTCCCCCAGGTGTTGCCGCAGTTGCCTGTCCTATGGGCCCTTTCAGCGTGACCTCGCAACCTTCACCAGGTCATCGTTCCACCTTGTTGGACGCCTTCCAACACAACGTCTTTCTGTTCGCGGTTGCCACTCCAAAACTTTTAGGCCCCATTGGCCATCTGTTCTGCGAGCAATGTGCCCTGCAGAGTCTCCGATTTTGATAGGTGAGGGTGTTACGTGGACAGTCAACATGACCTTGGTTTTGTTCATGTTTATTTTAAAACCCACTCTTTCCGAAGCTCTACTGCGGTCATCGAGCATTTCACTGAGGTCTCTTCAATCCAGAACCTTAAAGGCATCCTCCAGTGCAGGGGTGAACAGTTTCGGAGATATGACGTCTCCCTGCCACACAAAAAAAGGTTCCGAGGTCTGGTCCTGAAGTCGAACTGACATGGTGGCGTTTTTGCCACCGTTGGAGACACTACAGTACGGCCCAAGTCTCGATCGAATTAAAGGGTTTATCGTAGTCCACAACCGCTAACCAGAGAGGCAGGTTATACTCTTCGGTCTCTTGTATGACATCCAGCCACATAACCACGCAGCATATGTAGGTATGCTGTCTACGGTACTAAAGCCTTTTCGGAATCTGGTTCGTTCGGGAGGCTGAAAATCGTCAAACCTGCGCGCGATATCATTTCCACTGCTCGAATTCAATGAAGTAGAAGGTTCTTCTATGGTCATATCTTGTTCATTATCAGTCATTGTCTCACTGTCTCTTTGTATGTTTCGTGTGTCATTATTATATTTTAAAAATGGAATTTAATTTACGATAATACATGTAATGTTTACAATACCGTGATCACGGTATTGAGGGCTTCAATACCGGTATTGAAAATGGCCCATATTTGTCCGGGATCACGGTATTACGGGATCCCGTAATACCGGTATTGAAAGCCCTAGTTGGGAGCTATTTCCTGACACAAATCTGTAGAGATTGTTTACAATGTTAATGTTAACCCTTCCGCTTAGTTATAAGCGTCGGTTCAGTCCCCTTATCTACTAAACGTGTCGGACCCCCCATGACGACAAATAATCTCCTAAACACATTGATTTATTTATAACGTAGTGAACGTCGAACGTTGTAATGTGGGGAGATACATTTTCTTGCCAGTTGCAGGATTCGTCTTTCAACGCAGTTAATGAAGTCCCTGAGTCTCTACATTACATTTTGCTCTATAATACAGTGCAAATGAGTGCCAATTATTAATTACCTGTGAACGACAAGTGTAGACCGAAATCTGTATAATATTCGCATTTCTAAAATATGCTTAAACACCTGTCTCTAATGTAAGCATACAAAGTGAAGTGCATGTTTAGCTGATTTTATCTGAACAGCGATGAAAGCTTCGGAATAAACTAGTGTCGGATGCGAATCGTGATGAATGAAAACAAATGCATATTTTTAGCAAAAAGCGGCCAAATGTGAAACGTCAGATTTCGCGATAGTGATTCTACTATAAAGTTGTTCAGAATGTGCTCTATTCCACGTTGATTTATTGATTTTATAATGGCTCTTTTCGAATCCGTTGACTTTCTTTAAACCGCTGTAATCATTTGCAATTTCTCGACGATAGTAACTTAGTAAGTGTATACATTTACTTTCTATCAATATACATTTTGATACTAAAAAAGGTACTGCCCGACAAAATGCGTTCAGTTTAAACCGATCTGTTCCATTTTTTAAGACAATCGATTTCGGCATTTTTCCATCAGAGTTTATTGTTCGTGGAATTATCCATTTGTGCTATTTTGCACAATCGTTCATGTCATTGTTTATTATCTTCCGGCGAGTGATGTAGAGCCTGTTTCAGTGAATCGGTGACGTATTTATGACTCAGTCGCACAATTACCTACATTTTATCTTTGTATGTATTCGACTGTGTATGTTTCACTCTGTTGATTTGCATAACCGCGATAACAGCAGTGCCTTTGAAACATTTTATAGACGGTATTTTATAATAGTATTCAGTGTTTATATTGTCGTTTTGTTCTGATCTTGTGTCGACTGTGTTAACATGCAGGCTGGTTCGCTTTACATTTTTGTGTAGTGTTTCTTGTAGGACAAAAAACTCTAAGTATATGAAGTCTGGTCATAGTCAGTCATAGATCATCAGGCAAAATGTAAGTCCCTGTTTATTTAATTTTTGTATCGCACAACCAAAAATTTGTTTCCAAATTATATATTCTTCTTCATCCCGTGTCCACCCATTACTTAGTGTGGACTGTAGATCTCTTCCATTGCACTCCACCTTATACTGTCCTGATCCCCGTATCTCATCATTCTTGCCGGCTACTCTGATCAAGTACCTCCAGACTCGTGGCCTGCCTACGCTCTTGTGACCAGAATAAACATTATCAGTAGGTAATGCACTGGGACTAAGGAAATCCCATTCGTCACAGCCCCTTTTATAACTCTGAATGTTGTTGCAAGTTGTCTTACTGCACGTATTCACACAGTGCATTGTCACACAAATTTCTATTTCGCGCCAACTCTTGTGGAAAGCGATGAACTTTTTCCGCACCAGTGCCATTGCTGTTAACGTGAGGTTTTTACAAAATTACCAGCTATTATGTGCGGGTGTGCTCACGCGATGTCTAAGGGAAACCTCTTACATCATTCAGATGAACATAATTGATTTATTGGTTAAGAGTTAAGAGACGCTGATTGGATGTTTGCGGGTAATTAGCGGCAAATGAGTGTGCTGCACTTAGGAACATTGCAAACGACACTCACGCATTTACCATTTTTGTAATAAATACATTGAATCTGTTCCATATGCATTGACTGCTGAATTCAAGTGCTTCTGTAGTTGCACATATTCATGCACCTACCTGTCTAAAGTTTCTCATCACCGAGAGCCTACAGTGCAAGACATGTGTGCTTACACTGCTTACAAACATCGATGTATTAAATATGGGACTCGTGTGGCAAAGATGTAACTTCTTTAACTGGGGCTTTTAAATTAAGTTTTCAAGTGTCTTACAAGTAGCCAAGAACACCATTTAACCCGGTGTATCTCTCCAAATTCTTGTTTATGAGACACAATCGATTCTGAAAATGGAAACCGCCTGTTGAAACACTCCAGTCTATATGCGTTGCAATACAAATTAATGCAGGTGTTAATAAGTGGCCAGCATTCCTTACATTATGGCGCAGGTCGTGAGGGGCAAGGATACATTAATAATACGCACATTTTTTGCGACGCAGCCGCATATGCAACACCTGTCAATCTGTCATGGCGGATGCGTGATCATCAATCATCATAGTAATTTTGATTGATGCAGATTTGTTTGGCGCGGTATTGTGTGGTGCGGCGCGGTTATCAATCAAACGCTTTGACATCAATTTGTCTTATTAATTCAATAAGTGACTACATCGTTATTGAAAATCTTCTAATATGTTAACGGTGCATTATTGAATAGATATTTTACTGCCTTATTCCACCCACTACTACGTAGAGTGCGAGAGGACGCTTTTTAAGCCTTTTGTGTGCCATGCTTCCCTGGTCTGCACAAGTCTCGACCAGGTCTTCCCGATTTCTGAATGTTATCCACCCATCTGACCGTTGGTCTACGAACACGTCTTCTACTGTCTCTCCATTAAGTGAAGGCTTTATTCCACATAACATCTCACGAAAGAAAATAAACAGGTCAATAAAATTGGCTAAATCTAAAAGAATATTTTTTAATACGGTTTT
The DNA here is from genome assembly GCA_949316265.1 of Diarsia mendica. Taxonomy (NCBI): domain Eukaryota; kingdom Metazoa; phylum Arthropoda; class Insecta; order Lepidoptera; family Noctuidae; genus Diarsia; species Diarsia mendica. The sequence goes on from OX438899.1 coordinate 24,323,132, forward strand.
AGGTTTACCCAAGCAATCTCTTTGTTCTTGCTTGATTGAGTTTAATAATACGGCTAAAAATAACTATTGTTGACTTAAAAAAGTTACAAGCAGAACTTTCGGATATTTAAACTTCATAATTGGGTTGTGGAGGTCAGGCGGTTGAGGTGGCAATCGACTCGTGGAAAATAGCCCAGATACCGGTAGCACTTAGCATCTATTAGGAGTGGAAACTGACCTAGATTATTTTTGTAGTAGTAATGATGAGTAGAATTCGAAAATGATACCTCGGAATTGTTCGGTTCTGCAGGGCTATTGATGCGTATCTTTTCTTTCTTTCTTTTCTTTATTTTTTAAATGTCAGTGACAGTTAATTGATGGACACTATGATAGCCTTATATATATATATATTCTTTTAAAAACGCCATCAAGGTTCTAAGATTAATTATATCTTATATCAGTATGGGGGAGTAAAGGCGCTATGGGCCTATGGATGTATATTTAATATCGTTGAAACTGAAGTATCGGGGCCGCGGATTTTAGTACTACATTATAGATGACGTGGCCTCGGCACAAGGGCAAAGAAGGAACATGGGTTCGGTTTTTAGTCAGTAGAAGTCTGACACTCCCCTTCGCTCTGCCCAAGAGCGGGGGGGGGGGGGTCATTTGATGATTTTCCACCCACCAAAAAAAAAAAAAAAGTCTCCAAAATCACGGCAATATTCTTTTAACTGTGATTAGACCTACTAGCGGGACTAAAACCCTCACGCTATAAGGGTTCCGTTTTTTCCTTTTGAGGTAGGTACGGAACCCTAAAAACTAGTACAACATCTCCAAAATAGTGTTATCGTGTTGTTTTCCAATGTACAGTGCGATCAAATTATCTTGGCAGCTCCGAACTTCGTGCAGGTCATTTTGTTACAACGAATGTATAAAAGTGTTATGATATTTATTTTATTTGTATTTCTCACTGCTTAAATTAGATATTTTCTGATCGTTTAAGTATTGGTTTATCTGGCAATAACAGTTTTATTCCCAAGTTTACATGCGCAAAATTTCGCAAAGCCTATGTTCAGAGCTGCCAAGATAATTTGATCGCACTGTATATTCGTTTGTTGTTTGTTGAGGTGCAGCCGTACCACGAGCTGACTGGTACCAATCGACAGGCGTAGCTAAAGTTATACCTTACTGTGTATTTATTTTATCGCTGAAAATAATGTTGATAATGAAATAATAGCTTTCGTGAATGTTTAACCGATTAATTTGAAAATCCCCTATATTTATTGTAATTGATTTGGTTATCAAGCAATATTATCCAAAGGATATAAAATTCGTCCAAAGTTGTCCAAGTTGATATGAGAAATAGTGTCATCAGTCATCGCTCAAAATCCCTAAGACCTCTTGGGATTATGCAGCCCATGCAAAATCCACGCTTTATTTATTTATTTTCCTTTATTGGCCAACCAACAATTGTTTACACTGATAATATTTTAAGTATGTATAAAGTATGTAAGGTTAGTGTAACAATTTATTATAGGTTAGCACCGCAACCATTAACAAGTTAAACAAAAAGTTCTTGATGGGATAGAAAACCATAATAAACAGTAAAACAACAGAGATTTCTACACAAAAACAGTACAGTACAAAATTAAAATCAGTATCAAAAAAAAATAATCAAAACATAATCAAAGCCAAAATCAAGATCAGAAATCAAGCTTCGAGCATGTTGCACAGTTTGGCACTAACCGAAAATCTAAAATTTTGGAAAAAGCTGGTCGTTTTGTCTTTTAGCGACTAAAATACGGAAGCCTAGTTGAAAGAACAATGTTACCATACTAGTCCACCCACACAAACTAGGCAGAAACTGTTACAAACTAAGCTAAAACAATGACGTAACCAGTCTGGCCATAAAAATAATTAATTTAATTCGTCACACCAATTTACAAGTACAAACACAACGGTTAGATCGTTATCGCATCTGTGGCAAGGCAACACTGGCAACTGTGACGAACCGATGCGCCTGCGCAAGTGCTCATGCTGCCCGCCTGTTATACTTATTGGCTAGTTTATTACTAAGTCTGTTTAAGTAATGGAAGAATTACTTTCACTTGCCGGTTTATTGGATTTTTAGTATAATCTTGTAGTGAATCAATCTAGAAGACTAATAGCAAAGAACGACTAGATAAATGTCTGTTGCGTTCATGTTACAACACTTGTGCTCAGTCAACCTGCAGCTTTCATGTTCAGGATGCGACGGCGGAGTCACCGACAGATTAGCTTTTCTTTTCATTTTACTGAACTAGCATCTGTTATGTTGTCTGTATGTCCGCAACTCCGCATCAGTTTGTCTGATTGTTAAGTATTTGGTTGTATCCGCAATGTATATCCATGAACCATGGCCAGACCTTTTGGCTAAAACATAAGCTTTCTGTGAGATTTTTGATCAAATGATGTGCCCAATTTAGGTACTCCAAAAGTACGTTTTCCATCCATTTGTTTTGGCGTCGATTTGCAATAAAATGCCGAAATGCGTTCGTCTGGATTGCCAACCTTGCCTCCATATAAATCAATACAGAATAGCGGGTCGTTGCACTAACTAAGACAGACGTACCAATTAGCGAGACAAGATCTCTCCTGCATATTGTAGATCTGAAGGGGGGCTTTCGTAGGTAATAAAAGTACTTCACATTCTTTATGCCATTGTCGTTTCACTGTCATGTTTGTATTTGGACTTTTCACATTTATTTATTGTTTATAAGCGTCCCACTACAGGTCAAGCCCTTTCTCCTTTTCACATAATATTGTCTCTATCTGTTATCATCTGGAACCAGCCCGTTGGTACGAGTTCAGTTCAATAGCCATCTTCTAGTCTTGCCGTGGTATCGTTGCCTGTAGTGGTTTTCGGTCAAAGTTCAGCTTGTATTAAAAATTGTAATGGTTGTCGAAGATATAGGCACAGTCGAACAAGCTAATAAGTATACAGCCAGCTAACTTGTATTTACTTTTAAGATTATAAAGATACATTTAGAGACTAATATCAAATGATAGTGTTTGACATCAGTCGCTTAATGCGAAAAACTTGATAAAACAAAATTACAACCAATATTTTCAGTGTTATAGAATTAAAAAGATCTCTACCCTGTATACTTATTAGCTTGTTCGACTGTACTCATCTTCGACAACCATTACAATTTTTTTTTTAATACTACCTATTAGGTAGTAGACATAGAGTGACCCATAGCCCGATAATTGGAGTGGCAACTTGAATACTTGATGAACCTCGTTTGGTTCCGAGGGAGGAAGTTAGATCGAATACCTCACACGCTTGCCCATTACATGTGCTTACATCAATCCTGATTATGAAATATTACTCGTCTTACATATACTGCGCTAACTTTGATAGACAACATTACTTTTCACTGCCCTAATTATAAATCACTTTGCCATTTCACTGCAGTACTATGAATGATGCACGATACGCGTCGCTGGACACCCTCTGCTTACGAACTTAGCTGAATATTCTACGTTCTACGTAATTCATAACGTCATGCATGATGCGTATGATTTGCTAAGGTTAGGTTGTGGTTTGTCTGGACTATATTTAGCCAATGGCCATGAATCATCCCATGTGATATAAGGAGTGTATGTATGGGGTACTATTAGAATTAACTGTTGTGTGACAAAAAATGCAATCTGCTTCGTTGGTTGACCACTCGAGTCGTAAGCACGACTTCTGAGCATGAGGTCCAAGTGTTCCTGGCGTCTTGATTTATGCCAAGTTGATGTCAATAGGCTCGCTCTTTTTCACATGAGATTTAAACATACCTGCCGAAATCTGGGTGAACTGTAGGTCATCATCATCATCAGCCTATATTGTTCCCACTGCAGGGACTCAGGCCTCCTCTCTAGGAGAGGGATGAGTTATAATACCACGCGGGCCCAGTGCGGATTGGCAGATGTCACATATCTTCGAATTTTTGGTTCTAAGATATGCCGGTTTCCTCACGATGTTTTCCTTCACCGTTTTGAGAGCAGTGGTGATGAAATAAATTACACAAAGTAATGCACCTGCTGGGGTTCGAAACCACGACCTACTGTTCGTAATTCGGGGCCGCCACCACTGGGCCACCACTGCTCTCGAACTGTAGGTACACCGCTGTAAATTCCAACCATTCAACATTTTCAGTCGGCTTGGGTGCATTGGCACCGCCTACTTCCACGTTGAGTGGAAGCCACACGATACAACTAGACTAATTAGACAATGAACATCATCTATGTCATCACGGTTGCCCTTTGACACATTCTGTCATGGTGGGGGAAACCATACGAAAAGCCTATTTTTCCTTTAGAGTGTGTTGCGAGCAGTCGTGCGTGTGTTTTGTGAGTTCCTCTGCTCTCCGTGTCCGAATAAAAATAGTTTTTATTATATCTGTGTGATGCCTCGTTTGTTATGTGTAAGTATACTTGTTGATTCACATCTAATCGCCGCGCCGGTAATGAGTCATTTTTATGAGTCAAGCGTTTCAAGGTCGCCTATTGTTTATCTCAATTTCACTGGCGGTGGACCGAGGCTGGTAGTATACTATGCTAATAGTTATTAAATCCTATTAACTAGGTACTGCCAGGGCTTCGTATCTCGGCGCTTAGTGCAATGTGCAAGTGCAAAAAATAAAACGTAGCTGCAATTAGCTGTAGTCCTTGTATCTGCCTGTAGTATAAGTAAACGGCTAGCCCTAATTCCTGCCTTCCATTCTTCTTATCAACGTTTGTGTGTGTTGCTCTTGACTCATATCTACTTTTTAGGTGGCAAAGGCTAAGTACGGCACACCTATCTACTTGATGTCATCCATATCACCTCTTTTGACAACTACTTGAAGGGTGACTCAAGCTCTTCATTGAGAAATAAGACACAATAGCCCATCGTCAACGTAAAATTGAGGATAACTCTCGACACTAAACCATTTTCCTCACCATTGTTAAAAATATTGTAATGTAAATTGGAGTGTAAACAAATAACTGAAATGTTTCCTTATGCCCAAACAGACAAAAATGAACGAACAAACTATAAAAATAGCTCAATTAGTTTAACGAAGGAGCTGAACAACGTAAAGATGAAAGAGGAACATAAACCGCGGACGTATCCGCCCCAGTTCTGCAATTTTAATTAAAGGAAATGAGTTATTTTTGTCCGCGTAGGCGCCGCTGACGCAGTCTAGCGACCGTCTCTGACTTCAATCCCATCTGAGGAGATAAGCCTTTACCTTATCTTCTTCTTCAGAATTTAAAACACACGGACGGTTCACAACAATTGTCTTATCGAAGATCCAAGTCGTAGAGAAATTCGAATGTCTTTCCGGCTTCAGAAATCTTGCTCCACATATCAGGTAGAAACGCTTCTGCCCGATATGTCAGTCACGTTTGTAACTAAGATTGGTAAGAGACACAAACAATATTTGAATAATGAAAGAAAGAGACATCATAATAGATCGATATTCCACGAAGTCGTAAAAAAGGTCAGGCTTTTTAGAAAACAGCACACACGGGTAACTACCGTTGCATCAAACAATACAATAACAATATGTTTACGCTTATTCATAGGTCAATTAAGTCAATTTACACTCAACAGCAAAGTAAAATTAGTTTTTCATAGTTTCTTAATGAAAAACAAAGTTACTGCCTCTGTTTTTGTGGTTAGAGGTATCATACAAATTCGCTATCTTCGTAACTTTAGGCTGCTATAACGGTTCCACTGTTCCTGAGCGTATCGATTGCAATCACATTGATTGGCCCTACAGTTTGGCACCTCCATCAGTAGCATCCATACGCTCTTGTAACATGCAGAAACAGGACACTGGTCTTCTAACATTCAAGGACTTCGCTAGGAACCGTGCACCGTGCCTATCTAACATATTGTGATTGGATCCCATTGCAATGAAGCAGGCAACCAAACAGTATTGGTTGATAACTGAACTGGTGGATACGTGTGTCGCTTGCCAATGATCTTCCGCTCAGTATGTGTGTCACGAAGTTCTATTGTTTGTACGCTGTCGGAAGAGTTGCGTCTTTCAGTCAAATATTCGCCGGAATATAGATTTTGTTTGAGGAAGTAAAAGGTAGGGTTGTGATTATGTTTGAACTGGGGGTTTTCTGGAAGTTGTCTTTCGATTTCGGTAAGCCGAAACTACTGGTATAAGACACGCATTATCATGAGTCATGCTTGACTTAGACAATACTTAATAGTTTTGTAACGATTGTGAAATCTGATAAAGCTACTTTCGTTATAGCCATTTAAAACTTTAAACTTACTCTAAAATGCTTGTCATTGTATGTACACTCTTTGCCTTTTTCTCATACACACCAGCTTACCGCTTGTAGATATATGTATGTCTATTATATTCAGGGGCTCTTCTAGTTCGTCATCCATCACTCGTGGCTATGTATTCTTTCTTACACATAAGGTCTTATTTATCCTATTTATTTGAAGGCTTCTATTTGGCATAGTTTCATGATTACTAGTTCCATCCTTCAAGTTCATCACATTCATAACAGCACCATAGTTACTACAGTTCTCCCAAATGACAGGAAAACGTTCACAATAGTACCTACTACCTCATTACCAATTCTATTCACGTGAACTTGGTCTCACGATCTGTCTGCCGGCTCCCTGCCTCAAGCAGACATCAGTCTTTGTTCATATTCAATTAACTCGGAAACTACTAGGCACATTCATACTGTACTTTGCGTATTAAGTAGAAGGCTATGTGTCTATGCAAATCCTGTTTTTTATTCTGCGGAAAGAACGAACTGCCCAAAGCTGACTTGTCAGAAGAACGTTCATAATTATTTCACGATTTAACTTTCGAAGGACCGATCAACAGGTGAACATTCGCCCTGAGGACCTTTAGCCTGTTGGTCGAAAGAACAATTCTAAAATGGGCATTATAGGCACCAGTTTTTGCATGTTTTTAGGCCATACGGCCTGACGTGTACACATTTAGAGGTAATGTGGCACTACTGTTTACATAGTTATCAATCCTCGTCCCTCTTTTTCTGTTAAAAGCCGTCAATTAAAGGAAATCGATCCTACTGTATTACCACCACCAATATTACTAGACTATTGAGGGGCGTGTTGTGTTCCCGCCCCAATAGTGACGTCAGTGTCTACGACTTTTAGCACCAGTTTCAATTATGTCAGTTAGATTAGATTTCAATGTAGATTGAATGGCGGCCGAGCGATTACAAGAAAAGCTCATTAGCATTCATTGCTTTAATAACGCACGGGATTGGTGATAAGATACTTAAGGCGACATTACCTGCCCGCGACCTTGAGCGCGTGTTTAACTCATCGCCTAAACAAATAAGGTTGAAAATGGCGATGCGTTTGATTCTCGTGACTGCCAAAATGAACGATAGTTCGCAGATTTAATTTATTAAAAAAAAAAATACGCTGTAATGTTAAAATATTTTTACATATGTCTTTAGTTGGTTAAATTTCCTTTCTGATAGTAAAAAAAAATATAACAGTTGTCACTCAAAATATTGAGCATTTCGAGACGAAAAAGTTTTTTCGTGTGATTTTGTGATTTTATTTTTCGAGGTTCTTGATTACTTTTAGAAAATATTTTTGCATAAGTCTTTTACCTATACATTTGACTATACACTGTATTTTTTTTGGAATTGTAATAAGTAGCAATACGGCTAACTCTGCGACGAAAAACAGGTCGTTTTTACGGTGCCCCTTTGACTGCGCCTTAATTGTTGTTATCTTGTCCAGATGGTTTAGGCGCAGAACGTCAGAAACGCAAAATGACAGATTAGCAAATGGTCAGAAACGCATAATGCCAGGTGTCGCAAAATGACAAGATCTGAAAAAGACAGATTCGCAGAAAGACAGATTAGCAAATGGTCAGAAACGCAACATGACAAGATCTGAAAAAGACAGATTCGCAAAATGACAGATTCGCAGAATGCCAGATTCGCAGAATGCCAGATTTGGCACGAGGACTTAAAACAATTTCGTGAAAAACAGTTTTTTTTTTTTGGAAATTCCTCTTTTTTTCAGGTTGACCTTGACCATAGAAATTATTTGGGTTCTGAGAACCATGGTCCTACAACGCACCGTTTCCGAGTTATGGTCCTACGAATTTTACTTCGTTTTGTCAAAACACTCTAAATTTCCAAAATTGTAGCTCGGATGAAAATCTTTTATGGAAAAAAAAAATTGCTCTAGTCGAACACTATGACATGGTGAAAAAAACCCGCAAAAAAGAGAGAAAAAAAAAATTCTAAGTGTCGGTCGATCTTTTATTTATTTATCTTGTGTATGGGCGCAGGACTTGGTAAAATTTTCAGATGTTTTATTTTTTCAGATTTCAGCTATTTTTATTGCAGCATCTTATTAACCTTGTCCATAACAACAATTTAAGCTCTGAGACACATGGTCCTACGACGCACCATTTTTGAAATATAGAGCGTTCTAGATAAAACGAACTAAAATTCGTAGGACCATAACTCGGAAACGGTGCGTCGTAGGACCATAGTTCTCAGAACTTAAATAAGTTCTATGGTCAAGGTCAACCCAAAACTGCAACTTAAAAATCAGATTTCCCAAAAAAAAAAAAAACAGGAGAATTGACTGTTTTTGTGAAAATATTTTTTTTTGTATTTTCTTTGCTGCTCATAGTGCTTCTAAGCGTATATTTTATCTCCTAAAAATCCGCCCCTAAGACGACCCACTGACCGAAGTCGGTTAAAACCATAAACATAAATAAAAGGTTTTGGTTAAATCATACATAATCATCATACACGTGTCGACGACGGCGCGTTTGTGTTCCACGCGCGCCTCAAAAAGGTTTCAGCAACATGGAAGGGGCCCAACATGCAAGGGCCGACCGCCCGTCGGGGTTTGCGGATTGTCGAAAGAGATACCGCGGCCTCGGCACAAGGGCGAAGAAGGAACATGGGTGGTTTTTAGTCAGTATAAGAAGTCCGACACTCCTTTTAGCTCTGCCCAAGAGGGGGGGGGGGGGGGCGCTCTTGGGGTGTCATTTGATGATTTTCCACCAACACGAAAAAGAAAAAAATTTACACTTACACCACAATAACAAAAATTTTGACGTTTTGCGTTTCTGTCTTTTCATCACGAACCTGACATTTTGCGAATCTGTCTTTTCGCGAACCTGTCATTTTGCGTTTCTGTCTTTTCGCGAACCTGTCATTTTGCGAATCTGTCTTTTCGCGAACCTGTCATTTTGCGTTTCTGTCATTTTGCGTTTCTGACCATTTGAGAAAAAAATCTCACACCTGACGATTTGCGTTTCTGTCATTTTGCGTTTCTGACGTTCTGCGCCTAAACCGTCCAGATATTAGTTTTACCATATGGCTGTTAAGTAAAAGAACTCGTGCCTAAGCGAACCGTGGCGATCGAAAAGCGACAAGAGGTAGCAATTAGAAATAATTTGTTAGTTACTGTGTAGCTAAACTATTGGAGAAAGCTTTTACACCGTCGGGTGTAAACAATTAGCTATCCACTATTATTGTTTTACTGACACGGGACCTACATCTTTTATACATGATTGTGTACAAAATTGTCGATAGAAATGACGTTATGTAGCGTATCGCGTGAATCATCAACAGTAATGATACTACGAGTACCATTCAAAATAGACAGCAATGCACTCAATAGAATTTGTGTTATCTCTCCCATAATTACTGCTAACCGATTTGATAGGATATTGTTAGCTTATCGGGTAAAACTAACTAACATACTTGTTGTTGTTGTCATCGGTTCAATAGCTGACCGATAGGCTATGCGGCATTCGGCATTCTTTATCGTACGTAAAAATATAACACAAACAATATTAATCGTGTAATGTTGAACTTAAAATTGAGAAAAATAACAAATTCCCTCCAGTAATTCCCAAACATATCCTGGATTTCATCTGTATACATAATATGTAAATCAGATTTGAGCAAGGTCTGCCGCTGTTCATATTTCACTAGAACCCCTCGAGAATCCTTCGTTATCCGATAGGGTACGGCGAAAAATAATCCGATCCCCAAAGACTTCAACCATGTCTAAAAATAAGTTTCGAAGTTTTGGATAAAATATTAACCGGACACCATTCTGCATTTCTGCCCGGCTAATGAACTGGAAATTAACGAATTTAGAACTATTAACCATTTACTCGAACTTTTAAATTGAGGCTACGAGACGGAAAGTTTAGTTCCTAGCCGCCCTAACAAGGTTCGGCAATCGAATAACGTGTGCCATAAACACATTCAAGGTTTTGCAGGTGCTCAGTCAAGTTCAATGTCTCCATGGCCATACGCGGCCGCCTCGTGGCGAGTGGGGCGACACCTAATATAAACAATTTTATGTATAGCAGGACCAAGATTGGACAGCGCCACCGATTTCGAGGCCTAGCGCCCACAATCCCACATCAAAGAATTGTCTTATTTAGACGTTTTTATTGTCATTCCGGGCATTTGAGAAATTCCTTGTGTTAGGAATCATTATGAATATTTTCTGTTCATGGCTTACAAAATGTATAAATTAGTTATCATACCTATTTTTGAATTTCATCCTGGCAACACTGACTCGCTTGCCGCTCCGTTGCATCCTACAACCGAGTAGCGGTGGGGACTTTTAAGCGCGGGCGCAACGGTCGGCGGTATCGAGTCAGTCTTGCTGCGGAACCCGTGATGTAAAGACGTAAAATAAGTCGTAGTCTACGAGAACGTAATATCCCGAAATTGTGGTATAATAAGAATTGAGTAGTATAAGTGCTATTCAAAAATAATTAAGGTACGTACACTGTTTTAATAAAACGTAATGAATGTTTTATAACAACTATAAATGTTATTGGCATTGTGATTATTATTTATTTTCAATAAAAATAAATGTATGAGAATCAATTTGGACTTTCCTTACATCTCAGAAGTGGGATAAGCGGGTTTCTGCTTTCGTGGTTTTGTTAGCAAACTACCCGTTTATCCCTGCCCACAAAATTTTGTTGGATTATTTTATTTCTTTACTTTTCTTTTCTTCTAGATACCTAATTGATTCTCGATTTTTAAAATTTGGCCATTTAATAAGAAGATATGATGGTACTGCAATGTTTCAAATTTACAATAAATTACATGTATCTTTTTTATTTTAAATAATTAGCACTGTGTCATAGGTTAGGCTTGGCTAGGGCACTACCTGGTAGCATAACTAATAACTATTGACAAGTGCCTCTCTTTTTAAATTACTGGGCTACAATAGCATTGTACACCGATTCTGTGTTATGTGTAATAATATTGTGTGATTGGAAAATTAAGGATCGATTTAGATTGAGGCACTACGATAGTTCTTTCCCTTTGTGTAGTGAATTTTTGCATAGCTACCCTCTGTGAATGCGCCGTAGAGCACACAACGAACATCGTATAGTTATTTAATATTTTAGACGCCTAAATAATATTTTTATTCTTCTTGTCCTTTTATCACAACACTACAAAGATCTTGGCTCTAGAAAGTATACCACCATAATAATTTTGATTAAATGATATTATACAGAGTGTAAAGTAACCCATCACACAGCCGTCTACCAAGCATTCTGTACATCAAACTATGTACCCCTACGCGAAAATGTTTGCTGGGAAATGACTTTTTTTTGGGGTTAAAAAAAAAAACACATTTTACGGTAAATCTCAACTCTTAAAACATTGTGCTAGTGGATGCTTTAAATAGTAAGTGGGTCATGGAGATAATTTAAGTAAAGTTATAACCTGATAAACTAGTATTTACAAAAATAGCTGTTAAAAAATTGGAACTTTGAGCCCCAATATCTCCGAAACTAGGAGGTTCCCAGAGATGGTCTAGAACAAAAAAGTGATCGCAGTGGTAGGGAGAACAAGTACCTTTCGTTTGCGTTAAGGGTACGCTTACACCCTTTATTGATTTTTCGTAACTGAATAATGGCCAAATTTATAGAATGCATTGTCATACTTTCGACTTTTAACAGAATAACATACATAGCTTACCGCTTCAATAGTCATTAAATAATTTCAAGTAAATATTTCAAGGCATACGTACGTTGATCGTACCTTACCTTAATGGTCTCTTAATTTAACTGTACCTTTCTTAATGGTACCTCACCTTAATGATACATTACCTTGTTTTCCTTAATGTTAGCCTTGCTACCTTCTATAATGGTACCATACCTTAATGATAAGCACTTCATACGTTCGCTGATATTACCATAATGGTATCTTAATTTCATGGTACATACCTTACCTAATGTTACCCTAAGGTTATTATACCTTGTCTTCCTTATTATTAACCCTACTTTTCCTTACTGGTATCTTACCTTAACTGAATGGTTCCTTAACTGAATGGTGCCTTAACTGAATGGTGCCTTAACTGAATGGTGCCTTAACTGAATGGTGCCTTAACTGAATGGTGCCTTAACTGAATGGTGCCTTAACTGAATGGTGCCTTAACTGAATGGTGCCTTAACTGAATGGTGCCTTAACTGAATGGTGCCTTAACTGAATGGTGCCCTAACTGAATGGTGCCTTAACTGAATGGTGCCTTAATGGTGCCTTATCATAATGTTACCTTACCTTAATGTTACGTTACCTTAATGTTACCTTACCTTAATGTTACCTTACCTTAATGTTACCTTACATTAATGTTACCTTACCTTAATGTTACCTTACCTTAATGTTACCTTCCCTTGTAGAGTTACCTTACCTTAATGGTACCTTACCTTAATGTTACCTTACCTTAATGTTACCTTGCCTTAACGTTACCTTGCCTTAAGTTACCTTGCCTTAAAGTTACCTTGCCTTAAAGTTACCTTGGCTTAAAGTTACCTTGCCTTAAAGTTACCTTGCCTTAAAGTTACCTTGCCTTAAAGTTACCTTGCCTTAAAGTTACCTTGCCTTAAAGTTACCTTGCCTTAAAGTTACCTTGTCTTAAAGTTACCTTGCCTTAAAGTTATCTTGCCTTAAAGTTATCTTGCCTTAAAGTTACCTTGCCTTAAAGTTACCTTGCCTTAAAGTTACCTTACCTGAATGTTATCTTACTTTCTTAGGGTAAGAACCCAAACATTATTCTAGTGTCATGAAATAAGTTTCAGATTCATGGATAACACTAAATCAGACGCTGCATCGGAGGGTGAGCCTACTAACCATAACTGCGGTAATATAATCGGAGGAAGGCAGACTCCTAAGCGTGTCATGAGCGAGGGAGTGGAAGGGAGCCTACGAGAGAGGCAAGTCCACAAACGCTCAGAACAAGTCCGGAGTGAGGGAGTGGATGAGAAAGGCAAGTCCACAAGCGCTCTTATAACTTTAATTCACGAAGCCCGAGAAGGGAGGTGTTGCGACATCAAACTCGGCAACTTTAACGATAATAGGCAGCCCTCGCACCAAAGACGGTCGTCGGCACGAAGCCCTTTACTATAGACAACGGAACTCTCAAAGATCTCGTCGCTCGCGAGTCGACAACGTGAACAGTAATTTTAAAGATATGCAGTGATGATAAAAACATTTTTATAAGTTTTTAGATATATTATGTAATGTTAAAGGGTCGTCGACCTCTAAGCTTTCTTTGACAAACGTCATCAACATCTAAAGATCAAACTATAGTCACTTAGCTTACAAAGGTCAAAGTCATACATTTTGCTCTACCGAAATTGACGGGCATAGTCAAAACATGGTACCAGGAGCTATAAACAGTACTTTACAGTTGGACTGAATGGAAAAGAAAGCTTATGGAGTCGTTCCCTTGTAGAGATGAACATGCAGAACTTTTAACAGAAATGCTGCCCAAACGCGTGTGTTACGGGGACTCACTAGAACATTATTATTATTCTAAAAGTAATAAATTTAACAGTTGTTTAATTAAAGGTAGGTAATGTGTTGATTACCTACTTCATGGTATCGAGGACCGTGTTATTAGAGTGGGAGCACAGGCTGCCCAGTTTAGGGAGCCAGAAGATGTTTATGGAGAATAATGATGTGCAAGTTTTGTCCAAATGAACATTGGTTGAGGCAACATGAAGTAGCATTTATCAATGATGATTTCTATACCGTACAGAGTGCATTTGTGAGAGAAAAATGCTATTCGCGGTGAACCTTTAATTCTTGTATCAAACAAATTAAAATGTAAAAGTTAATCTTTCCATTGAGCGCACTATTGAGTGGTCTAGCGTTGAACTCGAGCGATACTTAATAGTTTGTGTTTATAGACACTCCCCTTCTGGGCGTTTTACTCGTTTCGAATCTGTAATTGAGGATTCACATAATACGTTAAAATCAAGTAATAAATCTATAATTTTATGTGGAGATTTTAATGTTAATATTTTAGATGTTACTCCATTAAGTATCAGACTTTTCAATCTGTTTAAATCATTTAATTTGGTTAACCTGTTATTTTGAACCAACAACGATCAAGGCTTCTTAATCAACTTGCCTTGATAATATGTTTAGTGATTGTCGCCTCATACAGCAGCTAGTCGTTGCAATAAATTTAAAAATAATGTAGCACTTAAAGTAACACCGTCAATAGTAGAGCACGAAACTCCTAATGAAATTTATAAAGTCCTTTTTGATGTTGTGCTAAATGAATACCAATCTATTTTTAAGTCTAAAACTATTAACATTAACGAATTTCTGTTGGCTTCAACCAATGGGGTACACCAGGTATTTACAAAAGTCGAGCCCGATTATACGAGTTGTATGGTCTTAAAAATTTCATATTTGAAACAACTTTTCTAGTGTATGTTAAAAATTATTTCAAATTATTTAAAAGGAATTGTAATATTGCAAAGTCAAAATTCTTAAACGAAACCATTAAAAATTATAACTAAAATAAATAAACGGGTAAATCTGTGAAACAAGATAATCACCCTGAGATAATGGTGGATAACAAATTAGTTAATAAAGCAGCAGACGTAGACAAGGCTTTTAATGAGTATTTTGCCAGCATACCTATAGCGACGACTCGTTTCCTAAGTTCGTCGCCGTCCAAAGCCGAAGATCTTTTGCATAGCAGCGTGTCTATATTTGGTAACGCATTTAGTTTCGAATATGTAGCACCTCGTGATGTGGTTAACGTTTTCAATTCACTTAACTCTAAAAACACAGGTGATTACTGGGGAGTCTCTATTAAACTTTTGAGTAACATAATTGACATCGTAGCCCCCTGTCTTGCTGTTGCTTTCAATAAATCCGTTGATTTGGGGACTTTCCCTGACCTTATGAAGAGCAAGTCATCCCTCTATTTAAATTAGGCAGTAAAAAAATGATATCGGTAACTTTAGACCCATTTCTATTTTATATTTAACAAATTCTATTTTGCATTTAGCAAATTTTTGAAAAAGTAATTCTCAAACAATTTTAATACATTTTAATTTAAATAATCTCCTTCATAATGATCAATATGGCTTTACAAAGGGTAGTTCGAATAAGGATGCAAATGTTGCTTTGCTAGAACGCGCAAAATACAATCGGTGTTTTCTGCAATCTCTCTAAAGCTTTTGAGTGCGTACATCACGACACACTTTTGCGGAAACTGCGTTATTACGGTGTTCAAAATGAGGCTTTCAATGTGATTGATTACGAAATAGATTCCAATGTGTAGACTTACATGGCGCGAAATCTTCCGGGCTATCGATTTGGCTAGGTGTACCTCGAGGTCCGATACTGGGTCTGTTTTTATTCTTGGTTTATATTAATGATGATCTACCATATTATTCAAAGGGTTTTTGTGACATCGTACTATTTGCAGAAGATACCTCTCTTATATTTAAAGTAGATAGGAATAGACATGATGTTGACAACGTAAACAGCACGCTATCAATGGTTACGGATTGGTTCACAACAAACAACCTTGTTCTTAATGCCAAGAAAACTAAAATAATTAAGTTCGCTTTAACCAATGTTAGAAATCTAGGTCCCAATATTATCTTCGCTGATCAGGAGCTGGAAACTACTGACTCAGCTGTATTTCTGGGCATAACAGTACATTCAAAATTACAATGGGGTTTAGATATATAGCCTAGTGGGAAGGCTAAGTTCAGCCGCATACGCCGTGAGTAAAGTAAGACAATTCACTGACGTTGATACAGCACTGTTAGTTTACTTTAGTTATTTTCACAGCGTTACCTTACGGCATTCTGCTGTGGGGCGAAGCCGCTGATATTCAAAATATATTTGTTCTGCAGAAGCGAGCGGTTCGTGCAATTTATCAGCTCACGGTTGCTTCTCAGTTCATATTTGCCACGACTACTTAAATGATAAGAATAGTTGGTTGCTGAGTTAGTTGGTTGGTTAGTTAGTTGGTTTGTTGAGCAAGACAATGTTTGTTATTTATGTTCTTTCTCCAATATTAGTTTACTGATATTTATGATGTCACCTTTTAACATTTTGTATTATTATATACTTTTCAATTAATGATTTTTGCCTGTAGTCATTAACTTGCACCTAATTATTGTATCGAGTCTGGTTCTTCTAACCTAACAGACAGAATGTGTTTCTTGGGATTATTTTTTCCGCCACTTCTTCTTTTCAGCTAAAACACTAGGAAGTGCCGAAATGTGTTTTCGGGGACTGTCTCTTGTAAATAAGTGAAGTAAAGCAAAGTAAATTTGACGTTCGAAAAGTGCTGATTATCAGCCTAGTTTGAATAAATGAGTGTTGATTTTGATTTTGTAAATGTAATTGTAGGACGAAACAAAAAAAAAATGCTAAGATATTTTATTGAAATGCCTCGATTATGAGACTTACATTTAGATACCTGCCTAGATTAAAATACCTGGTTAAGATAGCTTAAGCTGTTTAGACTAAGATAGGTATTCGCTTTAATATAAACTTATCATTCAATAATTGTTTACTTAAACTGCCTATGTTAATGTACCTGCGAGTACATATTATGTGTGATAAAATAATGAATGACTAAATTATTTACAATTGTTAACTGTCGTACAAGGTGATTTTATCGGTTATGCTTCAGTTATTTTCTTCTAAATCAATTTATTTATTTAATTAATTTAATTGAATGGATTAGATAAATGATTACTTATTAGTAACTTAAAGCGAAGGGACTCGCTAAAACTGCAGGATGGCCGAGCTGTTAGGAATCATTATGAATATTTTCTGTTCATGGCTTACAAAATGTATAAATTAGTTATCATACCTATTTTTGAATTTCATCCTGGCAACACTGACTCGCTTGCCGCTCCGTTGCATCCTACAACCGAGTAGCGGTGGGGACTTTTAAGCGCGGGCGCAACGGTCGGCGGTATCGAGTCAGTCTTGCTGCGGAACCCGTGATGTAAAGACGTAAAATAAGTCGTAGTCTACGAGAACGTAATATCCCGAAATTGTGGTATAATAAGAATTGAGTAGTATAAGTGCTATTCAAAAATAATTAAGGTACGTACACTGTTTTAATAAAACGTAATGAATGTTTTATAACAACTATAAATGTTATTGGCATTGTGATTATTATTTATTTTCAATAAAAATAAATGTATGAGAATCAATTTGGACTTTCCTTACATCTCAGAAGTGGGATAAGCGGGTTTCTGCTTTCGTGGTTTTGTTAGCAAACTACCCGTTTATCCCTGCCCACAAAATTTTGTTGGATTATTTTATTTCTTTACTTTTCTTTTCTTCTAGATACCTAATTGATTCTCGATTTTTAAAATTTGGCCATTTAATAAGAAGATATGATGGTACTGCAATGTTTCAAATTTACAATAAATTACATGTATCTTTTTTATTTTAAATAATTAGCACTGTGTCATAGGTTAGGCTTGGCTAGGGCACTACCTGGTAGCATAACTAATAACTATTGACAAGTGCCTCTCTTTTTAAATTACTGGGCTACAATAGCATTGTACACCGATTCTGTGTTATGTGTAATAATATTGTGTGATTGGAAAATTAAGGATCGATTTAGATTGAGGCACTACGATAGTTCTTTCCCTTTGTGTAGTGAATTTTTGCATAGCTACCCTCTGTGAATGCGCCGTAGAGCACACAACGAACATCGTATAGTTATTTAATATTTTAGACGCCTAAATAATATTTTTATTCTTCTTGTCCTTTTATCACAACACTACAAAGATCTTGGCTCTAGAAAGTATACCACCATAATAATTTTGATTAAATGATATTATACAGAGTGTAAAGTAACCCATCACACAGCCGTCTACCAAGCATTCTGTACATCAAACTATGTACCCCTACGCGAAAATGTTTGCTGGGAAATGACTTTTTTTTGGGGTTAAAAAAAAAAACACATTTTACGGTAAATCTCAACTCTTAAAACATTGTGCTAGTGGATGCTTTAAATAGTAAGTGGGTCATGGAGATAATTTAAGTAAAGTTATAACCTGATAAACTAGTATTTACAAAAATAGCTGTTAAAAAATTGGAACTTTGAGCCCCAATATCTCCGAAACTAGGAGGTTCCCAGAGATGGTCTAGAACAAAAAAGTGATCGCAGTGGTAGGGAGAACAAGTACCTTTCGTTTGCGTTAAGGGTACGCTTACACCCTTTATTGATTTTTCGTAACTGAATAATGGCCAAATTTATAGAATGCATTGTCATACTTTCGACTTTTAACAGAATAACATACATAGCTTACCGCTTCAATAGTCATTAAATAATTTCAAGTAAATATTTCAAGGCATACGTACGTTGATCGTACCTTACCTTAATGGTCTCTTAATTTAACTGTACCTTTCTTAATGGTACCTCACCTTAATGATACATTACCTTGTTTTCCTTAATGTTAGCCTTGCTACCTTCTATAATGGTACCATACCTTAATGATAAGCACTTCATACGTTCGCTGATATTACCATAATGGTATCTTAATTTCATGGTACATACCTTACCTAATGTTACCCTAAGGTTATTATACCTTGTCTTCCTTATTATTAACCCTACTTTTCCTTACTGGTATCTTACCTTAACTGAATGGTTCCTTAACTGAATGGTGCCTTAACTGAATGGTGCCTTAACTGAATGGTGCCTTAACTGAATGGTGCCTTAACTGAATGGTGCCTTAACTGAATGGTGCCTTAACTGAATGGTGCCTTAACTGAATGGTGCCTTAACTGAATGGTGCCTTAACTGAATGGTGCCTTAACTGAATGGTGCCCTAACTGAATGGTGCCTTAACTGAATGGTGCCTTAATGGTGCCTTATCATAATGTTACCTTACCTTAATGTTACGTTACCTTAATGTTACCTTACCTTAATGTTACCTTACCTTAATGTTACCTTACATTAATGTTACCTTACCTTAATGTTACCTTACCTTAATGTTACCTTCCCTTGTAGAGTTACCTTACCTTAATGGTACCTTACCTTAATGTTACCTTACCTTAATGTTACCTTGCCTTAACGTTACCTTGCCTTAAGTTACCTTGCCTTAAAGTTACCTTGCCTTAAAGTTACCTTGGCTTAAAGTTACCTTGCCTTAAAGTTACCTTGCCTTAAAGTTACCTTGCCTTAAAGTTACCTTGCCTTAAAGTTACCTTGCCTTAAAGTTACCTTGCCTTAAAGTTACCTTGTCTTAAAGTTACCTTGCCTTAAAGTTATCTTGCCTTAAAGTTATCTTGCCTTAAAGTTACCTTGCCTTAAAGTTACCTTGCCTTAAAGTTACCTTACCTGAATGTTATCTTACTTTCTTAGGGTAAGAACCCAAACATTATTCTAGTGTCATGAAATAAGTTTCAGATTCATGGATAACACTAAATCAGACGCTGCATCGGAGGGTGAGCCTACTAACCATAACTGCGGTAATATAATCGGAGGAAGGCAGACTCCTAAGCGTGTCATGAGCGAGGGAGTGGAAGGGAGCCTACGAGAGAGGCAAGTCCACAAACGCTCAGAACAAGTCCGGAGTGAGGGAGTGGATGAGAAAGGCAAGTCCACAAGCGCTCTTATAACTTTAATTCACGAAGCCCGAGAAGGGAGGTGTTGCGACATCAAACTCGGCAACTTTAACGATAATAGGCAGCCCTCGCACCAAAGACGGTCGTCGGCACGAAGCCCTTTACTATAGACAACGGAACTCTCAAAGATCTCGTCGCTCGCGAGTCGACAACGTGAACAGTAATTTTAAAGATATGCAGTGATGATAAAAACATTTTTATAAGTTTTTAGATATATTATGTAATGTTAAAGGGTCGTCGACCTCTAAGCTTTCTTTGACAAACGTCATCAACATCTAAAGATCAAACTATAGTCACTTAGCTTACAAAGGTCAAAGTCATACATTTTGCTCTACCGAAATTGACGGGCATAGTCAAAACATGGTACCAGGAGCTATAAACAGTACTTTACAGTTGGACTGAATGGAAAAGAAAGCTTATGGAGTCGTTCCCTTGTAGAGATGAACATGCAGAACTTTTAACAGAAATGCTGCCCAAACGCGTGTGTTACGGGGACTCACTAGAACATTATTATTATTCTAAAAGTAATAAATTTAACAGTTGTTTAATTAAAGGTAGGTAATGTGTTGATTACCTACTTCATGGTATCGAGGACCGTGTTATTAGAGTGGGAGCACAGGCTGCCCAGTTTAGGGAGCCAGAAGATGTTTATGGAGAATAATGATGTGCAAGTTTTGTCCAAATGAACATTGGTTGAGGCAACATGAAGTAGCATTTATCAATGATGATTTCTATACCGTACAGAGTGCATTTGTGAGAGAAAAATGCTATTCGCGGTGAACCTTTAATTCTTGTATCAAACAAATTAAAATGTAAAAGTTAATCTTTCCATTGAGCGCACTATTGAGTGGTCTAGCGTTGAACTCGAGCGATACTTAATAGTTTGTGTTTATAGACACTCCCCTTCTGGGCGTTTTACTCGTTTCGAATCTGTAATTGAGGATTCACATAATACGTTAAAATCAAGTAATAAATCTATAATTTTATGTGGAGATTTTAATGTTAATATTTTAGATGTTACTCCATTAAGTATCAGACTTTTCAATCTGTTTAAATCATTTAATTTGGTTAACCTGTTATTTTGAACCAACAACGATCAAGGCTTCTTAATCAACTTGCCTTGATAATATGTTTAGTGATTGTCGCCTCATACAGCAGCTAGTCGTTGCAATAAATTTAAAAATAATGTAGCACTTAAAGTAACACCGTCAATAGTAGAGCACGAAACTCCTAATGAAATTTATAAAGTCCTTTTTGATGTTGTGCTAAATGAATACCAATCTATTTTTAAGTCTAAAACTATTAACATTAACGAATTTCTGTTGGCTTCAACCAATGGGGTACACCAGGTATTTACAAAAGTCGAGCCCGATTATACGAGTTGTATGGTCTTAAAAATTTCATATTTGAAACAACTTTTCTAGTGTATGTTAAAAATTATTTCAAATTATTTAAAAGGAATTGTAATATTGCAAAGTCAAAATTCTTAAACGAAACCATTAAAAATTATAACTAAAATAAATAAACGGGTAAATCTGTGAAACAAGATAATCACCCTGAGATAATGGTGGATAACAAATTAGTTAATAAAGCAGCAGACGTAGACAAGGCTTTTAATGAGTATTTTGCCAGCATACCTATAGCGACGACTCGTTTCCTAAGTTCGTCGCCGTCCAAAGCCGAAGATCTTTTGCATAGCAGCGTGTCTATATTTGGTAACGCATTTAGTTTCGAATATGTAGCACCTCGTGATGTGGTTAACGTTTTCAATTCACTTAACTCTAAAAACACAGGTGATTACTGGGGAGTCTCTATTAAACTTTTGAGTAACATAATTGACATCGTAGCCCCCTGTCTTGCTGTTGCTTTCAATAAATCCGTTGATTTGGGGACTTTCCCTGACCTTATGAAGAGCAAGTCATCCCTCTATTTAAATTAGGCAGTAAAAAAATGATATCGGTAACTTTAGACCCATTTCTATTTTATATTTAACAAATTCTATTTTGCATTTAGCAAATTTTTGAAAAAGTAATTCTCAAACAATTTTAATACATTTTAATTTAAATAATCTCCTTCATAATGATCAATATGGCTTTACAAAGGGTAGTTCGAATAAGGATGCAAATGTTGCTTTGCTAGAACGCGCAAAATACAATCGGTGTTTTCTGCAATCTCTCTAAAGCTTTTGAGTGCGTACATCACGACACACTTTTGCGGAAACTGCGTTATTACGGTGTTCAAAATGAGGCTTTCAATGTGATTGATTACGAAATAGATTCCAATGTGTAGACTTACATGGCGCGAAATCTTCCGGGCTATCGATTTGGCTAGGTGTACCTCGAGGTCCGATACTGGGTCTGTTTTTATTCTTGGTTTATATTAATGATGATCTACCATATTATTCAAAGGGTTTTTGTGACATCGTACTATTTGCAGAAGATACCTCTCTTATATTTAAAGTAGATAGGAATAGACATGATGTTGACAACGTAAACAGCACGCTATCAATGGTTACGGATTGGTTCACAACAAACAACCTTGTTCTTAATGCCAAGAAAACTAAAATAATTAAGTTCGCTTTAACCAATGTTAGAAATCTAGGTCCCAATATTATCTTCGCTGATCAGGAGCTGGAAACTACTGACTCAGCTGTATTTCTGGGCATAACAGTACATTCAAAATTACAATGGGGTTTAGATATATAGCCTAGTGGGAAGGCTAAGTTCAGCCGCATACGCCGTGAGTAAAGTAAGACAATTCACTGACGTTGATACAGCACTGTTAGTTTACTTTAGTTATTTTCACAGCGTTACCTTACGGCATTCTGCTGTGGGGCGAAGCCGCTGATATTCAAAATATATTTGTTCTGCAGAAGCGAGCGGTTCGTGCAATTTATCAGCTCACGGTTGCTTCTCAGTTCATATTTGCCACGACTACTTAAATGATAAGAATAGTTGGTTGCTGAGTTAGTTGGTTGGTTAGTTAGTTGGTTTGTTGAGCAAGACAATGTTTGTTATTTATGTTCTTTCTCCAATATTAGTTTACTGATATTTATGATGTCACCTTTTAACATTTTGTATTATTATATACTTTTCAATTAATGATTTTTGCCTGTAGTCATTAACTTGCACCTAATTATTGTATCGAGTCTGGTTCTTCTAACCTAACAGACAGAATGTGTTTCTTGGGATTATTTTTTCCGCCACTTCTTCTTTTCAGCTAAAACACTAGGAAGTGCCGAAATGTGTTTTCGGGGACTGTCTCTTGTAAATAAGTGAAGTAAAGCAAAGTAAATTTGACGTTCGAAAAGTGCTGATTATCAGCCTAGTTTGAATAAATGAGTGTTGATTTTGATTTTGTAAATGTAATTGTAGGACGAAACAAAAAAAAAATGCTAAGATATTTTATTGAAATGCCTCGATTATGAGACTTACATTTAGATACCTGCCTAGATTAAAATACCTGGTTAAGATAGCTTAAGCTGTTTAGACTAAGATAGGTATTCGCTTTAATATAAACTTATCATTCAATAATTGTTTACTTAAACTGCCTATGTTAATGTACCTGCGAGTACATATTATGTGTGATAAAATAATGAATGACTAAATTATTTACAATTGTTAACTGTCGTACAAGGTGATTTTATCGGTTATGCTTCAGTTATTTTCTTCTAAATCAATTTATTTATTTAATTAATTTAATTGAATGGATTAGATAAATGATTACTTATTAGTAACTTAAAGCGAAGGGACTCGCTAAAACTGCAGGATGGCCGAGCTGTTAGGAATCATTATGAATATTTTCTGTTCATGGCTTACAAAATGTATAAATTAGTTATCATACCTATTTTTGAATTTCATCCTGGCAACACTGACTCGCTTGCCGCTCCGTTGCATCCTACAACCGAGTAGCGGTGGGGACTTTTAAGCGCGGGCGCAACGGTCGGCGGTATCGAGTCAGTCTTGCTGCGGAACCCGTGATGTAAAGACGTAAAATAAGTCGTAGTCTACGAGAACGTAATATCCCGAAATTGTGGTATAATAAGAATTGAGTAGTATAAGTGCTATTCAAAAATAATTAAGGTACGTACACTGTTTTAATAAAACGTAATGAATGTTTTATAACAACTATAAATGTTATTGGCATTGTGATTATTATTTATTTTCAATAAAAATAAATGTATGAGAATCAATTTGGACTTTCCTTACACTTGGGGCAAATTGAGACAAATCACACGACACAATCGTGATTCTTAAAATAACTTGGTATTTGTGAATTCTTCATGCTGCAAGATTCGCTCCGCTTACGTTACATGTAAGTATAGATCTCAGTTTATCTGAGTATAGGCTATGTTTCTTCTTATAATGAGCTATTCATTATATGGGTAAAAGTCTCACTCAAATCATCGACACCCACACTTAAAATTAAGGACCGACCGAAGGTTCGGTTTCGGTTTCGGCTAGTTTCGGCCAAAAAATCTAGTTTCGGCCATAGTTTCGGTTTCGGCCAATAATTGGCCGAACCTTTCGGCCCCGCCGAAACAAGGTATTACGTGAATTGTCGCGCATCATTCAGCTAACTTCGAGTGCCAGTTGAGTTCGCAAGCTGGCGCGATCGTGATGATTTGAGGTTGTGTGATTTTTCTCGCGCAAAAATTAGGTATTTGTTTTTACTTATGATTAATGATGATGTATTTTTATGGCATTCATTAGGGTCTTGAGCTACAGTGTAAAATAAATAGGTTGTAAGTAGGTGTGTATAGAAAAGAATTCATTCGATATTTTACTTGGTCCTGTTGAGTTATTCGCTAGAACTTATAAAATATGAATTTATGTAGAAATTAATTTAACACCTAGAAGATGTGTGAAGATACCCGTGATGTTTGATTCAAATATTACTATATTTGTTTATAATTGTTGATGGATTAAATTTTGTACCCGTATTCGAACCGCCCAGTAGTTCCGATACACAACTATCTCCTGTGATTTAGGCGCTTTGCACATGGAGCAACTTAAGCAACTTTTTCAACGCAACAAAAGTTTCCTGTAACTAGTTGATAGTTGCTACAACGATTACGGTTGCAGCAATTTTATGACAATCTGTGAGCAACTTTCATAACCGAGTTGCTCAATCTACGCAGCGAACAGCGTTCAATGTGACGATGAATATCGAAGAAGCAGCAATTGCTCTTTTATTACGTCGTCGCCGTATACTTTAACTTAAAAAATCGGTATAATATTTAACAGTTGCTAGTTGTGGCAAGTAACAAGTAACTCAGTCATCAATTACAGCAACTGAAAACTGTTGACGATTGCGAACTCGAAACTCGAGTTACTATTTGTGTGCGCAATCCAATTGAAATATATGTAAACAGCTAGTTGCCAGTTGTTGTTGGTTGCTGCAATAGTTGCTCCATGTGCAAAGCGCCTAAATAAAACCTTAACTAATTAATAAAATTTAAAAAGTTCGTAATGAAAATTATTACTTAAAACACCATCTTTGAAAATGATATGATGTACTTTTTTTGTTAAATAATTAGAAAAAAAGTTACATCGACCAATAGATTTTTTTTTACTAAAAAGTTTCATATATTTTCTATTAGCATGAATGGCCTTCAGTACTATTAGTCATGTCGCATTTTTAATTACTATCAAATATAGTAATGTTAAAAATGTAGTGCTTATTTTAAAAAAAGTTAAGTTTCGGTTTCGGTTTCGGCCGAAACTGGGACCAAGGCCGAAGGTTCGGTTACGGTTTCGGTTTCGGCTGAAAAACGTGTTTCGGTCGGACACTACTTAAAATAGGCCTCTGCTACCGCAAGAACAAATTAGAATAAAAATATTCTGCAAATGCCAATGGATTTATGATGAAATAATGCTGTACCTGCCTGTATAAAACGCCCTTGTCCAAGTTACTTAGGGTATAGGCGAAAAATAATCTTCCCTCCAACTGACTACTTCTCATTCATATCAAGCTGCACCCGCACACATACCATCATCTTTTTTCTGCCTTCTTTGGCGTCCGTCTCGATCCATCAACATTATGAAGAGTTTGTCCATAACGTAACGTTATAGAACGGGAACGTTATTAACGCTCTCACAGATGGATAACAGGTCTCCTACACGGGCCCAGTGCGGTATGGTCGATAATATGGGTATTAATTGTGTTAACTCATTAACCTTACCATGTGTTCCAGTGTTCGTGCCTAGAGCAGCCGCGAGTAAAGTGCCGCACCATGTCGAAGAAGCCGGCCGCGCAGCCGACGCTGCACAAAGTCATCATGGTGGGCTCGGGAGGCGTGGGCAAGTCCGCGCTCACCCTGCAGTTCATGTATGACGAGTTCGTGGAAGACTACGAGCCAACCAAGGCTGACAGTTATAGGAAGAAGGTGAGGATCTACTTGACTTGGCTTTTTCACATGTCGGCTTCCAGTCTTACTGAATGCAGGGGAATATCAGTATTTTACTTAGAGCGACGATCGCCTAATAAACTCTTAGCGGATGGCCGATGGGGCCGAAAAGTTCTGGAGTGGCGACCGCGAATCGGAAGACGTTGCGTTGGAAGGCCTTCCACTAGGTGGACCGATGACCCGGTGAAGCATCGGTGAAGGTTGCAGTGACCCGCTGGATGCGAGACGCACGGGACCGGTCAATGTGGCGACACCTGGGGGAGGCCTATGTCCAGTAGTGGACGTATTTTGGCTGAAAAGATGATGATAATGATGAACTTTTAGCGTCTTTTTGTCTGATGACAGTTGCCATGGAGAGATAGCCTCAGCGCTTTTACGTAGGTTCCACTTAAAAGCACATGATTTCAATAAACTGCACTTACCTTTATGTCCCAGAAAAGAAGCTTAGATAGCCGATGTTGGGGTGTGTAGGTATGTAAGTGACGCGGCGTGGTAGCCAGAGAAACACACGAGATTCGATTCACACTTTATATTGCAAATACTACACAGGAATTACATGATGGCGATGCGTAACTTCGTAGGTGAAGTCCGGAGGCGGAAAGGCCCACAGATGATAAAACATTCACAGATAAATTAGCTGTCATCAGCAAACCAACCACAGAGTATAAAGTGCTGGACACCATAACAGATTCCTCCCTTTCTGAAGACAATTCTTACCTTACATACTAACATTACAAATTCAATCTTTGAACAGGTTTAATAACTCTGCTGCTCCTACGTATGGCAACAGCAGATGAATTAGTACTAGGTACAACCTCCTGAGAAGGTACATCATCAGAAACAGTAGCACTAGGACAATTCTGAACGGACAAATCAGGTGTAACATTTGGTGTATTATTATTATCACTACTTGATGGAGAAATAACATTATTATCATATAACGAAACAGAAGTACTTGCTTGTGGAAGTAAATCAGGAGAAATTTCCGTATCCGTAGCAATTGGCACAGAATCCTCCTCATGTTGAAACTCTATTCTGTCACCCACTCTTCTTACTTGGTCGATATGCCTCTTCCAAACCAGATCATTATCCATTTTTATAAGATAATGCAGTTTACCTAGCTGTTTTTGAATAATTCCAAATTTCCACTTCTCAGAACCCATATAGTTTCTGGCAATTACTCGTTCACCAACAGATAATGTTCTCACTCCACTTATCCCCTCAGAAAAAGAAGTATTATCCGGTACGAGCGAAGAAAAGCTACTGCTAGGTTTATAAGCAAAAACTAGCTCGGATGGAGCTTTAGATGTTGATGGATGAGGTGTAATTCTGTACATGAATAAAATTTTATTTAAAACTTGTTGCAAATTACCCTTACTTGCATTACAACATTTTAGTTTATTTTTAATTGTCTGAACATAACGTTCTACCTGGCCATTAGTAGCAGGATTGTAAGGAGCAGAACGCCTATGTAGAATGCTATGTTTTCTTAAAAAATCCTGAAATTTATAATTTGTGAACTGAGGACCATTGTCACTTGTTAAAATCTTAGGATAACCAAATGTAGCGAATATTTTCTCTAAAGTATCAATAGTATTTTCAGTAGTAATCCGATCAAGCATGTACACTTCAGGCCACTTTGAAAAAGCATCTACCAATAATAAGAAATAAGTTCCCATGAACTTGCCAGCAAAATCAATGTGAACCCGTTCAAATGGTTTTGTAGGATATTCCCAACAATGCTTGTTGGAAACTGAAATCGGATTTCTTTGTTGTAAACAACATTGTACACAGTTTGCCACTAAATCACGCACATCCCTGTCAATACCGGGCCACCAACAATAATGCCTAGCTAAAGCTAACATTCTGTTAATCCCAAAATGAGCAGTATGTAAATCTTTTAGTATAGTGGACCTCAATTTTGTAGGAATGACCACTCGTGATCCTCTCATAATACAACCATTTTGTAAAGAAAATTCAGATTGATCAATACCAAATCTATCTTGGTGTGTAATAATTCTACCAGAACGTAAACCTGATAACAAAGGTTGCAAACTTAAATCTTGATCAGTAGAATTGCAAATCTGATCTATGGTAATAGGTAATTTTTCTATTAATTCAATTTGGCAAACATCAACTTCTTCCCGTAATTTTGGTTCTTCCAACTCAAGTGGTAACCTTGATAAAGCATCAGCATTAGCATTTGCTTTAGAAGTTTTGTATTTAATTTCATAATTAAAACCCTGTAAATATACAGCATAATGTTGCATGCGAACTGCTGAAAGCTGAGGTAATGCTTTAGAAGGTGAAAATATTTGTAACAAAGGCTTATGGTCTGTATACAGAATGAATTTCCTACCATACAGATACTGAAAAAACTTTTTAACCCCAAAAATAATTGCATAAGCTTCTTTGTCTATCTGAGCCCATTTCCTTTGAGAACAATTCAAAGTTTGAGATGCGTAGTGAATAGGACGTTCCGAACCATTAGGCATAATGTGGGAAAGAATTGCACCAACTCCAGTTGGAGAAGCATCCGTGGCCAAAACCAAAGGTAACTCAGGTGAGTAATGAGCTAACACTGTATCTGAAATTAATTGTTTTTTTAACTTTTGGAAAACAACCTCACAATCACTTGACCAATGCCACTTTGTATCTTTCCTCAATAATCTATGAAAAGGTTCTAAAGTATTACTCAAATTATGGAAAAATCTACCATAATAATTAATAAGTCCTAAAAAACTTTGTAACTCAGTTAGGTTTTTAGGCCTAGGTGCATCTGTAATAGCTTTAATCTTATCACTGGTCCCAGATATACCCTCTTTGCTAATAATATAACCACAGTATTCAATCTTACTTTTCAAAAATTCCGACTTGTTTAAGTTTACTTTCAAGCCATACTCAGCTAAACGTGAAAAAACGGTTTCCAACCGCTCAAGGTGTATTTTATCATTAGGTCCTGTAATCCTAATATCATCAATAAAAACATGTACCCCAGGAATATCTTTAAGGATATTCTCAATCTTGCGCTGCCATTTGGCAGGTGCACAATTTAACCCAAACATGAGCCGTGTACATTTGTAAAGACCCTTATGTGTATTTAATGTAAGCAAATGTTGATCCTGCTCTCTCACACACCAATTTAGATAAGCATTACATAAATCTATTTTACTGAATTTTTCACCACCAGCAAGACCGTGAAACAACTCTTCCGAAGTAGGTAATGGATGCTCATCAACAATTAATTGAGGATTCAAAGTAATTTTATAATCCCCGCAAAGCCTAACCTTACCATTTGCCTTGACCACAGGTACCACTGGAGTCGCATACTCAGAGTAATCAACCTTAACAAGAACTCCAGCCTTAACCAGGTTGTCAATTTCCTGATCTACCTTTTCCTTCAGAGCAAAAGGAACTGACCTAGCTCGACAAAAAATTGGTTTAGCATCCTGCCTGAGGTGTAATGCTACCGGATCACCTTTTATTTCACCAACATTTTTACCATCAAAAAGTGTAGGGTACTTTTTAAATAACAATTTTAAACTAGATTCTAAAGAGTTAGTAGAGTGGAGTGGAGTGGAAACATTTCCTGCAAGGCGCACAGCCTTCACATCAAGATACTCACGGAAACTTTCCCAAGTAAACAACTTAATCCATTCCCGTCCCAGAAGCGGATCTTTGTTACCACTGACAACATACAGCTTGAGATTCTGTTGAGTTTCTGTACCAATTGCTGCAGAACATGTTATGTAACCTAAAACATTTAAGAAGTTATTAGAATAGGTACACAATCTTGTTTTAGTTTTGAGTAATGGTAGATCCTGAAAACATTCTTTGTATAATTTTTCACTAATGATAGATACAGCTGAACCACTGTCAAACTCCATCTTAATTTTTTTATTGTTTACAATAGGGTACACCCAAAACCTACTGCTTTTACTACAATGAGTATTATTTATGTATTCTATTTCACTAGAATTATCATGACCTACAGCATTTACAGAATCCTTAGACTTTTTAAGTTTCAAACACATTTTCTTTAGATGACCTTTTGTTTTACAAAAATTGCATGTCACTTTAGCAAGCTTGCATTTGTCGGCGTAGTGGTTACCACCACACCTATAGCATACCACCTTCTTATTATTTTTGGCACTCTCCACTTCACTTTTAGTTATCACCGGTTTTTTCTTAGTATTTTGAGTCAACGAATGTATTGGAGCAATTTTCTCCTCTCGTGTTCTAGCACTTTCCATGCCCACTGCTATGTCGTACGCCTTTTCTAATGAAAGATCACGTTGCTCCAGTAACCGGTCCTTAATTTTGAGATTTCGTATCCCGCATACAAACTGATTGCGTAGTGCAGTGTTTAAAAAACTTCCGAAATTGCATGTTGACGCCATCTTGCGAAGCTCTGCGATATATTCTTTGACGCTCTCGCCCTCTTTTTGTTGACGATTATGGAATTTGTGGTACTCGGCAATTTCCAACGGCTGTGGGTCTAAATGTAATGTCAACGATTTCACGTTATCTTCGTAAGACCTGTCCTCAGGTTTTGCAGGTGAAACTAAATCGCAAATTGTATCGTATGTCTGAGCTCCAATGTAATGCAGAAAATACAAATTCCTTTTTTTCAAATCTGTAATTCCATAAATTTGAAAAGCTCCTTGTAGTCGCTGCACCCAGCGTTCGAACTTGCTTCTATTTTCATAGAACTCAATGAAATTTGGCGGAACTTGTATTTGGCTCGTAGTAGGTCGCCCCGTGCTGGCGGCTTCCGTCTCCAACCCCATTTTTGCCAACACGAATTATCAAGAAAAATCTGAATCTCTTACGTGGCTCCGTCAACTTGTCTCGTCGCCAAAACTGTTGGGGTGTGTAGGTATGTAAGTGACGCGGCGTGGTAGCCAGAGAAACACACGAGATTCGATTCACACTTTATATTGCAAATACTACACAGGAATTACATGATGGCGATGCGTAACTTCGTAGGTGAAGTCCGGAGGCGGAAAGGCCCACAGATGATAAAACATTCACAGATAAATTAGCTGTCATCAGCAAACCAACCACAGAGTATAAAGTGCTGGACACCATAACAGCCGAGACTTCTCATTGTAGTACCTGAGTCTGAGTCATTGATACAAAGATTTACTTTGAGTAAATTGACTGTTTAAGTAGAAATATCAATAAAATACTAAGTAATATTACGTTAAACACGTTTTTACCTAGAATTAGCCGATGACAAGCTAGTCTCCCATACATTGTTCATGATACTCCAGAGTGAGGCTCAATATCTGATCATACGCAGCGCAGTTACTGTTCCTGAGAATTTCTAGTTGATATGCAGATCTGCTCTCACGATTAGGGAGAAACCGAGATAAGACATTACTGGAGTGGTTCAATTGTGCCGATGAGATTGACGTGAGAATCGGTACTCGTAACTCATTGTGAAACATGTTCGCGTGTTTGAATGGAGCTCGTAGAGTTATCCGCGGTTATAATTTAACTGTTGTGACTTCGGTAAAGGCACGATAACTACAAAAATAAAAGTCGAACGTTTATTGCATCATTCCAAATATATTTCTCATGATAATGTTAGGAGTCTCGAGAAGCACGTTAAGACATTGGTTACCATTTGTAAATATATCTCTGACAGTCGTTACGGGTAGTCGGTGGCTCCAGATCCAGAATCTTACCAAGACCTATGGTGTTACCGTAAATGGGTTGTGGAGGTCAGATAGGCAGTCGATCCTTGTAAATATACTGGTATTCAGTTTCGTCCCAATATAGTTCAGAAAAGGCTAGGCAAATGATATTCCTTGGAGCTCCCCATTGTAACGTATCGTGTGCATTGACTGACTCATATAAATGCGTACAAGATACACCATTTTGATATATTCTTTTATGCGATCTTTGACATCAATCTTTCAGCTTAATGCAAGCTACGCGACCGTTTATCTTATAGTCTAGTCAACAAATGCTTTTTGGGCCAATATTTTTCCTCCGACTCCCAAAAAATATAAACGAAGTGTCTTTCAATTCGGTAATTTATGCAAGCGGCTCTTGAATCTTTTCAAAAAATACCTACACGCTATTCCGAATCGAATGACACCTCGTTCATATTTTTCGAAGGCGGAGAAAAAAATTAACAAAAAGCAGTTGTTGAAAGTGCTCTGTTGGAACTCCAAAACCTTGCAATTCGCAGGTGGTACTAGACGGCGAGGAGGTGCAGATAGACATCTTGGACACAGCCGGCCAGGAGGACTACGCCGCCATCAGAGACAACTACTTCCGCTCCGGGGAGGGTTTCCTCTGCGTCTTCTCCATCACTGAGCCTGAGAGCTTTGATGCTACACAGGAGTTCAGGTAGACACCACATTATGTGCATTGTTGACTGGCCTGTTGGTCTAGTGGTTAGTGACACTAACTGCTATGCCGGAAGTCGTGGGTTCGATTCCCACCCAGGACAAATGTTTGTGTGATGAGCACGATCATTTGTTCTGTGTCTGGGTGTAATTTATCTATAATATGTATGTATTTAGAAATATATAAGTATGTTTATCAGTTGTCTAGTACCCATAACACAAGCTCTGCTTAGCTTGGGACTAGATGGCGTTGTGTGATAGTTGTGGAATATTATTATTATTATTTATTATTATGTATTATCCTTTTATTAACCTTTTTTAGAGGTCGAAAATCGTCACATGACTCCTCCCGCTCTGGATCGAGCAGACGGGTGTGTCTTCTACTGACTTAAAACCATAATATGATCCTTCTTAGCTCTTTGTGTTTCGAAGCCGCGGTTTCTCTTGCGAACAAGCCGCACCCCCGACATGTGTCGGCCCTTGCGATATCCTTGTATTACCCTGAAAAAAATAAAAATAAAATCAGTAAAAGATCATTGAGATTACTGTGTTTCGTTCCAGAGAACAGATCCTCCGCGTAAAGAACGACGAGAACATCCCGTTCCTGCTGGTGGGCAACAAGTCAGACCTGGCAGACAAGCGCCGCGTGCCGCTGGACGCGTGTCGCGAGCGCGCGCAGCACTGGCAGGTGCCTTATGTGGAGACATCCGCCAAGACACGGGATAATGTCGACAAGGTACGGAAGGGGGACCAGGGGAGGGGGAGGGGTTTGGCGCTGCGGTTTGGTTACGAAGATAATGTCTTGTCTAGAGCAATAACTAGAATATGATGAAAACAAAGAGGGTGGTTAAAAAAAAATCTAATTAGTCCGTCAGATAGATTTCTTAAAAATATTGG
Organism: Diarsia mendica; assembly: GCA_949316265.1. NCBI lineage: Eukaryota > Metazoa > Arthropoda > Insecta > Lepidoptera > Noctuidae > Diarsia > Diarsia mendica. Next base: position 24,356,744 of record OX438899.1, read on the forward strand.
ACACATATTTTTTCTTTTTTCACGTAAACAAAAATGAAGACGATACAGTGCTTCGAAAACTCGTGTGACGTCACGTTGCAGTACATTTTTACCGGCCAGTGACCTGAAAAGCCCCCACTTTGACGCGTTTTATCTTCGTCAATTTTTATTAATTTGTTAAAAAAAAACACGTATCCAATATTTTTCGATAGTCTTACTGACGGACCAAACAGATTTTTTTTGTCAGGAAAAATCCCTATTATCGTCACTCGTGTTAGTGATGCACGTAAGTGAACGTGTTTATTAATTCACGTTCACTTTTCATTAATGTTGTGTTCAGACATAAAACGCAAGCATGCAGAAATGTTAGTAATCTCACGCAATACACGACCACTTCTGGTCGAACGACTGTTCACAATCCTGAAGAAAGATTGTCTGCTACTGGTCGTGCGACTCAATTTCTTGGTCGAAGTGTCTACGGGTAAGATTGCGAATCATCCCTCAATAAGACGACCTCGCGGCTGCGTATTGAGACCTCAAGCTCTCAATCAGCCATAACCCAGCCTTAAGGTCAAGCTTTAATAACCAACACGTCACAGCCTCTCTCCCCCTCAGCGCTGTAGTCTATAGTCTAAGTTAAGTTATCTATTTCTATCTTCCTCTATGACCCACCCGAGCCAAGCCTGAGCTTTGCACGCTTTTAACCGCGTTGACTCGACAGAACCGCACCCGAACCGGGTTACCATTTCGACATTTTAACAACACCCAGATATTTGCAAAAAAACTCCGATTTTCGGTAATCATTTAACTGTTTTTCCCCCCTTTTGGGGTAGGAGTATAAAGCCTGATGGTGGTCAGATGGTAACCCTGTGTCGTAGGTAGCAGTGCGGCTCCGGCTGGCTTGGTACAGTTGCGCTGCGCATCGCTGACGCATCGCCTGACGCTTGTCTATTGTCTATCACTTCACACACAAACATACACTACACACGTTCAATATGACAGTGTTTTCAGCAAGTTTTTCTATCATAGGATCATTGTCAAAGCGTTAGGTTGTAGCCCAGGCAGTGCGCGGTGCAACTCATATCAATGCACCAAAAACTTGACCGAGTTTTGGCAGATTCAAGTTCTGCCCGTTGAATAGCATTCCGTATAAAACTGGTTTTACGTTAGTGAGTTGGTGCCATTCTCTAGTGTCGCTACTGGTTCATAATACAGTCCTGCTAAACTGTGCCACTAAGATCGAATTTTACTACGAAACTGAATGCAATCTGCATATCTAAACCGCAGTTTTATTCCGTAAAATTCATGACACTGAAACATGTAAAACATGGTTTAGAAGTGAAGATTGTTAAAATTCGTCCTATGTTACCGTAAAACCAGATTTAAAAAACCTGGTTTAGAGGAGTATTGGCGTGAACAGCACTGGGCTCGCGTGGTGGATTATAGCCCATCCCTCTCCTAGAGAGGAGGCCTGAGTCCCTGCAGTGGGAACATTATAGGCTGATGATGATGATGACGTGAAACACACAGCTAATACTCCTCTAAACCAGCAGTTAGGTAAATGTGGGTGGTGGGGGAAGTGTTCGGGTGTCAGCTTATGTGTGCCATGTGGGGTGTGTGATGGTGTGATGGTGGACGTCCGCAGGTGTTCTTTGACCTGATGCGCGAGATCCGGTCGCGCAAGACGGACGACAGTCGCGCCACCAACGGGGACCCGAAGGGCAAGAAGCGGAGGAAAATCAAGTGCGCCATATTGTAGGCGCCGCCCGGATATGACGACACGCGATCTCAAATGATTTGATATTAATAGACGACAGTCTATTGGGGTTCTTTGTATGCTCAGGGTGTAAATATACGGTGTCAGTAGAACGTTTAGGTTGCCGTGTGTAGTGTCCGGCGGTGTCCGGGAGTGTCCGCGTGTGGTCCGCTTGGCTTGTCAGTGATATCGTCTGCTATGTTGTGCCACGGATACGTAGTTGTGTATGTGATACTTGTTCTACGTACCAAACATAATAATCTACAATGCAATAAACTGTTTGACTTTATCAAACAATTATATTTATTTATTCTCATATATTCAACAATTATCACATACATCAACTCCACTACTCAGACACACATCTTGTAAATTCGTGTATTGTATTGTGAACTGTGTGCCGTTGACGTGAAGGTCGACAATCGCGTGTCAGGTGTCACTAGCACGCTCACACGTACTAGGTGTACGCAGGCTATTGTAAATTTTAATATATTTCGCCCACTTTGGTGCTTGCATTTATTGAATACTGTTTGTAATGATGCAGTCGAAAATAAATAATATAAAATAGAAATAGAACTCCCCCATCTGTACTTTACAAATTTCACTGGGAAATATGTTTGTTTTTACTTTATAGAATGCTGAGCAAAAAGATAAAATGATCAAAGGTCATTGAATTATTGTAATACGTACTTTCAGATTAATAAATAATTAATTAATATCAATCTACACAAAAAATACAAAAAAATGTACACAAAAGTACCGTTTAATGAAATATTTTGATCCAATTCGTTACAAACAGAATTCCATAAGTTTTTTTATGAATTAATTAATTATTATTATTGTATCGAAGCTTAGTGCATCGCGTTGTATTGTACGCGAGTGACGTCACATCCTGTGGGGCGGCGTCGCTCCGCAAAGTGTAGGTATACACTGATAATAAGTCTATGGTTACATGTTGTTCATATTATACGCCTAGACACGAGGCTTTTGGCACACAACACAAAAAGGACGCCAGAAACTTTCCGGTAGACCCTGTAGGCCAGTGTTACCTGGTCTTATACTCCTTGGAACTCTGTTCAACACTAGTCCAACTTATGTTCTAAGTGTTTTGCGGCCTACTATATGTTAGGTCCATGATACCAGTGTAAGAAAGAGACGGAACTATCTCAGCTAGCACCATCTCTGTTTCGCACGTTTCCATTTCAAACGAGGTAAAATAAGAGAAATCTTGACAAAGATATGGTCTGATAACCTACCTATCCCTTTGGCGTGCTCTTACTTCGTAGGTTATAATCATCGTCATCATTTCAGCCAAAAGACGTCCACTGCTGGACATAGGCCATAATAGGTAGGTCATAATAAAGAGGCCTAATTAAAATACTTCACAAATTTATAGTGTTAATATGGGCACATGAAATGTTTTTTTTTATCCGACTAGCGTTTGTGGAATCCTATAACGAGAGTATCGTAATAGTCTTGCATCCTATTACGTGGAATTTTAACATGTGGGTGTCCTATAGTTACAACTCTACCCTTAAACGGATGAAAGGCGTATAATATAAACAACATATTCGTACTCACACACACGCATGGTCGTAGCGTAAGTTTTGTATTTATTTGTATGTGTAAGTGCTAATGTATGTGTAACGTTGAGCGGGGACTGTTTGTTCGTATGTACGGTTGAACTTGTTCGCCGAAATAGTATTTATTGGAGGAACGGTAGATATTTGGTCAAAATCTCGCGGGAATAGAATCTTTACGTTTTTTGTAAGAATTCGTTTAATTTACAAAAGTTTAAGGGGCACTACACACTTGTTCGGTTCGGCACATTTGAAAAGTTAATACTTGTTGCACAAGAAAGCCGACCCGAATAAACCATTGCTAAATAAACTCATGCTAGGGTCGGCTAACCGATAAGCTGAACCTTGTGTAGCACCCTTTACTTTATTATAACGTCATGCTCACCATAGTTTTTTTTATAAGGAAGTAGCTCATTATATTCGATAGGCTTCCTACAAATACTATTTCAATGAACGTGTGTTGTGATGTGTGCACCGGTATGTGTAGGTTCGCTTCACGGGCTAGCCGATAGTTGTCATGTCTTGTATGTTAACTGGTTTAGCTGTCTAACTGCCACTCTTAAGAACTAATGCCCGATTTTTACGAATACTAAGCAGTACCGAAATATTAGCGCTTAATGTTGGAATTTCCACACTCGGCGCGCTTTTATTCACGATTTGCCAACTATTAGCGTCTACGGTCTAGGTCGGACATTCTCATTTCTCGCAGTATAGTGTTTCCAGTGCAAAATCTTGAATAGAAACTAATTTATTCATTTATATGTATCTTCTTAGAGTATTGCACAGTGGCAGTCAGACAACCAAACCAACTTCTATGTAATGCTAAGTTTTGTATGCAATAAAGTCTGATATTTTTAAATCTTCACGATTTACGTTTTTTTATATACTTGGCCGTTGATCTGCCATTACAGGCTATTTGCCTCACTTTGAAACTCTTAACTAACAACTTCTCGGAATCACTTCAAACATACATATTGTGGAACTTGATAGTGGTTACTGAGACAGACAGGATTATCCTGTTCAAATAGGAAATCTAACTGAGATGATCGGTTTTACATAAACTAGACTTTACGATGAATGGAGGTGTTTTACTATGATGGCGAGTGAGTAACTCACGTGGTCGTGTCGCCCTGACGACTAGACGGGTCGGCACAATCGACTGTATATTTTGCCGACCCGAACATGGTAAACTCGTGTACTCGTTCTCAGATGATCAGTCAACGAGGACGTTGTTTACATTGTAATGCCATTACGATATATTTGTCCACACAGTGTTATGCACGCGTAGCAATAAACTGTTAGCATAATATACTGTTACACGGGGCCACTTGTGTATATCTTTAGATGGCCCCCAACTGCCAAGATGAACTAATCTTATAAGTCCATTCGCAAAAATAGCAATCCTTAAGTAATAGGATATCTATTCTTTAATATCTCTCCTATAAAATACGTCAAATGTCGATAGGAATTGTCAAGTATAGGCTTAAACTTTTATATTATCGTGTTTCACAGTTACTGTCGACAGATGGCGGTGTTTTCAAACTTATATATTCCTAAATGTAATTGTAATTTTCTATAGGCTAGTTATTTTAGTTCACAAATGTATGGATTATGTACCTACGTGTATGTATGTATATCGAAGTCACAGGAACAAAATGATTGATATAAAGCAGGAAATATACAGATTTGCAAAATTATGTGTATATTATTTTACCATCAAGGCTCGGTTAAACCGGTAGACAAATGAAGGAGTAGGCATCGGACGCCGACTGTACATTCTGACATATCGGACAGTTTCCGGAATCCGAACCCGGTTCACAATAATGTAGAGCACGCGGCGTATAAGTTGAACATGCGCAGTAGTCGTTTTTTAGACGTCCCATACAAATCAAGCAGGGAACCTGCGCAGAACGACGCCATTTTGTTTCAAGTTATTTGCCGGGGAGTCTACCTGTTTGACTGGACCTGCATTCAGTTCGATGGAGATAAGATAATATTATGAAAACTTACGACAGTATAACATTTAACTTCGCAATCATCATAGACGCAACTACCTTCATATTGCGCCAAATAATAATATTCCGGACTAATGATTTCTTAGTTAGGTAAGTATCCAAAATAACGAATAATTCAGCACTAAATAACAAACAGGTAATCTTTACATTATTTTTAACTAGAGCATGTTACTTTATCTGTAGATCACAAGTATACCTAGCGATTCTTTGAAAATAAACCTTAGTGCCACTGAAATAAAGACTAGAATAGTAATTAATACTATTTAAAACTAGGAATATTCTGAAAACATACTGCACTTGTTTTTAAAGTTGACTTTTACGTAAGTTAATTTTTTTCTTAATTCGCTTTTATCCAGTTTTGACACAGTGATTTTACCTCTGAAAACAGTGACCTCGTGGTATAAGCCAGAATAAAAGATTTCTGTCATTGAATTTTTGCCTGGTTGACGACAAAAAAGCCCGTCTCTTATTACATGGAACTTTACCACAGAAATTGTAAAAACATGAATGTACACTTCTGCCTAAACCTACGGGGATCACTGGCGTGATTTTTATGTGTATATGATTTTAAGAGTGATGCACTCAGTGATAAAATAGCTGTGAAAGGACTAAGTACTGTCACGTATCATACGTATGTTACTCCTAATTGATGATTGTACCTGCAGGCGTTCCTGACACTAATCCGGCAGATGTCGCGCATCAAGAAGGGGCTGGCGGCTGATGAGGAAGAGGAAGAAGTCAAGAAGCGAGGACCCTGCTGCGTCATGTGCTAGCTGGTTATACTCACTGTACTCGACTGAACACATACGGAGAATGTAGACAGGTACAGGTAGTCGGCTTTATGTGTACAGCCAACGGAAACAGGCGCACACACTTAATAGGCAAGAGGGAGAGCCCTACTTACTTTTAACAGCACAATAGGGGATCGGACTGACTCAAAAAAATATGATTCTGTTTAGTCCGTCAGTTAGATTATCGAAAAATATTGGATAAGTACGTGTTTTTTGTTTTATCAAATCAATAAAAAATGACGAAGATAAAACGTGTCAAAGATCTTCGAGTGGGGCTTGAAACGTCACTTGTGTCGTCAAAATGTACTATCATATTATGACGTCACACGAGTTTTCAAAGCACTGTATCGTCTTCATTTTAAGTTTACGTGAAAAAAGAAAAAATACGTGTCCAATCATTTTTGGAAATCTATCTGACGGACTAATTAGTTTTTTTTGTCCGATCCCCTATTGTTAGGCATTGTCGCTTAGTGAAAATGTATAAAGTAAATCTTTATTCAGAATCATAATTATTGGTAATGTTCAAACAGACCTTACTAAGGATAGGATATCGTATTGTTACGAGCTGGGTATGGGATAAATAAAAACACTACCAATTAAACACACGAATTAACTTTATTACTCACAATACACTTATAAACAATCACTTCAACAGTACTGAACACTTAATCGCACTAGATTTCTCTTCGAAGCTTTCGTTGTCTCGCTTAAAAGTGAACTGACTCACTTCGTCCTCAATCGGTCCTTTTATACCCACGCAAACAAAGGATATTCGAGATAATTCTCTATTATTCAAGAAAGCATCAACAAAAATCTTTAACAAAAAATAAACTTAAAGATAAAAGAACCGACAAGGAAGAAGTTACTTTACGCCCTCGGCATACGGTCGAAATTACAATGTCAATTGCCGCTGACGTCGCGCGTCGGGTGACCTTGAATACAATGTAACTATACCTAAAAAAATGAACTCGTACCTACTCGTCTTTTCTAGGTACTACACAGTTATTAGCGAAGTTTGTCGAAGATTCTAGATGACCGTCGTAACACTGCCCCCTCCTTAGACATGCTCGTCCCGAGCATCATTAGTCCCGTAATATCGCGCCAATCGGTCTACATGCACAATCTTAGGCGCACCTCGCGGACCCTTCTGTATTCTGTAGGTGACATCGTTGATCCTGGTCACAACTCGGTATGGTCCATCCCATTTTGCTTGCAATTTCGGAGACTTTCCCTTGCTCCGCACTGGGTTATGCAACCACACCAGCGAACTTTCGTCGAAACCACGACTGTTTGCCTTCCGGTCATAACGAGTCTTCATCTTCTCAGACATCTGTTGTCCGGATTGCCTGATATGCTCATACACATCATTTAACTTGTTACGCAGGTCATTCGCGTAATCCGTTACACTGCGTGGGACATCAGGGGGAGTTCCAGTAATTAAATCTGCAGGCAACCGTAATTCCCTTCCAAAGTTCGCGAAGGCTGGAGTTACAGTCGTACTTTCGTGAACTGCACTCCGATAGGACAGAAGAAACGGCTGTATGTGCTTGTCCCAATCCCTTTGCCTGTTTTCCACAACTTTTGCCAGATATCTTTCCAACGTCTGGTTGAATCGTTCCACCATTCCATCGGATTGTGGGTGGTAAGAGGTGGTTCTAGTTTTGTGGGTACCCATCAATCGACAAGTCTCCTGAAAAACTTGCGATTCAAAATTCCTTCCTTGATCGCTGTGAATTTCTAAGGGTACTCCAAAACGACAGAAAACTTCCTGAACCAATTTATCTGCGACTGTTGTAGCTTCTTGGTTAGGAATGGCGAAGACTTCTGGCCACTTTGTGAAGTAGTCCATGACAACCAGGAAGTACTTATTTCCGCTATCACTTTCTGGAAATGGCCCCGCAACGTCCAGTGCTATCCGCTCCCAGGGGGCTCCCACGTTGTACACTTTTAATGCACCTCTGCTTCGTGTGTGAGGTCCTTTCACAGCCGCACAGCTGGTACATTTGCGACACCAGTCCTCCACATCATCTCGACAGTGGATCCAGTAAAAGCGCTCTCTGATTTTCAGTAGAGTCCTTTTTACCCCCATATGTCCTCCTGAGCATCCATCATGGTAGAGCCGTAAAACATCCGGTACCTTAGCTTTAGGGACAACCATTTGTAGATGACAGTTGTGGATGGGAAAACGCTCGAGGGGAGCGTTTTCCCATTTACGGCACAAGACTCCATCCTGGATCTCCAAACTGTTCCATTGTGCCCAATAACTCTTCGTGATGGAACTCATCGCAGCCACATCACTCCACTTGGGCTTCGGAGCACCAGCTTTGATCCAGTCGAAGATTGGCTTGATGTCCGAGTCACTTTGTTGAGCCTGTTGTAGAGTCTCCTTCCATTCATCGCTGAGATCCGTTCTAAGCATCCTCACGGGCACTACTTCCTTAGTCTCTTGCCTGGCACAGTGCTTGCAGTCTTCAGGACAAGGTCTTCTTGACAAGGCGTCTGCGTTACCGTGAGTTCTCCCACTGCGATGTTCGGTTACAAAGTCAAACTCTTGCAGTAGTTCAATCCATCTCGCCACTTGACCCTCTGGATTCTTGAACTGTAATAGCCACTTCAATGCAGCATGATCGGTTCGTAGCTGGAATTTCCGTCCCAACAAATATTTACCGAAGTGCTGCAATGTCTTCACTACGGCGAGCAGCTCTCGTCTCGTTACACAGTAATTCCTTTCTGGTTTGGATAAAGACTTGCTGAAGTAAGCTATAACAATCTCCTGATCTCCTTTCCGTTGAGATAACACGCCCCCAATTCCAGTATTACTTGCGTCTGTGTCGACTATAAAGTCACTTTCAGTGTCAGGATATCCCAAAATAGGAGTATTGCACAGACGTCCCTTTAATTCTTGAAATGCGGCGTCGCAGTTCTCATTCCAACAGAATTGTTGCTTTTCCTCAGTGAGTCTGTGTAGAGGTTTCGCAATGTCGGCGAAATTCTTCACAAACCGGCGATAGTAGGAGCACAAACCCAAAAATGCTCTGACCTGTGTCTTGTCTTTCGGAACTGGCCAATCCTTGACGGCGACTACTTTCTCTGGGTCTGTTTGAACACCTTCCCCCGAAACTATGTGTCCTAAAAAGTTCACTTGTTTCCTGAAAAACGAGCACTTTTTCGGACTCAATTTCAGGTTTGCTGTTTGGATCTTCGACAGCACTTGGTTGAGGTTTCTAAGGTGATCTTCAAACGTACGGCCCACAATGATTATGTCGTCTAGATAGACAAGACATGCATCCCCAATCAACCCGGCAAGTACTTGCTCCATCAGCCTTTCAAACGTTGCAGGAGCATTACATAAACCGAAAGGCATAACTTTAAACTGCCACAATCCTTTTCCTGTTGAGAATGCAGTCTTCTCCTTATCCCTGGGGTCTATTTCTACCTGCCAGTAACCACTTTTCAGGTCTAGTGTGGTAAACCACTTCATTCCCGCCAGCGTATCCAGTGTGTCATCGATCCTAGGCAGTGGATAGCTGTCCTTTTTCGTGACGTCGTTCAGTCGTCGATAGTCCACACAGAAGCGCATACTGCCGTCCTTTTTCTTTACCAGGACCACAGGAGAACACCATGGACTGGATGAAGGCTCTATGACACCATCCTTCACCATACCCTCAATCATGGTTTCCACTTCTTTTTCCCGTGCAACTGGCAGTCTCCTTGGTCGCTGACGGATAGGTAACTCGTTGCCTGTATTAATTCTGTGCTGAACCAGTCCAGTTCTTCCTATGTCAGCATCATCCGTAGAGAAAATACCGGCGTACTGAAGTAACATCTTCTTAGCCTTGTTCATTTCTCCTTCACTTAAATGACAGTCTTCAAGAAGCGTTGACACGTCGAATTTGGCACTACTAATTTTGCTTCCGGTAGGTAGATCTTGCAATTGACGCATCCAAGCTACTTCCTCACAAGTGCCGATCAAGGTGGCCTTCTTGATTACTTGCTCCTTGTTACTTGGATTCAGGATTCGTACAGCTGAGATGTTGTTGGCCTTTACCAGAGTTCGTGCCATCTTCCATGAAAACTCATTGTCCACCCTTTCTATCAGAACACTTCGATCTTTGTGTCCAGAGTTCTGTGGTAACTTAACTGGCACGATCGTTTCTGATCTGCTAGGAAGAACAATTTCCTTCAGGCAGTACACTTTCCCTGATGGTGCACCTTCCATGAAGACTTCCTCTGAACCACATTTCAACACTCCTTGGTCAATGTCGATCTCACAACGATATTTCCGCATGAAGTCCAAGCCCAAGATGCAATCGTCGACTATGTCGGCCACGATGACATTGTGTCGGTAAATTCTATCACCCAATTTTAACTCCACCTCCTTCTTGCCTCGGACGGTTATGTGCTGACCGGTAGCTGTTAATAATTGTATACGGTCACGGTTATTGAAGTAGCCCCCAAGAAACCGATTCGCCAGGTGAGAATTGACGACCGTGTGAGAAGCTCCAGTATCCAACGTCAGTTTGCATGGAGTTCCGTTGACTTCGCCGTTGATAGTCAGGCTGTTCCCGTCATGTACTTGTGAGATCGAGATCCTCGGGGCTCTTTCAAAACCAGCCAGCACCCGCCCCCCAGTCCTGGCATTTACTCGTTTCCCTGCTGTGGTTGGGCAGCCACTTCAGCCACCTTTCCCTGCTGAGGTTGGTCTTCTCTTGGTGAGCTGCGCTTAGGACAGCTTGATCGAAGATGACCCCTTTCTCCACAAGTGTAGCACCTAGGGCTGTATCCTTGCGGGCGGTCGCGTACAGGTGACGCTACAACCTCCCTGACCCGGTGCGCACGGTGGTCCTGCCTTACTGCCTCTACTTCTAAGGCATGGGCCAAGGCATCTTTCAGCGTCTCGTGATGCCCAAGTCTCACAGCAGCTCTAACCTCCAAGTCGCGTATTCCATCGATGAACACCTGTACCAGATTGCCATCAATAAGTGCAGGGGCAGACTGGTAAGCTTTCCGAACCAACTTTTCAACTTCCAGGGCCCACTGTTGTAAGTTCTCGGCACTACGTTGTACGCGATCCCTTAGTTTAGCACGAAAAACGTGCTCCAGGTGCGCGTCGCCGTATCTGGACTCTAATGCCTCCAGCAGCTGTTCGTAGGTCACATCCTTGCCGAGGGCCTCAAGAACGGTTAGGGCCTGGTCTCGGAGACCCAAGGTGAGCGCGGTCATGGCTTGCGCTTTGGTCCACCCATTCACTTTCATAACGGCCTCGAATTGGATTTTATAGGCCGACCACGAAGATGTTCCGTCGAATGGCGGCACTTTAAACCCGCGTACTGAAGGTGCAGCAATCACCGAAGCCACAGCCCCGTCTCCAACCTTAATTTCACTTAAGGCCTTCTTCACATCGGCGATCTGAATTTCGGCCTTTGCGATACGGTTGTCATGCTGCTGTACCTGCTCCTTCATCACGCTCAACTCTTTTCCCACTGATGCGTGAAGATCCTTTATCAGGAGCATCTGTTCCTCTTGGCGCCGGACCTGCTCCTCTTGACGGCGCGCCTGCTCCTCCTTATCCCGTTGCAGCTGCTCCTGCAACTGGCGAGCCTGGTCCTCTTGACGTCGAGCCTGCTCCTCCTTATCCCGTTGCAACTGCTCCTGCAACTGGCGAGCCTGATCCTCTTGACGTCGAGCCTGCTCCTCTTGACGTCGAGCCTGCTCTTCCTGACGACGTGCCTGGTCTTGCAGCAGTGCCATTAAGGCAGACAAGTCAGGCGCCGCTGATGCTGGAGTAGCTCCAGATGGGCCAGCGACTGGCTCTGACGTAGGCTGGGCACCGCCCGGTGTCTGTGTCGGGGAGTCCCCAAATCGCCTTTGGTCCATACCTTGCTGCCGCTGACTCCTCGTACGGATACTATCCGTGTCGTCCTTCGGTAGAATCGGCATTATTTATCCCCGCTTCTGACACCAAATTGTTACGAGCTGGGTATGGGATAAATAAAAACACTACCAATTAAACACACGAATTAACTTTATTACTCACAATACACTTATAATAATAATAATAATAATATTACACAACTATCACACAACGCCATCTAGTCCCAAGCTAAGCAGAGCTTGTGTTATGGGTACTAGACAACTGATAAACATACTTATATATTTCTAAATACATACATATTATAGATAAATTACACCCAGACACAGAACAAATGATCGTGCTCATCACACAAACATTTGTCCTGGGTGGGAATCGAACCCACGACCTCCGGCATAGCAGTTAGGGTCACTAACCACTAGACCAACAGGCCGTCAATAAACAATCACTTCAACAGTACTGAACACTTAATCGCACTAGATTTCTCTTCGAAGCTTTCGTTGTCTCGCTTAAAAGTGAACTGACTCACTTCGTCCTCAATCGGTCCTTTTATACCCACGCAAACAAAGGATATTCGAGATAATTCTCTATTCTATTCTCTATTATGACTGGCCTGTTGGTCTAGTGGTTAGTGACCCTAACTGCTATGCCGGAGGTCGTGGGTTCGATTCCCACCCAGGACAAATGTTTGTGTGATGAGCACGATCATTTGTTCTGTGTCTGGGTGTAATTTATCTATAATATGTATGTATTTAGAAATATATAAGTATGTTTATCAGTTGTCTAGTACCCATAACACAAGCTCTGCTTAGCTTGGGACTAGATGGCGTTGTGTGATAGTTGTGGAATATTATTATTATTATTATTATTATTCAAGAAAGCATCAACAAAAAATCTTTAACAAAAACTAAACTTAAAGATAAAAGAACCGACAAGGAAGAAGTTACTTTACGCCCTCGGCATACGGTCGAAATTACAATGTCAATTGCCGCTGACGTCGCGCGTCGGCTGACCTTGAATACAATGTAACTATACCTAAAAAAATGAACTCGTACCTACTCGTCTTTTCTAGGTACTACACAGTTATTAGCGAAGTTTGTCGAAGATTCTAGATGACCGTCGTAACAGTATTACCCAGTAAGTACTAACAACTGGGTTGTCAGTCAGTTGCTCCACGTAAAGTACTGGTATTCAGCTGCATCCGGTGAGACTGGACTTATGCCGATAATGATATCGGAAAGTACAATATTAATTTTAGAAACACAAAAGGGTATTGACTGACAAAAAAAATCTAATAAATGATTCTGTTTAGTCCGTCAGTTAGATTATCGAAAAATATTGGATACGTGTTTTTTGTTTTATCAAATTAATAAAAATTGACGAAAATAAAACGTGTCAAAGATCGTGAGTGGGGGCTGATGACGTTACTTTCTGGTAAAAAATGTACCAAACTGTGACGTCGCGAGTTGCGCGACTTTTCGAAGCACTGTATCGTCTCCATTTTTTGTTTACGTAAAAAAAGGAAAAATACGTGTCCAATATTTTTTGGAAATCTATCTGACGGAATAATTAGATTTTTTTTGTCAACTACCCTATTTGTATGTGTGTGCGCCTGTTTCCGCTCAGTTTATGGAACCGAACGAATCTATACCTGTATCTGTAATGTGTCACTGGAACGGACGTAGCCACAGGAATGAGATAGTAAACCTCTCGCAGGTTTTTCTTCTTGGTCTCTATCACTGTGCTTTCAACTAAAATATGCAGCTAGTTAAGGTGAACCGCAGCTACCTCGTTCATATCAAACAATTAACACGGGTATTGGTCACACTGTCCAACTGATACCTGTGAAGACTGCTCTAGCTAAAACTTTATCTAATAATATAAGCATTGGCTACGTTCAAATATCTAAAAAAATTAGCACTGCCACTTTTTCTATATTATACAAGTCTTTGAAATGTCACTTATCCTAGAAAAGTGCCATTATATACCATATTTCGCGGTATTTTGTAAAGATAACTGATTTGATCTAAGAGTAGTGCAGCTATATTAATAGTAATTTATTTAACTGGTCTAAAGTGTATAGTGTAATAATAATATTTAAACATAATCTCATGCCACGAACCGATGTTTTATGAGAGATATAAATTTTCTTCTAAAAAATACAGTATTCGGAGCAATAATGGTAGACCTAACTTTTTTTGGATTATTTTATTTAGAACTGCATTTTTATGAAAACTTTCATTACATTCCGAACAAGTACTGATTATATAAAGAACACTCAGTAGTGGCTCCATATATTTTTAATGTCATCTGTGTGAAAGTAGATATTTGATGTAGTTGTGATATTATACGAACTGCTCGCTCAATCTCATAAGCCCTGCTTGTGCCAATCATCGAAACTCTATTGTGTTGTGTCACAGCAAAAGTGGCCTAATTAAAGATTTTGGCGACTATAAAAAATATAGGGTTGAATAAGGCAGCGAAACTCGACACACGTGATGGTTTCTTACTTAACAAAATAAAAAATAAATTGTAACTACACTGTGTACGGTCATCGAACACAAAAAGACAAAAACATGATATTGTTGTTTTCGAGTAAGAGTTGGGGGTCCGGTTTCCACCAAAGCGGAGACGAGAGGGGATGTGGCGAAATCGGCCAATAACTTAAGTTAAAATTTACATCTGGTCTTTCGCCTTTCCTGTGATTTGTCGAATTTTGCACATCTCTCCGCTCTGCTGGTCTTCGCTTTGGTGGAAACCGGGCTAAAGAGTAGTAGAAAGGACACTGCTCTGACAGCAAAAAATGGGACAAGGGCAGCGAAATGATGATAATTTTGTCACATTTCATATTTATTATGTACTAGCGGACGTCCCGCGGTTTCACCCGCGTAGATCCCGTTCCCGTGGGAATACAGGGATAAAAAGTAGCCTATGACACTCAACAATAATGTGGCTTTCTATTGGTGAAAGAATTTTTAAAATCGGTTCAGTAGATCCCGAGATTACCCCTTACAATTTAACAAATATACAAACACACAAACTTTACTTCTTTATAATATTAGTATAGATATAGATACCCCGTATGTCGAGTTCTGCTAACTAGCTTAATAACTTGACCTCGTATTAAATACAACAAAATAGTTAGATCTTCGAAAATTCTAAAAACCTGGGTTAGGACCCTTTCGCTGTGACGATGTTATAGGCTATCTTGCCAATACCAGCTACTATCTAGTAACTCGATTAATACGAATATTTCTGTAAATAATTAAATTATAATAAAACAATTGTATTAGGTATATACTTGTGCATTTTTATTTATAAAGAAAATCTGTTACAAAATTTACCCTTAATTCAGTCTATGAAATATGAATACACAATTTACTCTTAGGATAACTATTTACATTGCTTTAGTTGTTTACACTTTAAGCGTTCTTATTATTATTAAAATATATTAAAAAAAATATTCTCACAATATTTTTTATTTAGCTTCTGTAGCAAATTATATTAATGTTTAAGTTTTATAGACTCAACTCTAAAGCCTCGTATCCACTAGGCAACATTGACATTTATCGCGGAACTTTTGGTTAGCAACGTTGTCTGTCTACGCATGATCAGTCGTCAGCGATATGTCGCCAGAGGAACTGAAAATGTTGCCCAGTGGACACGAGACTTTAGACCTTCTTTCACCCTAAATCAGAACGCGTTTAACGCTAAACATTTCTGTCAATTGTTTGATGTTGACAGGGACCGAACGATGTTTAAACACGTTAAGTATTAGACGCAGTGGTTTCTGGTGCAAGTGGGCCTTGCTAAAAGATTTTTAGAAAATAATATTTTACAACAAGTTGCCAATAAATAGAGGGGAAATAAAAACACTAACTTAATTGCAGCAACTGACACTATTGTTTAAAAGTTAAACAGAACAGTAATGAATACAGTAAAATGTTTCTCTGGCTTGACCTTCATAATTATAAAAATCAAGGATGTAGTAGAATATGGGTCGAACAATAATTTGTACAACACAAACCCACCTCTGAGTTGTCGCTATACGATGACTTGGCAAATTCGGACATATATAGCTCAAATGACACGAACATTAACTTTATATGACTTTGAAATACGTTTGCACCAGGTGAATTTATGGCCGATTCCTTTAAGGCGATACCGAAGTTACAGCCAGGTATTGCAGCTGGTGCAGGTGTCAGGTCCAGCAGTGGGGAGTCACGCGAGCTGGCACTGGTGGCCGCAGCCGGCCGGGCACAGCTGGTGCAGGTGTCAGGTCCAGCAGTGGGGAGTCACGCGAGCTGGCACTGGTGGCCGCAGCCGGCCGGGCACAGCTGGTGCAGGTGTCAGGTCCAGCAGTGGGGAGTCACGCGAGCTGGCACTGGTGGCCGCAGCCGGCCGGGCACAGCTGGTGCAGGTGTCAGGTCCAGCAGTGGGGAGTCACGCGAGCTGGCACTGGTGGCCGCAGCCGGCCGGGCACAGCTGGTGCAGGTGTCAGGTCCAGCAGTGGGGAGTCACGCGAGCTGGCACTGGTGGCCGCAGCCGGCCGGGCACAGCTGGTGCAGGTGTCAGGTCCAGCAGTGGGGAGTCACGCGAGCTGGCACTGGTGGCCGCAGCCGGCCGGGCACAGCTGGTGCAGGTGTCAGGTCCAGCAGTGGGGAGTCACGCGAGCTGGCACTGGTGGCCGCAGCCGGCCGGGCACAGCTGGTGCAGGTGTCAGGTCCAGCAGTGGGGAGTCACGCGAGCTGGCACTGGTGGCCGCAGCCGGCCGGGCACAGCTGGTGCAGGTGTCAGGTCCAGCAGTGGGGAGTCACGCGAGCTGGCACTGGTGGCCGCAGCCGGCCGGGCACAGCTGGTGCAGGTGTCAGGTCCAGCAGTGGGGAGTCACGCGAGCTGGCACTGGTGGCCGCAGCCGGCCGGGCACAGCTGGTGCAGGTGTCAGGTCCAGCAGTGGGGAGTCACGCGAGCTGGCACTGGTGGCCGCAGCCGGCCGGGCACAGCTGGTGCAGGTGTCAGGTCCAGCAGTGGGGAGTCACGCGAGCTGGCACTGGTGGCCGCAGCCGGCCGGGCACAGCTGGTGCAGGTGTCAGGTCCAGCAGTGGGGAGTCACGCGAGCTGGCACTGGTGTCCGCAGCCGGCCGGGCACAGCTGGTGCAGGTGTCAGGTCCAGCAGTGGGGAGTCACGCGAGCTGGCACTGGTGGCCGCAGCCGGCCGGGCACAGCTGGTGCAGGTGTCAGGTCCAGCAGTGGGGAGTCACGCGAGCTGGCACTGGTGGCCGCAGCCGGCCGGGCACAGCTGGTGCAGGTGTCAGGTCCAGCAGTGGGGAGTCACGCGAGCTGGCACTGGTGGCCGCAGCCGGCCGGGCACAGCTGGTGCAGGTGTCAGGTCCAGCAGTGGGGAGTCACGCGAGCTGGCACTGGTGGCCGCAGCCGGCCGGGCACAGCTGGTGCAGGTGTCAGGTCCAGCAGTGGGGAGTCACGCGAGCTGGCACTGGTGGCCGCAGCCGGCCGGGCACAGCTGGTGCAGGTGTCAGGTCCAGCAGTGGGAAGTCACGCGAGCTGGCACTGGTGTCCGCAGCCGGCCGGGCACAGCTGGTGCAGGTGTCAGGTCCAGCAGTGGGGAGTCACGCGAGCTGGCACTGGTGGCCGCAGCCGGCCGGGCACAGCTGGTGCAGGTGTCAGGTCCAGCAGTGGGGAGTCACGCGAGCTGGCACTGGTGGCCGCAGCCGGCCGGGCACAGCTGGTGCAGGTGTCAGGTCCAGCAGTGGGGAGTCACGCGAGCTGGCACTGGTGGCCGCAGCCGGCCGGGCACAGCTGGTGCAGGTGTCAGGTCCAGCAGTGGGGAGTCACGCGAGCTGGCACTGGTGGCCGCAGCCGGCCGGGCACAGCTGGTGCAGGTGTCAGGTCCAGCAGTGGGGAGTCACGCGAGCTGGCACTGGTGGCCGCAGCCGGCCGGGCACAGCTGGTGCAGGTGTCAGGTCCAGCAGTGGGGAGTCACGCGAGCTGGCACTGGTGGCCGCAGCCGGCCGGGCACAGCTGGTGCAGGTGTCAGGTCCAGCAGTGGGGAGTCACGCGAGCTGGCACTGGTGGCCGCAGCCGGCCGGGCACAGCTGGTGCAGGTGTCAGGTCCAGCAGTGGGGAGTCACGCGAGCTGGCACTGGTGGCCGCAGCCGGCCGGGCACAGCTGGTGCAGGTGTCAGGTCCAGCAGTGGGGAGTCACGCGAGCTGGCACTGGTGGCCGCAGCCGGCCGGGCACAGCTGGTGCAGGTGTCAGGTCCAGCAGTGGAAAGTCACGCGAGTTGGCACTGGTGGCCGCAGCCGGCCGGGCACAGCTGGTGCAGGTGTCAGGTCCAGCAGTGGGGAGTCACGCGAGCTGGCACTGGTGGCCGCAGCCGGCCGGGCACAGCTGGTGCAGGTGTCAGGTCCAGCAGTGGGGAGTCACGCGAGCTGGCACTGGTGGCCGCAGCCGGCCGGGCACAGCTGGTGCAGGTGTCAGGTCCAGCAGTGGGGAGTCACGCGAGCTGGCACTGGTGGCCGCAGCCGGCCGGGCACAGCTGGTGCAGGTGTCAGGTCCAGCAGTGGGGAGTCACGCGAGCTGGCACTGGTGGCCGCAGCCGGCCGGGCACAGCTGGTGCAGGTGTCAGGTCCAGCAGTGGGGAGTCACGCGAGCTGGCACTGGTGGCCGCAGCCGGCCGGGCACAGCTGGTGCAGGTGTCAGGTCCAGCAGTGGGGAGTCACGCGAGCTGGCACTGGTGGCCGCAGCCGGCCGGGCACAGCTGGTGCAGGTGTCAGGTCCAGCAGTGGGGAGTCACGCGAGCTGGCACTGGTGGCCGCAGCCGGCCGGGCACAGCTGGTGCAGGTGTCAGGTCCAGCAGTGGGGAGTCACGCGAGCTGGCACTGGTGGTCGCAGCCGGCCGGGCACAGCTGGTGCAGGTGTCAGGTCCAGCAGTGGGGAGTCACGCGAGCTGGCACTGGTGGCCGCAGCCGGCCGGGCACAGCTGGTGCAGGTGTCAGGTCCAGCAGTGGGGAGTCACGCGAGCTGGCACTGGTGGCCGCAGCCGGCCGGGCACAGCTGGTGCAGGTGTCAGGTCCAGCAGTGGGGAGTCACGCGAGCTGGCACTGGTGGCCGCAGCCGGCCGGGCACAGCTGGTGCAGGTGTCAGGTCCAGCAGTGGGGAGTCACGCGAGCTGGCACTGGTGGCCGCAGCCGGCCGGGCACAGCTGGTGCAGGTGTCAGGTCCAGCAGTGGGGAGTCACGCGAGCTGGCACTGGTGGCCGCAGCCGGCCGGGCACAGCTGGTGCAGGTGTCAGGTCCAGCAGTGGGGAGTCACGCGAGCTGGCACTGGTGGCCGCAGCCGGCCGGGCACAGCTGGTGCAGGTGTCAGGTCCAGCAGTGGGGAGTCACGCGAGCTGGCACTGGTGGCCGCAGCCGGCCGGGCACAGCTGGTGCAGGTGTCAGGTCCAGCAGTGGGGAGTCACGCGAGCTGGCACTGGTGGTCGCAGCCGGCCGGGCACAGCTGGTGCAGGTGTCAGGTCCAGCAGTGGGGAGTCACGCGAGCTGGCACTGGTGGCCGCAGCCGGCCGGGCACAGCTGGTGCAGGTGTCAGGTCCAGCAGTGGGGAGTCACGCGAGCTGGCACTGGTGGCCGCAGCCGGCCGGGCACAGCTGGTGCAGGTGTCAGGTCCAGCAGTGGGGAGTCACGCGAGCTGGCACTGGTGGCCGCAGCCGGCCGGGCACAGCTGGTGCAGGTGTCAGGTCCAGCAGTGGGGAGTCACGCGAGCTGGCACTGGTGGCCGCAGCCGGCCGGGCACAGCTGGTGCAGGTGTCAGGTCCAGCAGTGGGGAGTCACGCGAGCTGGCACTGGTGGCCGCAGCCGGCCGGGCACAGCTGGTGCAGGTGTCAGGTCCAGCAGTGGGGAGTCACGCGAGCTGGCACTGGTGGCCGCAGCCGGCCGGGCACAGCTGGTGCAGGTGTCAGGTCCAGCAGTGGGGAGTCACGCGAGCTGGCACTGGTGGCCGCAGCCGGCCGGGCACAGCTGGTGCAGGTCCATCCACTGCCGCATGTGCTGCAGGTGTCCGCCGTGGGAGCAGCCCTGGCACCAGGCGTACAGTCCGCGTACCACCTGCAAGCGGAAAAGCATCTCAAAAGGAAGCTCCGAGAATTTTAACTTAGAATATAACGCAGTCTTTAGAATGACTGTGATGGATAAATGCCCTGGTGTGCAACATACCTGATGGCACACAGCGCACAAGTCGGGCAGATGCCGCAGGTGCGGGTGGCAGGAGTCGCAGGCAGCATGCGGGCGCGTGCGACGCCCGCAGCGCCCGCAGCACACCGCCACACTCGTGGACTGCTGCGACATCACCCACACGCTGTTCACTAGCCCTGGTGTGCAACATACCTGATGGCACACAGCGCACAAGTCGGGCAGATGCCGCAGGTGCGGGTGGCAGGAGTCGCAGGCAGCATGCGGGCGCGTGCGACGCCCGCAGCGCCCGCAGCACACCGCCACACTCGTGGACTGCTGCGACATCACCCACACGCTGTTCACTAGCCCTGGTGTGCAACATACCTGATGGCACACAGCGCACAAGTCGGGCAGATGCCGCAGGTGCGGGTGGCAGGAGTCGCAGGCAGCATGCGGGCGCGTGCGACGCCCGCAGCGCCCGCAGCACACCGCCACACTCGTGGACTGCTGCGACATCACCCACACGCTGTTCACTAGCCCTGGTGTGCAACATACCTGATGGCACACAGCGCACAAGTCGGGCAGATGCCGCAGGTGCGGGTGGCAGGAGTCGCAGGCAGCATGCGGGCGCGTGCGACGCCCGCAGCGCCCGCAGCACACCGCCACACTCGTGGACTGCTGCGACATCACCCACACGCTGTTCACTAGCCCTGGTGTGCAACATACCTGATGGCACACAGCGCACAAGTCGGGCAGATGCCGCAGGTGCGGGTGGCAGGAGTCGCAGGCAGCATGCGGGCGCGTGCGACGCCCGCAGCGCCCGCAGCACACCGCCACACTCGTGGACTGCTGCGACATCACCCACACGCTGTTCACTAGCCCTGGTGTGCAACATACCTGATGGCACACAGCGCACAAGTCGGGCAGATGCCGCAGGTGCGGGTGGCAGGAGTCGCAGGCAGCATGCGGGCGCGTGCGACGCCCGCAGCGCCCGCAGCACACCGCCACACTCGTGGACTGCTGCGACATCACCCACACGCTGTTCAGCCACGCACAGCGCACCACCTGGATAAATAGAGCGGAGTAAGGTTTAAGGCAAGCCTGCCCCCAGGGCTGCGGGATATACCGCGGCCCCGGACACAAAGAGCTAAGAAGAAACATGGGTGGTTAACATGGTAAACTGCAGTAGAAGTCATTTGATGATTTTCCACCCTCCATTTTCAATCAAAATCAAAATTAATTTATTTAAACTAGGCTGATAATCAACACTTTTCGAAGGTCAAAATTTACTTTACTTTACTACAGTGAAACTTGGTTAACTGGGACCTGGATAAGTGAGAAACCTCTATAACTGGAACTCGTACTGGGGTCCCATGAAACAGATTTGGATATCTGAGACACTGGGTAAGCAGAATACCTCTATATGTGACACAAATTTTCAGGTCCCTTGAGGTCTCACTTAAGGCGCTGACAAGAGCCAAATAGGCTTGTATTGAACAATTTTTTAGCCAAATCTATACAGTTTGACACGGCGGAAAAAATATATGTTAATCTTGAACATATTTCTGATAATTTCGTTGTATTCAAAACGCGTTTTTGAAAAGTTTTCTCGATACAAAAAAATGGTAAACTAACCTCTTATAATGATCTTCCAACAAAAATATCTGTATTATTGATCATCGTACGTTGGTAAAATTTATAACAATAACGTATCATATTTTAATACAAAATTTCGTTGTTTTTAATTTTTGATTATGTAATAAATTATTTATAAGTAATTAATCATTATATGGTTTATAAGAAGTTCGAGCGTTGCGTCATCGCGCTCTCTTTCTTACGTATGCAATCCGACAGTGAGCGCTTAGGCGCGGTGCTAGACGGACGTATGTCACTTTGCGCCCCACTGACAGCTATCCGTTCATCTATAAATTATTATTGACCGCGTCACAATGTTAGTCCAGGATCCACGGTACATTTTTTCACTTGATTACTATCAAGCTAATTTTCCGTGAGCAGCTGCATTTTGATGAGACGCCAACATTACCCTATACGAAAACTCTCGATTGTGGTAGGTAATAGGGGCAGCAGGGATAAAATATATATTGATTATAAATATATATTGATTATAAATATATATTGATTATAAATATATTTATTTGATGATTTTCAAAAATCTATTACTAACAAATTTTTTTTTGTTAAATCTGATGATCATTATCTAAATCCAACATGTACCTATTGATAACGAGCTCATCAAAAATTATTACAAACCAGCTGTTTTTTAGGGGTCCGTAGCCGAATGGCAAAAAACGGAACCCTTATAGATTCGTCATGTCTGTTTGTCCGTCTGTCCACCCGTATGTCACAGCCACTTCATTCGGAAACTATTGAGACTACACAGTTGAAACTCGGTAGGTAGATGTATTCTGTGAACTGCTTTACGATTGTTATACAAAAATAAAAAAAAGGATTTATGGGGTCTTAAATGGAACTGAAACTATTTTTTTTTTTTCAACAAACCTATACCTACGCGTGGGGTGTCTATAGACATAGACAGGTCTTTAAAAATGACATTGAGGTTCCACAAACAATTTTTTCTCAAAGCCAATCGTTTGAAAGACAGACACTTCAAAATTGGTAAAATGGCGACCGGCCTCGCGGTCGCTTGCCTTCGGTATTGCCAACAATGACCAGCTTTTCAAGGCTGCTATCTCCTCTTTGCATTATGTGGCCGAAATAAGACAAAATACGCTGTAGGCAAACTGTTGACAATCGAGTCTTGATATCGAGTTGGTAAAGGATAGACACATTTCTGCGTTTGGCCGTCCATGGAATTCGGAGAATCCGCCTAAAACACCACATTTCGAATGCATCTATCCTCTGTCTTACTCTTGTTTGGATTGTTGTGAGAGTGTTGTGAGGAAAATCAGGAAAACTAGTGGTCTGACCAAACGGGCCTTCGTTTTAAAACTTACACCACGTTTTTCCCAGATGTTCTGGGGGCGTAATATAGCATCTGTAGCCATAGCTATCCGCCGTTTTATTTCTGGGACGCAGCTACCTTCATTACTTATATTGGAGCCCAGTTAATCGAAGCTGTCCACAGTATAGATGCCTTAGATGTTATAGGCGCCCGATAGCTTTCCCGCACGATCTACCACCATATGCTTGGTTTTCTGCCTATTTATTGCAAACCTTACTTTGCCACTTTCTACTTCCAATCTGTGCAGTATCTCTTTCATGTTGCTAAAAGTTGTAGCAAGGAGAACGGTGTCGTCAGTGTACCTCAGATTGGAAATCCACTTTCCACCAACAGTAAACCCCTTGTCCCAGCCCTCAAGAGTCTTGAATGATATTACTCTTCATACACATTGAAGAGCAGAAGTGAGAGGATGCATCCCTGCCTAACGCATTTGAGCAGTCGGTGTCGATTTTGACGAAAGAGCGGTTGTTGATGTAGAGGCATCGGACTAGGTCAATAAGATGTTGAGGCGTTCCCATTGCCTTTATATAAGAACCCCCCACAGCTTGCCCCACTCCACGCAATCAAATGCTTTGGTATAATGTATGAAACATATCAATACAGGGCTGTTAAATTCCCGGCTTTTCTCTATAATTTGGCGAACGTTCAGGATTTGTTCCCGCGTGCCTTTGCCTTTAACAAAACCTGCTTGCTCTTCTGGAATTTGTGGCTCCAGAAAGTGTATTAGCCTGTTGTTTATGATGTACAGGAGTATTGATGGTGCGTGGAGTAAGCAAGGGCGGATCCAGCTTTGGTGCCAGGGGGGGGTCACAGAGTCGTGGTCAAGTCACAAGAAGTTATAATCTAATTTTTATAAGCATGGATACAAGTAAAAAATGGGTGTTTTATTATGTACGTAGGTACTTAAACATACCTAATTACCTACCTACATTTAAAAAACAAAACCAATTTTTCTTTTACGTCTTCTCCCGAAACGCGTTACCGCTTCATCTACCTACTTCAATGGATACGTTTTTTAGTGTGGAGGAGTGCCAGTCTGGTTAGACGTTCTTCAACCATTGAAGCTCTTAGCCACGATTTGATTCTCAGGGGGATAAAGCGTTGAACAATAGGGGATCGGACAAAAAAAAACTAATTAGTCCGTCAGATAGATTTCCAAAAATTATTGGACACGTATTTTTTCTTTTTTCACGTAAACTTAAAATGAAGACGATACAGTGCTTCGAAAACTCGTGTGACGTCATATGATAGTACGTTTTGACGAAACAAGTGACGTTTCAAGCCCCACTCCAAGATCTTTGACGCGTTTTATCTTCGTCATTTTTTTTTTTTTTTTTTTTAATATTATGGTAGTAGGTATTTATTGTAATAAAAGACTATACTAAATATATAAACTAAACTAACCTAAAAACAAACTATAACTATAAAAGGGCATCGAAAAACTCCTCCTCAACGCTGTCTGCAGGTAAAGTACCCAAGAGACTGGCAGCGTTGCCGCGTTGTATGGCAACACTTATCCTCTGGCCAAAGAAAAAGCCAGCCCTTGGGTCGGAGGAAGCGTCAACAAGGCGTTTTGAAATCTCCTTAAAAAGGCTGTGTGCACTGGGACCCCATGGCCCTAAAGTTTCAACCCCAAACGGCTCGAAAATATAGTTTCCACAAAGGTTACTATATTTACGCCGCTTGAGGTTCTCCGCAGCCGCAGCGGCAGCGCCAGCACAACACGAAGAGCTTGGAAGATGCGATGGCGCAAGAGTATCGACGCAAGTTGCGTCCCATACTAAAGGCCTACCCATCTTCCAAGGAAACAACGACATGCCGTCCGGTCTTTTGCCATCGTCGCGTGCCAAGCCATTTGGCTCTAAGACAGCAGGGACGCCGACGGTAACAAGAGCTCGTCGGATGATGTCGTTTATGTTTGCGTGTTTATTATTATATATTTATTATTATTTATTTATTATTTATTCATTTTTTATTGATTTGATAAAACAAAAAACACGTACCTATTCAATATTTTTCGATAGTCTAACTTACGGACTAAACAGAATCATATTATTTTGACCCAGTCCGATCCCCTATTTTCGATGGATGGACGACTTAGAATAGAATCAGAAATCAGAATTGAAGTAGTTGAGCGTCCCAAGCGAAACAGACTGGTGGAAGAGCAGGAGGGAGGCGCGAGCGAAGCGAGCGCGACTTTTTTAAAAGTTTTTGGGGGGTGGCAAAGGCATAGATCCGCTTACTCTTATCTTGGTAGACATCAATCCTCCACTTCCTGAACCAAGCGCCTAAGACAGAGGTTCGGAAGATGTGACTGACTCGACAATGATAAACGATTATTCTTACGAAAAAATTTATTGGTGTGTACTTTGTTTATATTGGCTACTGAGTTTTTGTGGTCTATTAAAAGTGTACCATTCTGACCCAACCTAATCGATTATCACTACGATACGTAAAGATTTACTTAACTATAAAACGTAAAATATGTTAGTACCTACCTACCTACTCAATTTTTTCATTGCCTCGGAAACAGCGAGAGCCCGAAAGTCTGACAACCATCTCGTTGTACCCAGTACTAACTGGGTTGTGCGGTGTGCACTGTGTGCAGGTCAAGAAAGCAGTCGTTCCATGTAAAATTCCGGTTTTTACCTGCATCCAGTTAGACTGGAAGCCGACTACAACATACTCGTAGTTGGGATAACGTATGTGGCCTTATAACACTAGGGATAATGCAAACAATCAAATTGGTTAAGGCGTTTAGAAGTTATATGGTGGATTATAGAAACTCACAAATAAACAATACTTATTTTATTTTTTTCATTACGTTTAACAATTTTAATTAGTGGTCCACCTAGGTCCTGGACCCAGCCCAGGGGGGGGTCATGACCCCCCTGACCCCCCCCCTGGATCCGCGCTTGGGAGTAAGTGCCAAACACTTATTATAATTTTAGGAATTTTGTAGGTAACTTGTAAAGAGTGGGTTTAATAGAAAATATCCAATCCCCAAAACCCAGTTAGTAATCATTTTTAATGACTTCGTTATCGATACATATTGGAAGGAAGGAAGGGGACTCTTTGATCAAACCATACCTACATTTTGTAGGACAAATATTTTTTCAAATAATTTAGATAATTTTATTATCATCAGATTTATCAAAAAAAACCCAGCTGATGATTCTCAAAAGTGTTTGTACTAACACTTTTGAGAATCATCAAACCAACATATTTTATCCCTGCTACCCCTATTACTTACCACAATCGAGAATTCGAGAGTTTTCGTGCAGGAAATTCTTAGGCGTCTCGCCGTCTCATCAAAATTAGCTTGGTAGTAATCAAGTGCAAAAATGGACCGCGGATCCTGGACTATTTGTTTCTTACTTGGTAGTATGGCGCTAGGGTATCGGAAAAATTGTGGGCGTGACCAAAAATACTGAAACATCAGAAGTCAATAGCTATTGCGGCGGGCGTGCGGGGCACCGGGTCGCGGGGCGGCGGTTGCACGTTGCGACGTGCATTCGTTGTTCCGTGATTCGGGGTCTCGAGCATTCGTTGTTGCGGTGTGCGTCGCTGCGTGCTTTCGTGCTCGCAGTGTTCGTTGTTGCGGGCATTCGGTGGTGTGTGGTTCGGCGTGGTGACTTTCGGAATGACGTATTGCACTCGTAGTTTCGTTCTTCTTCCGTCCTTCTGACATTCAAAAGTGCCTGTAATGGCTTAATTGAAATAAAATATTTGACTTTGACTTTGACTTTATTGTCATCGTCTTAACCAGGTCTCACTGTATTTACATTTTTATAAGACAGTCCCCCAAAAACGCCCACCGATCGACACTTCCTAGTGTTTAGCTGGAAAGAAGAAGTGGCGGAACAAACTCCCCAGCACACAAATCTGTCTGTTTGGTTGATTAGAAGAACCAGACTCGATACAATAGCAAGGTGTCAGTTAAATTTAAGATTTACTACAGACACAATCAGTAATAAACAAAAGTATATAACAATAAACAATGTAAAAATAAAATAATAAATACATAACAGTAAACTAATTTTGGAGAAAGAACACAAATAACAAACATTGTCTTGTGTTCAACTCAGCGACCAACTATTCTTATCATCTAAGTAGTCGTTAATAGAATAGTAAGCTTTTAAACAAAGATTAGATTTAACTTTGGCTTTAAACTCATTAAATAGCAAGTCTAGAAAAGAAGATGGCAGTTTATTATAAAATGTAATCCCGAGCCCTACGAATGAATTGTGAAGCCGGTGAAAAGGAGCGCGTAGTTTATGCTTATTTCTAGTGTTAAAGTTGTGGATATCACTGTTTTTAGTGTACAGGTGGATATTTTGTCTAATATATAAAATGTTGGCAAAGATGTACTGAGAAGCAACCGTGAGAATACCAATCTCTTTAAAAAAATCTCAGGGAAACTCGGGCACCCAGCTGATAAATTGCACGAACCGCTCGCTTCTGCAGAACAAATATATTTTGAATATCAGCAGCTTTGCCCCACAGCAGAATACCGTAGGACATAACGCTGTGAAAGTAACTAAAGTAGACTAACCGTGCTGTATCAACGTCAGTGAATTGTCTTACTTTTCTGACGGCGTATGCGGCTGAACTTAGCCTTCCCGCTAGGCTTGATATGTGTGAACCCCATTGTAATTTTGAATCTACTGTTATGCCCAGAAATACAGCAGAGTCGACAGTTGCCAGCTCCTGATTGGCGAGGATAATATTGGGACCTAGATTTCTAACATTGGGTAAAGCGAACTTAATTATTTTAGTTTTCTTGGCATTAAGAACAAGGTTGTTTGTTGTGAACCAATCCGTGACCATTGATAGCGCGCTGTTTACGCCGTCAAAATCGTGTCTATTCCTATCTACTTTAAAGATAAGAGAGGTATCATCTGCAAATAGTACAACGTCACAATAACCCTTTAAATAACATGGCAGATCATTAATATAAACCAAGAATAAAAACGGACCCAGTATTGAACCTTGAGGTACACCTAGCCGAACCGGTAGCCCGGAAGATTCGCGCCATTTACGTCTACACATTGGAATCTATTTTGTAAATACGAATCTATCACATTTAGGGCCTCATTTTGAACACCGTAATGACGCAGTTTCCGTAAAAGCGTGTCGTGATGTACGCAATCAAAAGCTTTAGAAAGATCGCAGAAAACACCGATTGCATTTTGCGCTTTCTCCCATGCGTTAAATATATGTTTTTTTTAGCAAAGCAACACCTGCATCCGTAGTCGAACGACCCTTTGAAAGCCATATTGATCATTATGAAGGAGTTTATTTAAATTAAAATGTACTAACAACTGTTTGAGAATTAATTTTTCAAAAATTTTGCTAAAAGCAGGTAAAATAGAAATTGGTCTAAAGTTCCCAATATCATTTTTACTGCCTGATTTAAATAAAGGGATGACTTTACTGCTCTTCATAAGGTCAGGGAAAGTACCCAAATCAACGCATTTATTGAAAGGAACAGCAAGACAGGGGGAATAGAAATGCCCCAGTAATCACCTGTGTTTTTAGACTTAAGTGAATTAAAAACGTTAACTACATCACGAGGTGTTACATGTTCGAAACTAAATACGTTACCACATTTAGACACGCTGCTATGCAAAAGATCTTCGGCTTTAGACGGCGACGAACTCAATCATTTTCCAATTGCAATTTGCTTGCTTTAAAAATTTAAGCTTAATACGACACCTTGCCGAAAGAATATTACCTCAGTGGCGACATTCCACAGTTTGTGTCTCTGCAACAGCTC
This sequence comes from Diarsia mendica, assembly GCA_949316265.1. Lineage (NCBI taxonomy): Eukaryota > Metazoa > Arthropoda > Insecta > Lepidoptera > Noctuidae > Diarsia > Diarsia mendica. The sequence goes on from OX438899.1 coordinate 24,385,689, forward strand.
GATGTATCCCAGAAGCCAGTGCTCTTGTAAACTTTCCTCAATGTACGGGAACAAGTCACTCCTGACAAAGAACAACAAACATAAGTAAAATCAATCTAAATTAGTAAAACCAGGACATAATGTTATACACAAAACTCGGCTGGGTGACAGTCTCCATAGCTCGATGTGTCTCCATAAGCAGCGGTGGCCCAGTGGTGGCCGCTACGACTTACGAGCAGTCAATCTTATTCGAATCCAAGCAGCTGCATTAATTTGTGTAATTAATTTCATTTTGATTTGATTACCATTGCTCTGAAAACCTGGTGACAAAACCTGCATGTCCTAAAACCAAAAATTCGAAGACATGTGACATCTACCAACCCGCACTGGGCCCACGTGGTGGATTATAGCCCACTCTCCAAGAGAGGATGCCTGTGTCCCAGCATTGGGAACTTTATAGGCTGATGATGATGACAGGACAGCATGCTCACCTGTGCTCCTGCAGCACCAACATGACGACGGCAGCAGTCTGCACGTCTCCCAGCTCGGCGTGCAGCTTCAGTGCTGCAGCCAGCAGAGGAGCTACCTCTAGCTGAGGACTCTTGGCCTCTCCCACGCGGACGGCCAGCCCTGAGTCGCCACCTTCGCCTTCGTCCATCTGAGACGATGTCAAGTATCAAATATTGTAAACGAATTTATAAATATTAAACCAGCCTTTGAAACAAGCGGGATTAATATTGATACGACGCGCGACGGTCATGTCATCTAGAATCTTCGAGAAACCTCGCTAATAACTGTGTATTACCTAGAAAAGACGAGTAGAGACGAGTTGATTCTTTTAGGTACCTATTTCCATTTACGTAGGTATTACATTGTATTCAAGGTCAGCCGACGCGCGGCGTCAGCGGCAATTGACATTGTAATTTCGACCGTATGCCGAGGGCGTAAAGTAACTTCTTCCTTGTCGGTTCTTTTATCATTAATTTTATTTTTTGTTATTGTTTTTTTGTGGATGCTTTCTTGAATTTTCGAATATCTTTTGTTTGCTTGGGTATAAAATATAAAAGGACCCATTGAGGATGAAGTGAGTTAGTTCACTTTTAAGGGAGACAACGAAAGGTTCTAAGAGAAATCTAGTGCGATAAAGTGTTGAAGTGATTGTGTATAAGTGTTTAGTGAGTAATAAAATTAATTCGTGTGTTTAATTGGTAGAGTTTTATTCATCCCATACCCAGCTCGTAACAATATGAGAGGAGCGCCATTCAGCCTTTTGGGCCCGACAAAGAAACCATATTATAATGTTTCTGTTGGTGTGATGTCGCATTAGCATGGTGAAAAAAGTTTAGTCCAGTTTTTATGGAAGCTTGCCCTTACTCGTTCATCATTGAAAATATAGTAAGTACTATTTTATTTAATACCTTGATTATGTGTATCATAAAGTGGCTTCAGTATCGAGACAGAACAGAACCGAATGCACCTACCAAACACTAGGCTGAGCTCTAGCTGTCTTGGCACTGATGCGTTACTGTTCTCGGCACATATAATGAAGATATGAGCAGACAAGATATTTTTGTCACAAACTTGTTTCTCTTATCCCCTATAATGTGGTAAAGAATCTAACCCTAAAGATAATGAATGCAACAGTAGTAAACTGACATGCATATTATTGAGATGACACCCGGAGTGGTCGAGGTTGGGCGGCGCGGTGCAGGCGGAGCCGCTGGAGCCGCTGCCGGGAGACGAGCTGCCTCCAGGGGACGTTCCTCCACCTCCACTGCCAACGTGAGATGCTGCGGAACACACAACACAGTCATCATCTGCCTAGGGTTTTCCCAACCACTAGATGCAGCTGAATACCATGATGGGCCTAACTAGAATTCCCGTTGGTAAGACTGCTTGTCAGATTTTGTGACTTTTGACTACCGGGATCAACGGCTGACTGTATTAAATATTGTAATTTGTTTTAAGTAAGAACTGGCTATTACATTGTAGTTTTATTTTAGTTTGGCCGTTGTTTATTAATTTAATTTTTCTCACGATAAGATCATTACATCCCTAAAATTTCTTGAATGTATTTTGCAAAAAAAATTACGACCAAGCCACAATAATTAAACGTATTTCATTATTTGACATTCCAAAACATAAGTACCTACTATGTTTTGGAATGTCAATAAAACGTAAATTCATGCAAATGTCCGCTCACCGTTGTGTTCCTTCTCGTCGTGTCTCTGATGGTGCTGGTCAGGCACGTGGTGCGGCTGCGGCGCAGTACGCAGCGGGAAGGCTTCCTCGGGCAGCGTCCAGTCCGCGCACTCCGTGTCCACGTAGTGAGCTGAGGCCGCCGACACCCAGCCTGCGCCTGCAGCTGTCTCTATACACATACAAACTTATGGAATCGGACGTTGCCTTGTAGAAAACTATGCCTATTAAGAGGAAATGCGAGTGCTGTCTCTTTCTACTATCGCTGTCTCTCTCCGTCCTCCTGCCCTCAAATTCGTGCGATAAGGACAACTGTAGAAAAAAGTTAGAATTGGAGGTTTGGCTCTCGCCTATTTCCTCCTCCAATATTGAACCAATTTAATAGTAGATTAGTAGCCAAGGGCTGTAAGACATCAATTGCAGCCCGAGATATTTAGGCGCACGAGCGCAGCGAGGGCGCCAAAAGTTCGAGGGTGCAATTGATGCTTACACCCGAGCTAACTACTCTGCTTTACATCTCGATTATGAGGTAAGAAGAAAAAAACCGGCATTACAAGAATAAAGTTTTCAAATATCTCTCTTTAGAACTTTCAGGCAAAATATTGTGAATTGCTGCTTCAGCTTCCATTTTCATTGAATCGGGAGTGCAGCTTATATCTTCATCACTTGCAGAACTCATGTTTTTTTCCTAATTAGCACGTAATTATAAAAAATCCCAAAAACAAACAATATTTAAAGTAAAAGTTTTCTATTACCGCCTTTTTCATCTCTTTTTTAATTTTTTTTTCAAGAACGAAATTGAGCTTCGCCGTTCGATATTTAAAATTGATGACTATTAAGCCTCCCCCACACAGGCGTTATACTCATACGAAGACAAGGCTGAATAGCAAAGCGACCTCTTTTGTCATTGAGCTGAATGCATGATGTCTATTGCCAGTATGATGGTTAGATGTACGTGAACTTTTTGAAGGAGTGAAGTGTTTTTTTTTAAATTACTTACCGCCCTAGGGCTTTTCTTGCTACATTAATACCCTAGAGCGCTAATTGGTCACCTACAAGCCCCATTTGGGGGTAATAAGGACCTACTTACCGAATATGAGAGATGTAAAAGATATTTTAGACAATGAATAAGGAGGTTATATACTACGCCGCTATGTTTTTCTTTTTTCGTTAATAGTTGTCAAATTTGTACACTAGGACTCTGTTAACAGCGATCTAAACAAGCAATTTTGAGCATTTTTTGAGGGTTCTAGTGCTTATAAAAATAATTTATCACCAAAAAGGAAAACATAGGGGCATAGAAATAGTTAATATTTATTATTCTGTAAAAAACCATTGCTCTAGGGTCATTAACCAAAAAGAAAACAGGCGAGAGCGTTTGTATGGAGAAAAGACCACTCGCGTTTCCTCTTAAACGTTCGCACGTAAATGGTTTTGGTTGCTGATTTACATGGTCAAGAAATCAGTATGCTTGAGAAATATTTCTCGACGGCATGTAAATATTTCTAGACTTGACTAAGAAATTATAATTCTGTTTAGTCCGTCAGTTAGATTATCGAAAAATATTGGATGCGTGTTTTTTGTTTTAACAAATTAATAAAAATTGACGCAGATAAAACGCGTCACCGTTGTCGTGGGGGCTTGTGACGTCACCACGTGGTAAAAATGTACTGCACTGTGACGTCACACGAATTTCGAAGCACTAAGCTGTATCGTCTTCATTGTTTGTTTACGTGAAAAAAATTAATAAATTATTATGTCTAAGTGCATGTTTACGTACGGGCGGGGCGTCGCGCGGCGCGTGTTGCGTTTTTAATTCAAACACATGGCAATGTATGAAAAAGTTATCGATTTCAAACGTCGATTTTACCAGAAGCTATTTTTCGCTTGCTAGTTTAAAATTCAGCGTTTGTTGCAGTGGACCCATCTCTCAGTAAATTAATAAAGCAAGAGATGATCCTTCTGCACGCGCCGTGCAACGCCCCGCGTCTCCGTAAACGAGCCCTTAAAAGTATTTTTTGGAAATATATCTGACGGACTAATTAGTGTTTTTTTTGTCAACTACCCCACTGAAATGAATGCATTGAGTTTGAGTGCAAAGATTTCTTAAGAGGCTGAAATTAAATGTTAAAATCGTTTTTTTTTGTTTCCATGCCACTCACCGTCTGTTCTCACATGTTTGGGTTGCTTGGCTGGTGGTATGTAGATGCTGAGCGTGGGTTTGCCCAGAACTCCACTGTTGTGGAACTGGGTTTCTGCCCAGTCTTCCACTTCTTCCAAAGGCTCCTCTTCTACTGCATTGCTGGTAGCAAAAGTTAATATTTTTAGATTAGGATATTTATATATTTTTTAAAACAATTGATTACGAGTTTCATTCTTATTCTTTTTAGCATGTCTTACTTAGACTTACTTCTGGTAGGTGTGCGTGTATGGCGGCAGGGGCGGTGGGTCGGGGCGGGGCAGCTCGCGGTCCTGCGGCGCGGCCGGTGCCACCTCCCACACGTGGCACACGATATCCCTGTAAGACTTACTTCTGGTAGGTGTGCGTGTATGGCGGCAGGGGCGGTGGGTCGGGGCGGGGCAGCTCGCGGTCCTGCGGCGCGGCCGGTGCCACCTCCCACACGTGGCACACGATATCCCTGTAAGACTTACTTCTGGTAGGTGTGCGTGTATGGCGGCAGGGGCGGTGGGTCGGGGCGGGGCAGCTCGCGGTCCTGCGGCGCGGCCGGTGCCACCTCCCACACGTGGCACACGATATCCCTGTAAGACTTACTTCTGGTAGGTGTGCGTGTATGGCGGCAGGGGCGGTGGGTCGGGGCGGGGCAGCTCGCGGTCCTGCGGCGCGGCCGGTGCCACCTCCCACACGTGGCACACGATATCCCTGTAAGACTTACTTCTGGTAGGTGTGCGTGTATGGCGGCAGGGGCGGTGGGTCGGGGCGGGGCAGCTCGCGGTCCTGCGGCGCGGCCGGTGCCACCTCCCACACGTGGCACACGATATCCCTGTAAGACTTACTTCTGGTAGGTGTGCGTGTATGGCGGCAGGGGCGGTGGGTCGGGGCGGGGCAGCTCGCGGTCCTGCGGCGCGGCCGGTGCCACCTCCCACACGTGGCACACGATATCCCTGTAAGACTTACTTCTGGTAGGTGTGCGTGTATGGCGGCAGGGGCGGTGGGTCGGGGCGGGGCAGCTCGCGGTCCTGCGGCGCGGCCGGTGCCACCTCCCACACGTGGCACACGATATCCCTGTAAGACTTACTTCTGGTAGGTGTGCGTGTATGGCGGCAGGGGCGGTGGGTCGGGGCGGGGCAGCTCGCGGTCCTGCGGCGCGGCCGGTGCCACCTCCCACACGTGGCACACGATATCCCTGTAAGACTTACTTCTGGTAGGTGTGCGTGTATGGCGGCAGGGGCGGTGGGTCGGGGCGGGGCAGCTCGCGGTCCTGCGGCGCGGCCGGTGCCACCTCCCACACGTGGCACACGATATCCCTGTAAGACTTACTTCTGGTAGGTGTGCGTGTATGGCGGCAGGGGCGGTGGGTCGGGGCGGGGCAGCTCGCGGTCCTGCGGCGCGGCCGGTGCCACCTCCCACACGTGGCACACGATATCCCTGTAAGACTTACTTCTGGTAGGTGTGCGTGTATGGCGGCAGGGGCGGTGGGTCGGGGCGGGGCAGCTCGCGGTCCTGCGGCGCGGCCGGTGCCACCTCCCACACGTGGCACACGATATCCCTGTAAGACTTACTTCTGGTAGGTGTGCGTGTATGGCGGCAGGGGCGGTGGGTCGGGGCGGGGCAGCTCGCGGTCCTGCGGCGCGGCCGGTGCCACCTCCCACACGTGGCACACGATATCCCTGTAAGACTTACTTCTGGTAGGTGTGCGTGTATGGCGGCAGGGGCGGTGGGTCGGGGCGGGGCAGCTCGCGGTCCTGCGGCGCGGCCGGTGCCACCTCCCACACGTGGCACACGATATCCCTGTAAGACTTACTTCTGGTAGGTGTGCGTGTATGGCGGCAGGGGCGGTGGGTCGGGGCGGGGCAGCTCGCGGTCCTGCGGCGCGGCCGGTGCCACCTCCCACACGTGGCACACGATATCCCTGTAAGACTTACTTCTGGTAGGTGTGCGTGTATGGCGGCAGGGGCGGTGGGTCGGGGCGGGGCAGCTCGCGGTCCTGCGGCGCGGCCGGTGCCACCTCCCACACGTGGCACACGATATCCCTGTAAGACTTACTTCTGGTAGGTGTGCGTGTATGGCGGCAGGGGCGGTGGGTCGGGGCGGGGCAGCTCGCGGTCCTGCGGCGCGGCCGGTGCCACCTCCCACACGTGGCACACGATATCCCTGTAAGACTTACTTCTGGTAGGTGTGCGTGTATGGCGGCAGGGGCGGTGGGTCGGGGCGGGGCAGCTCGCGGTCCTGCGGCGCGGCCGGTGCCACCTCCCACACGTGGCACACGATATCCCTGTAAGACTTACTTCTGGTAGGTGTGCGTGTATGGCGGCAGGGGCGGTGGGTCGGGGCGGGGCAGCTCGCGGTCCTGCGGCGCGGCCGGTGCCACCTCCCACACGTGGCACACGATATCCCTGTAAGACTTACTTCTGGTAGGTGTGCGTGTATGGCGGCAGGGGCGGTGGGTCGGGGCGGGGCAGCTCGCGGTCCTGCGGCGCGGCCGGTGCCACCTCCCACACGTGGCACACGATATCCCTGTAAGACTTACTTCTGGTAGGTGTGCGTGTATGGCGGCAGGGGCGGTGGGTCGGGGCGGGGCAGCTCGCGGTCCTGCGGCGCGGCCGGTGCCACCTCCCACACGTGGCACACGATATCCCTGTAAGACTTACTTCTGGTAGGTGTGCGTGTATGGCGGCAGGGGCGGTGGGTCGGGGCGGGGCAGCTCGCGGTCCTGCGGCGCGGCCGGTGCCACCTCCCACACGTGGCACACGATATCCCTGTAAGACTTACTTCTGGTAGGTGTGCGTGTATGGCGGCAGGGGCGGTGGGTCGGGGCGGGGCAGCTCGCGGTCCTGCGGCGCGGCCGGTGCCACCTCCCACACGTGGCACACGATATCCCTGTAAGACTTACTTCTGGTAGGTGTGCGTGTATGGCGGCAGGGGCGGTGGGTCGGGGCGGGGCAGCTCGCGGTCCTGCGGCGCGGCCGGTGCCACCTCCCACACGTGGCACACGATATCCCTGTAAGACTTACTTCTGGTAGGTGTGCGTGTATGGCGGCAGGGGCGGTGGGTCGGGGCGGGGCAGCTCGCGGTCCTGCGGCGCGGCCGGTGCCACCTCCCACACGTGGCACACGATATCCCTGTAAGACTTACTTCTGGTAGGTGTGCGTGTATGGCGGCAGGGGCGGTGGGTCGGGGCGGGGCAGCTCGCGGTCCTGCGGCGCGGCCGGTGCCACCTCCCACACGTGGCACACGATATCCCTGTAAGACTTACTTCTGGTAGGTGTGCGTGTATGGCGGCAGGGGCGGTGGGTCGGGGCGGGGCAGCTCGCGGTCCTGCGGCGCGGCCGGTGCCACCTCCCACACGTGGCACACGATATCCCTGTAAGACTTACTTCTGGTAGGTGTGCGTGTATGGCGGCAGGGGCGGTGGGTCGGGGCGGGGCAGCTCGCGGTCCTGCGGCGCGGCCGGTGCCACCTCCCACACGTGGCACACGATATCCCTGTAAGACTTACTTCTGGTAGGTGTGCGTGTATGGCGGCAGGGGCGGTGGGTCGGGGCGGGGCAGCTCGCGGTCCTGCGGCGCGGCCGGTGCCACCTCCCACACGTGGCACACGATATCCCTGTAAGACTTACTTCTGGTAGGTGTGCGTGTATGGCGGCAGGGGCGGTGGGTCGGGGCGGGGCAGCTCGCGGTCCTGCGGCGCGGCCGGTGCCGGGGTGCCGCGCCCGCCTGCTCCTGCGCTGTACACGCAACGTACTACCTCCCAGACGTGGCATACCTGAGGGGAGAGGAAATCGACCGTCAGCGCCGCTAAGTATGTCAAGAATATTGAGCCTTTCGTTAAAAATCTGTTCGCTACAAATGCTGAATTGATGATTTTTGCATTCACTTGTTACTATATAAACATAACATAGACAAAGTAATTTAGCTAGGCGACTGTCAATTCAACAGAGCTGAACATAATCTATACTAATAATATAAAGAGGTAAAGTTTGTGTGTTTGTATATTTGTTAAATTGTAAGGGGTAATCTCGGGATCTACTGAACCGATTTTAAAAATTCTTTCACCAATAGAAAGCCACATTATTGCTGAGTGTCATAGGTTATATAAAAAACCGAAAAATAAAAAGGCTTTTACGTGGTAGTGCGTTTTGCAAAGTGAATCGGAGAAAAATCCAAAGCAGCGGAGGGCGTGGGATGGTTTCGGGTTTAATTCGGTTCGCGTTCGTGCTCGCTTCGGGAAAAAGGGGCGTGGCCTTTTACATCTGATCTGAGAGGTAGGTACCCGCTTGGCTCAGTCGCGTGGTCGGCTCCTTACGCAGCGGACGTCCCCGAAATTGAATTTTTCGAAACGTAATTAGCACACTTTCGACTAATTAGGCCCAACGAAGTGGGCACGGGTCAGCTAGTATAATACATAAAATGAATGTATAGGTACTGTAGCATGCGCACCAAAGCCGAAATAGCAGGGGTGGCTTTCTGCTACTAGGGAACACAACGATGACGAGTAAAATACGATGTTCAAAAACTCCACAGAATGTCAATAGCAAATAACAGTGCATACACGTACCTTGGACTGCTACGACACACGTTGAACTTTCCACCTCCGATAGTACCAAGGGCAGGAACACAGGAATTCCGGGATGCGAGTCAGATATTCACGCGCGTAGAAGATAAAAACCGATGGTTTGTCCAGTGCTGGGACAGGAGAACGTCGGGCGCGAAAAGGATATGTTTTCACACACGCGGGTATCTAAGAAGTGTCTTCGCTCCAACTTTTTACGAGTCACGGTATGCACCACAGATTATAGATGGTCTGCGTTTTGTTATCGCAAACTGATGGAACGTTGAACATCGATTAGAATTTGAAGAATTAGAATAAGTTACGTTTGGTTTTGTACGATGACGGAACATCCCGCCCACCAAAATGGCTATGGCATTTTCTGGTCAAAGAACGATATATGATAACATGGACTAATAATGACGATAAACTAAGCTAAACTAAAATTAAACGTACTAAAATTAAAGTTACTTTGAGAGTTAAGTTAATCGATTTGAGCTATGGGCAATGGACATAGCTTAACCAACGGTCGTTGTATTGTATGATTAGTTGCGGTTTTAACGACTGCGATCCGAACTACCCCGTCAGATCCAGGGAGGAGATCTACCACACGAGCAAGAGGCCAATGTAATGGCGCACGATTGTCATCTTTGATTATCACCATCGAACCAACTTGTAATGGTTTGGAATCTTTGGTCCATTTGGCACGTTGTGTTAGAGAGTTAAGATATTCATTTTTCCATCTGGACCAAAAATTCTGATGAAACGATTGTAACAGCTGCCACCGGTGAAGCCGGTTAGTATTGACTTGTGATAGATCCTCATCAGGGACAGCGGTTAAAGGTTCTAATGTGAGGAAATGACCTGGGGTCAGAGCTGTTAGATCATTAGGATCTGAGCTGATAGGGTACAGCGGTCGAGAATTCATAACGGCTTCGATTTGGGTGAACAGAGTTGTGAGTTCTTCAAAAGTAAGGACTTGATCACCAACGATACGTAACAAGTGAGATTTAGCTGCCTTAATTTGAATTTCCCACACTCCGCCGAAGTGTGGAGCCGAAGGAGGATTAAATTTAAATGTTATTTTTTCTGCACTAGATGCATGTTGCATTAGAGTCGCCAATTGATTGCTAGCACCCACGAAGTTAGTCCCACAATCCGCGTGTATTTCGTTACAGCGACCACGTCGCGCCACAAGACGTCGTAGTGCTGCGATAAAACCGTCTGAACTTAAAGTAGAAACCACTTCAAGGTGCACTGCTTTGGTAGCAAGACAGACAAACAGACATAGGTATGCCTTGTCTATCTTAGCGCCACGGTGTGGACCTAGCTTGATACGGAACGGGCCACCAAAATCGACGCCTACGATAGAGAACGGTTTTACTTGATTGACGCGATAGGCGGGTAAATCGCTCATGAACGGTTGGAGCGGTTGCGGATTAGTACGGAAGCATTGAATGCATTTAGATAGGCACTGACGTATGACACGCTTAGCAGAGAGAATCCAAAATTGTTGTAAAAGTAAAAAATGTGTCGTGTTTATACCTGGGTGTAGATAGTTACGATGTATAAAATCTACAATTAAAAACGAAAATTGATGATCCGACGGTAGAAAGGCTGGATGCTTTTGTTCGTATTCTAAGCCTGCTCGTGATATTCTTCCGCCCACCCTGAGTATTCCTCGACGATCGATAAACGGGTTTAGTTTACGAAAAGGTTTAGGTATAGATTTTTTAGAGTTTAAGTTTGAAATGATTTCAGAAAATGTTATCTGTTGTATATGTTTGACTAAATGCATTAGCGAATTATGTCGCTCAACGTTATTTAAGAATTTGCAACGATTTGCTGAAGCTGGATTACGGCAGTTTGTAATGAAGCGACGAACAAACGTAAGTATGTTTATTATCTTTTGTAGGGATGAGAACCGCTTTATTAAAGAGTCTATAATTGATTCAGTCTGAGACTCACTATTTACGCAAGTGGTTAAGGTCACCATTCTCCGAGCCTCAGCCTGCACGACTGACTCCTCGTCGCTAGTCAGCTGTGCTAGACTACTAGTGGAATTGGTCATTGGCCATTTAGTTTTATCATTCGATAGCCACCAGGGCCCCGCCCACCATAACGAGTTAACTAGAATTTCACTCGGGAACTGACCTCGCGAGCAGATATCTGCGGGATTGTCTCCGGAGGACACATGACGCCAACATTCCATGGGGGTTATATCCTGGATGTGACTGACGCGATTAGCGACGAACGTAGTCCAGCGCGAGGAGGGCGAACGTAACCATGATAAAACGATGGTTGAGTCAGACCAGAGAACAACGTTATCGATTTTAATTTGAGAAAGACAGGTGTCACGCACGAATTTGTAGAGGTCGGAAAGAAGAACTGCAGCGCACAATTCGAGTCGTGGCAGTGATATCCGTTTTAACGGAACCACACGAGCTTTAGAGCATACGAGGAAAACGTTTACTTGACCAGCCTGGACTACACGCAGATACACTACTGCTCCGTATGCGATCTCAGAGCTGTCACAGAAGCCGTGGATTTCGTGTGATTCAGCATCTGTACAAGTCAATCTACGAGGAATCCTGAATTGAGCTAGCTCCGGTAGTTGGTCACGATAAGTGTTCCACGTTCGAATGACGTCATCAGGTGGAGTTTGATCCCAGCCTATGCCGAGAACCCATAGTTTTTGTATCAAACATTTCGCTCGGACGGTGATTGGTGAGAGGAGACCCAATGGATCGAAGATCCGCGCTGTTTCGCTTAAAATCGAGCGCTTCGTACAAGGCCGGTCAGAAGATTCTATAGCGAAGTTGAAAGTATCTGAGGATGGATCCCACTGAAGACCTAACACCTTCAGGGTTGATGGTGATGTTTCCATGGTGTCGAATGACACTGCACCAGTTAAGCAATCTTCACTCGGAAGATCCGATAGAAGTTGAGGATGGTTACTAACCCACTTTCGCAACTGAAATTGACCACGTTTGAATAAAGCGATAATTTGCGATTTGGCCTCCTGAGCAGTTTGTAATGTTGAAAATCCAGTAGCCACGTCATCAATATATACTTGAGTTAGAATAACTTGTCTTGCCAGAGGATAAGCGTCTCCTTCGTCTTCTGCGAGCTGTCTCACAGTTCGACACGCGAGGTATGGAGATGACGCTAAACCATACGTGACCGTATTTAGGCGGTATTCCTGTAGGGGCTCGCTAGGCGAGGTCCGCCAGAAAATGCGTTGATAGTCGCGATGGTCTGAAGACAAGACAATTTGGCGATACATTTGACGGGCATCTGCCATAAAAACAACGTTAGGTTCCCTGAACCGTAAAAGTAGTTCCAAAATATTTGGTTGTAATTTTGGACCGATTAGTTGGGTATCGTTCAAGGAACGAGAATGAAGATCTTTAGCTGAAGCGTCAAATACGACGCGTAGACGTGTGCTAACGGAATGAGGACGTAATACGCAATGATGGGGAATGTAGTATTTTCCTTGACCTACGTCCTGGGGCGGTACAAGTGACATATGACCGGATGCGAGGTAATCTGCCATGAATTCAGAATATTGACTACGTAAATCAGGATCGCGAGATAATCTACGCTCGATAGCGTAGAATCGGCGCAAAGCTACTTCACGAGAGCCTTCAAAAGTAGGTTCCGTGTCATTTTTGAAAGGAATTTTAACAATGTAACGCCCTGTTTGATCACGTGAATGAGTAGAAATGAAGATTTGTTCACAGAGTGATTCATCTGGACTCAATGAGGACGAGTTCGGTAACGAATCAATTTCCCAAAAACGTTGAACTGTTGAATTTAGATCGTTATCACTACTAGTTAAAGCAGATAATTGAAGTAAAGAAGTTGATGACAAAGACGTTTTACCTAAAAGAAGCCACCCATAAATTGAATTAAATGCGGTAGGTTGGTTGTAACTTCCTTTAATGCGTTGGTTAAGAACAGACTCAACGAAGACATCTGCAGCTAATAGGAGATCGATGGGTCCAGGAATATCGAATCCTGGATCGGCCAGTGGCAACGATTTTATATGTGACCACCCCGATGTGTTTAACTGAGCGATAGGTTGGTCGCCACATATTTTCTTGATCACGTGCATGTTTAATTTGTAATAAACACGCGTATTCGTGCCTACGGAACAAGTGACATCACCAGCAATGGGTGCTACAGAATCCCCGAGTCCACTGACCTTGGCATCAGCCTTAGCTGGAGTAAGCCCTAAACGCTTAACAGCAGATTCGGTAATAAAATTGCTCTGACTCCCGGTGTCGAACAATGCACGAAAAGATTGCATGTTGCCTGAAGCGTCCCTAACCTGAACGATAGCAGTAGCCAGCAACACAGTAGTATTTGATTGAGACCTTGATACCAAGGACGAGACGGTTGGACTTGGTTCCTGCGGCTGAGGTTTCTCGCGGTGAAGTAACGAGTGGTGTTTGCGTTTACATGTACGGCATGTAAATATCGAGTTGCAATCTTTAAGTTGGTGGGATGACTTTAAACAATTATAACACCATTTTTTCTCATTAGCTACGTTCATACGTTCGTCGACCGATTTTTGAAGAAACGTGGGGCAAGACATTATTGAATGTGATTCATCACAATAAGCACATTTACTCGGTTGTGTAGGTTGTTTCGCATCACCAGAAGCAACAAGTGCTGTAGAGGCGGGGGCGCGTCGAGATTGAGGCGGCACAACCGTGGGCGCAGTCTGGTTTGATTTAGGTTTAGAAGTAGCGGTGAAGTGGGTACCACGCATAAGAGCTTCTGACTTGGCACGCAAAAATGATTTCGTTTGATCAAACGATGGTATTTCTACATCGAAATATTTCTCTTCAAGACTTTGGCGTACATCTGGGTCTAGTTTAGATAAAATATGATAAACCAAAACAAAGTCCCAATGTTGGACCGGGAAATCGAGTGTCTTTAAAATACATAAATTCTCTTCTAAAAGGTCTAGTGAAGTTTGGAATTTATTCGCATCATTATGTTTAAAGTCTGTGTTTAAAACCTCACGCCAACAAGTAAAAGATAAGTTGCGTTTAGACTTGTAGCGATTAACTAATGTTTGATATGCATCATGATAATGGTCTTGGGTCTTAGGGAACGTTTTCACTACCGTTAATGCTTCACCACTAAGGGAAGAAACCAAATAATGAAACTTTTCAGTGTCCGTAAGTGTAGTAGAATTATGTACTAAAGCGTTAAATGTATCATAATACTCAGGCCACTGTTTGATATTACCTGAGAAACTAGGAAGTACTATTTTTGGTAATCGAATATTAGAAGAAGAGTTTACATTTTGCGATTGAGATGATGGTGAAAGTGATTTTGTTAAACTGTGATAAATTGATCCTACTTGATAGTACATATCATCAAAACGTTCTTGCATATCGTTATCATCATCATCCGGGTCGTCTAAAATATCTAAAATAATTAAATGTGCTTGTTCGAAATTGTGTGCAATGGCCTTTATGTCTCGATAATACGATAAAAACAAATCGTGCTTAGATGAGTCACTCAATGCTAACGTGCCAATCTCAAAAGATTTAGCTAGCCGGTTGTAAGACATAGTACGCTTGCGACGTAACGATGGCAAATCCTGTGTGGTATATTCATCCACATCGATAGACTTCGATTTAGTTTTCTTTAACCTCCTAGTAGAATGTTTACTAAGCAGCGACATTATGTGAAACGTAAAATAAAAATGCGTTAACACGTAAACAACAAAGATAAAGACTCACTGGAATGAATAGGTACAGCTAACCGCACAAGTTTTGTTTGAATGTACTATGACGCACCATACACGTACGATCCGAAACTTATGTGGAGCGGTGTACACGGTCGGCCGTTACGAAGAAATCGACGCCGGTTACGAATGCTCGACCTTGCATATAATATGAAGTTACCCACAATATAAAAAAGTGAAAAACTATATTTTTAAGATTTCTGTAATTGAAATATTATAGAATGGAATGAAAATGAATACAGATAGGTGAATTTGATACTGGTGGTAAATGATTATCGCAAGCCGATGGAATTAAGCACCGATAGAAAAGTGATTGCCTAATTAGATCCTACAATAATTACCTACGATGAAAGTGTGTCACGATAGATAATTCCTGTTCGATGGGGTTACCTCTTGGAACGATTGTGATTTACGTAGGTATAAACGGTTATTTCGATAAGAAATATTAAAAATATAGCTCGGAATGCAGCCGGTAAACGTTTGTTGTAATAGATTTGTTCTACAGACCAAGTTATATGACGTTTCTAACCAGAAAATACCATAAACGTAATAAGATTAGATGGAAAGGTCCCTGGTTTCGGCACCAAAACATGTAGCATGCGCACCAAAGCCGAAATAGCAGGGGTGGCTTTCTGCTACTAGGGAACACAACGATGACGAGTAAAATACGATGTTCAAAAACTCCACAGAATGTCAATAGCAAATAACAGTGCATACACGTACCTTGGACTGCTACGACACACGTTGAACTTTCCACCTCCGATAGTACCAAGGGCAGGAACACAGGAATTCCGGGATGCGAGTCAGATATTCACGCGCGTAGAAGATAAAAACCGATGGTTTGTCCAGTGCTGGGACAGGAGAACGTCGGGCGCGAAAAGGATATGTTTTCACACACGCGGGTATCTAAGAAGTGTCTTCGCTCCAACTTTTTACGAGTCACGGTATGCACCACAGATTATAGATGGTCTGCGTTTTGTTATCGCAAACTGATGGAACGTTGAACATCGATTAGAATTTGAAGAATTAGAATAAGTTACGTTTGGTTTTGTACGATGACGGAACAGGTACCATATGCCTGTTGTTAGCGCGCGCCACGTCAGCGTTGTGCATGGCGAGGTCGTGTGGCGGCGCGCCCCGCACGCGGTACTGCTGCGCGCACGCCAGCACCGCGCGGGTGCGTGCGCAGGCGGGCGCCCAGTAGCGCGACAGTGTGGATGCGGCGCCGCCTGGGAACGCGCGCTCTAGTGCAGCTTGTGCGCTCGGGGATAAGGAGCCAGCTGTTGGTTGCTTGCGACTGGGAAACAATAAACCAACAATTTTTACAAGTCCTGTCAAATAAAAACACATTACGTCCGTGGTCCCCGAAGAGAAGAAATAGGAGCGAATGTATAGTACAACAACTGATGCAAGTGTCACTCGTATAATGAACATTTTTAACGCTTGGGAAAAACACAAGAAATCTTTGCGACCTCACAAAGGGCGTTCGATTCCATGAACCATAAAATACTTCTGGTAAAACTAGAACAGTGTGAAATTAGTATTACATTTCTTTATTTACTAAAATCATACCAGAAAGATAGACAGATTACAGTTCAGGTAAACGGTATAAAAACCCATTAGAGCCCGAAATGGCCTTTGGCGTTCCTCAAGGTCCGATTTTGGGTCCATTTCTGTTCTTGGTTAATATTGATGATTTGACAAAATTAAGCAATGATGGTTGTTTCGTTACAGACATTTTATTGATGGTATATTGTTGATTTTTGAATTAGCATTTGATCACAAAATGCATTATTGAAATATGTACATAGTTATAGACTTTGAGTTTAAACCGTTAACTCACCCCAGTCCAGGCACATGTCGGTCAGGCTGCGCGGGTATGGCGGGCAGCGCGGGCAGCGGACGCTCGGGCGCGGCGTGCAGCACCTCGCCACGCGCCGACATGCACACGCCGTGCGGGTTGGCCCACAGCACTGGGTGTGCCGCCTCGCTGAACCGGTGACGGTACAGCGAGCAGTCCTGTCCAACCCAAACAAACCAGCCTTTATCACCGAAGGAAGCAATACACATACATAACGTTTACAATACATTATTCACCAGTTTCTGTCCCATGTCGATGTCGTGCCCATTTGAAACTTCAAAACCACAAGTGGAACTCTCTGCCAGCATCTGTGTTCCCGATCTCACATTTAACCCATCTACCTTCAAAGCTTGAGTGAACAAACATCTTCTTGGCACGGTTGTTTTATCATAGACCTCATCAATCGCTTTCCTTCAAGCGTGATCGAGGTTAAGAGCAGGCCTTTTCTGCAATTGGCCGATTATTGCGCTTTGCACCGCTCCGCTTTGGTAAAAATCGGACCATATTCTCAGCAACACGAAACCAACAAGATAATCTCAGCAGTACTCATATAATTTCACAGAAAACCAAGTTAGATTCTTCCTCGACCAAAGAAAACTTACCCTACTAGTGGACAAGAAGGTGTGAGGCTCAGCCAGCCACGCGATGGCGGTGGTGACGTCGCGATGTTCCGCGAATGTAGCCAGTGGGACGTGTGGACGACGCACATCCCACACGTGGACTGCACAGTCCAGCACTAGAGCACAGGATGCTACTTGGTACCTGTTAAGAAACACGTGTTTTTTATGATTATATTATTAATTGATTCAACTATTGCTTACATGTAAGTTGAGTCTACTTTGCACACAGACTGCTAACTCAAATAAATAGATCGATTATATACTTAATCACTTTTAATCAATCACAATAAATATTTAACAATTATAAACAGTATCAATGTTGTTGATACGACGAGGCGCGAGCGACAAGTGAGCTCAGCCCACTGAGCTCGGGGTTTTTAAAGACTCTGCCTTCCCCCACCGAAGTGACGTCTAATGCGGGTAACGAGTGACTCGACAGCAACGTTCACGTTCAACAGCAGGTGGCAGCACTGAGCCCACGGTGCGTCGCTTGACTCGTACTACAGGCGCTATGTTTGGTCCCCGGAAGTAGTGGCGCCAACATACAGGGTTTCATAATCTTAGTACGGTATTTAAATATTCATTATATGGTTCAAGTTCTTCCAGGCATTTTGTCGACTTATTTGGGGTCGGGCTCACTTCTGCACTTTCATGTCTTTGTCGACAATGGGTCACCAAGAGGTTAGTGGTCTGTCTACTTCCATATTCGCTTCAGAAATTTGTTCCTTGTAGAAAGCATGGGTCAAAAACAAAGGTTTATTTTATACAGCTAGAAATCTGGTGTAAGTACTTACTTCTTCTGCGGTCTCCATTTCACGTGTCCGACTGAAGCTATGGTGTAGATGGTGTGCTCCAAGTTAGGCTTGCCATAGATGTCCCAAACCTGGAAATAAATACTATCATTATCTTTACTGTTTACGAAACCGTTCTTCGTGTTATCTAAATGTTAAGCAGGTATGTATGAGAAATACAAGGGAAATAAATATCGGGCTGTTATTGAAAACTATAACATGACAGAAAATCTATAAAATCTAAATAAGTTAGCCGTAGTATATCCAGACGCAGAAAAGCATTAGCATCTCATAATCTACGTAACTTAACGTATCTCAAAAGAGTCCTCTCAGACGCAACAACCTAGCATTGTACCATTTTTATTTAAACAAGCGCCGCGCTGATAACAGCTAGACACAATAATGTTACGAGCTGGGTTTGGGATAAATAAAAAATACTACCAATTAAACACACGAATTAACTTTATTACTCACTAAACACTTATACACAATCGCAAAACACTACTGAACACTTTATCGCACTAGATATATCTTCGTATCTTTCGTTGTCTCGCTTAAAAGTGAACTGTCCAACTCCGTCCTCTGTCAGTCCTTTTATACCCCAAACACACAAAAGATATTCGAGAAAAATCCCTATTATTCAAGAAAGCATTCACAAAAAACATTTACTAAAAATAAACTTTAAGATAAAAGAACCAACAAGAAAGAAGTTACTTTACGTCGTCGGCATACGGTCGAAATTACAATGGCAACTGCCGTCAAAGCCGCGCGCCGACTAGTAGGTACCTGCTACGAGCAGTGGTGGCCCAGTGGTGGCGGCCCCGACTTACGAACAGTTGGTCGTGGGTTCGAACCCTGGCAGGCGCATTACTTTGTGTAATTTATTTCATCACCACTGCTCTCAAAACGCTAAAGGAAAACATCGTCAGGAAACCGGCATGTCTTAGAACCAAAAATTCGAAGATATGCGACATCTACCAATCCGCACTGGGCCCGCGAGGTGGATTATAGCCCATCCCTCTCCTAGAGAGGAGGCCTGAGTCCCTGCAGTGGGAACAATATAGGCTGATGATGATAATGACCTACTAGACTTTACGCGACTCTTTATACCTAAAGAGTTATTAGCGAGGTTTCCCGAAGATTCTTGATGACCGTCGTAACAATAATTATGTAATTAATTGTTCAAGTGTCGCAATGTCTCGCCAGTTTGGGTGAGGACATTAAAGGGGCAGGTTCCCGGTACGGACAAAACGGTACGGGTAGGTATAATACCCTTAAAGCACAGTACCCGTACAGGCATAATATCGAATCGGTACAGACCCGTACCGTAACCTGATTCATTATATCTTCACCCTTAGGGTCACAGGAAACCCAGGAAACGCTGAATGTTGCTAAAGTAACGAAGAGGAAAACTTTATTACTCAATTCATTATGTAGGTACCTAACTATGTAAATACCCCTCGTTGAGAGAGAATGTTTGTTTATGCATTTTTAAGTGTTTTTCTTCTTGTGTCTGAATATGATTGGATTTGGTGTCTACTTCTAGATAACTTTTGTTTATATTAGGAACTTTGGGAATATTGGGTCAAAGTTCGCAATTATAATAATGAAGTCAATAAAATTGATGATAACCCTGAAAATAGGATTCAGGCTGGTAGATTTCAGATGACTAGTTAATTAACTCATATTTGATGAAATTATACGTGAAAGAAGACAGTACCCTAGCATCTGTCATGTAAACCCAATGTACCCAATGTGTCATGTAATAATAATATTTATCTTTTAATTTAACAGGACAATAATTACTGGTCTAAAAGATAACATTGCAATTATCACGCAATGAGCTAATATTACAATAATTCGAGCACGTGATCAATAGGCGCGAGCTATCGGTGACCCAGTTGTTTATCTAATAGCTGATAACCCCTTGTTCAATGTTATTTACCTGCTAAATATTCAAATTATTTACTGCGAAATTCTTGAAAATTTTAGCTGTTTTTCGGTCCGAATATTGTAGATAAATTGTTGTTCGATAATTTTACATAGCTGTTAAAGTGCTAATAATGATTAAATAGAATTTTAGGAGCTCAGTAACGATAAGTCTTCGTAGTCTTTCGACTACAATCTGCACTTTTACTTTTGCAATAGCATAGGTGAACAAGATGCCTTCACCATGACCTTTTGGAATAACTAAAATACAGTTGGATGAATTGGTCTTATTTTTTTTTAAGTGTTACTTTGTTAGTCTTGTTTCTGAAGGTTTTGGCCAGCCAGCATCTTGGGAAAGTGGGGCTGGAGGACTCGGTGAACTACAGTAGGCACCACTCGTGACTCCGCACGTCCCACATCAGGGCAGCAGTCTCACACTCACCTTGATAGTCTTGTCCCTGGAGGCAGTAGCCAGCCAGGGCATCTCGGGGTGCCAGTCGCAGGCGAACACAGGTCCGGAGTGCGCGGTGAACTGCAGCAGGCATCGCTCGTGTCTCCGCACGTCCCACAGCTGGGCAGCAGTCCCACACTCACCTTGATAGTCTTGTCCCTGGAGGCAGTAGCCAGCCAGGGCATCTCGGGGTGCCAGTCGCAGGCGAACACAGGTCCGGAGTGCGCGGTGAACTGCAGCAGGCATCGCTCGTGTCTCCGCACGTCCCACAGCTGGGCAGCAGTCCCACACTCACCTTGATAGTCTTGTCCCTGGAGGCAGTAGCCAGCCAGGGCATCTCGGGGTGCCAGTCGCAGGCAAACACAGGTCCGGAGTGCGCGGTGAACTGCAGCAGGCATCGCTCGTGTCTCCGCACGTCCCACAGCTGGGCAGCAGTCTCACACTCACCTTGATAGTCTTGTCCCTGGAGGCAGTAGCCAGCCAGGGCATCTCGGGGTGCCAGTCGCAGGCGAACACAGGTCCGGAGTGCGCGGTGAACTGCAGCAGGCATCGCTCGTGTCTCCGCACGTCCCACAGCTGGGCAGCAGTCCCACACTCACCTTGATAGTCTTGTCCCTGGAGGCAGTAGCCAGCCAGGGCATCTCGGGGTGCCAGTCGCAGGCGAACACAGGTCCGGAGTGCGCGGTGAACTGCAGCAGGCATCGCTCGTGTCTCCGCACGTCCCACATCAGGGCAGCAGTCTCACACTCACCTTGATAGTCTTGTCCCTGGAGGCAGTAGCCAGCCAGGGCATCTCGGGGTGCCAGTCGCAGGCGAACACAGGTCCGGAGTGCGCGGTGAACTGCAGCAGGCATCGCTCGTGTCTCCGCACGTCCCACAGCTGGGCAGCAGTCCCACACTCACCTTGATAGTCTTGTCCCTGGAGGCAGTAGCCAGCCAGGGCATCTCGGGGTGCCAGTCGCAGGCGAACACAGGTCCGGAGTGCGCGGTGAACTGCAGCAGGCATCGCTCGTGTCTCCGCACGTCCCACAGCTGGGCAGCAGTCCCACACTCACCTTGATAGTCTTGTCCCTGGAGGCAGTAGCCAGCCAGGGCATCTCGGGGTGCCAGTCGCAGGCAATGCAAATAAAGTTTGAGTATTGAGTATTGAACACAGGTCCGGAGTGCGCGGTGAACTGCAGCAGGCATCGCTCGTGTCTCCGCACGTCCCACAGCTGGGCAGCAGTCCCACACTCACCTTGATAGTCTTGTCCCTGGAGGCAGTAGCCAGCCAGGGCATCTCGGGGTGCCAGTCGCAGGCGAACACAGGTCCGGAGTGCGCGGTGAACTGCAGCAGGCATCGCTCGTGTCTCCTCACGTCCCACAGCTGGACGTTGCCGTTCTCGGAGACGGCGGCGAACGTGTGCGCCTGGTGCGGGCTGAACTGGACGTCGCGGATCGATTCTGTGTTGCTGATGAAACATAATTATTAAAGAAGTCAAAATATCAACCTCAAATGTTTCTTTGGTTCTTCCTCCTTTCTTTGATAACACTTCGAATATGTGCTCCAGTCATTTGTCAATATAAAAACAAGTCATGGGGCGATACTAGAGGCGAATATACCCTCGTGTCAGCTAAATCAATGGACACACGTCACACGTCTCGTTGTTTGAGACTATAGCGCTTTTATTTACAGGGGCACCATATCTTGTACGGGTTCAAAAGACCCCCGAAAAATTTGGTACAGGGCCCTATTAGCAAACGCTACGCCACTGGGTGACAGTTGGTTGTTAGGTCAGTGCATAGCAGAAGTATGATTGCTTGTGATTATCTCACCTTATGAATGTCCTAGCAACTTCCTTCATGCGTAGATCAAAGCACTTCATCATGCCATCCTGAGAGCCAGAGATGAGGAGAGCTGGCTCTGTCAGATGGAAGCTAACCTGTATCCAAACAAATTATACTGTCAATTTTAATTTTAAAGAATTAGTTTTATGGTCCGAGGCAAATTGTTTGGCCCCTAGCACACGGCGTATTTTATACGCGCCGTAGATGCCAATTTTTGCATTTTCAAACGCGCGTAAAACATCGATACAAACGCACGTGTCAAGCGCGTTCGAAACTCGTTTGAAGCGCGTACAAAGGGTTGGATTGGGATGGCTGTATCTGTGCGTATACGCGCCGACGACGCGCGTTCCACGATCGCCCCGTGTGCTTAGGTTACAAGGTTGCGTTCAAATCTCGTTTGAAGCGCGTATACGCGCGTCATCAGTGCGTCGTCGGCGCCGTAGAAAATATGCCGTGTGCTACGGACCTTTGAGTTTCTGAGAACTATTTTGCTGCATTAAGGCCTCTGGACCAATTTTATTTAGGTAGAATCTGTAGCAATAATAATTTTATTTAAAGTATACTAAATAATTATCTCTTTTAAACTGTAACCTATTTGGGGTCATCACAGGTCATTGTGCTAAATACAGATATTATCAACAGAATTAATTACAAACACAATCTGTATGGTTATCAATATTGGCTTCATTTACCTTGTAATTTCTCAGAAGGAGCTATGAAGTCTGTATTTGTGCCCAGTTGTTGGCATTTGGCAATAGGCACCATCTACATGGGACTGTGGTAATACTATGTTACACTGCTTTTTTTAAATTCTTATATGGTGGGAAATTGTCAAATGATTCCTTCCGCTTTGGGCAGAGCTGTAGGGATTGTCAGACTTCTGCTGACTAAAAACCACCCATGTTCCTTCTTAGCCCTATGTGCCGAGGCTACAGTATCTCTTTCTAACAACCCGCAGCAAAAGGGTGTAATGTTACCTTGTTAACAGTTCTCTTATGGTCAGAGAACACATGTTCTTGCTTAGAGCGGCCGGACCTGCCCAGGTTCCACACCACAACTGCGCCATTGGTTGCTGCTGTTGCTAGGGTGTTTTCTATAACACACATAAATGGTGATACTTGTAATGTAGAAATCTTGTTAGATTATTGTTGTGTGGTAGCGATACAGACAAAATACTTCTAATTTATAATGATTTAGAACTTATTAGATAATGACAATTTTTTTAATTTTTAACTCCATAATAATAGAGATCATGAGTTCATACAGGCCTTTTCTGTTTATTTTTGCTAATACATAAATATAGTATCTTCACATTCAGTAATTAATTTATTAAAATGTAAAGGAGTGGTAAAATGGTTCAATGGGAACTTTACAACTACTCGCACAACATTGTATGTAAAAAACTCAGTAAAAACAAAGTCGAAAAGATTTATTCTTTTAAAAAATGATAGCTTAATAGTTTTTACCTTCAATAGTACTCCAGGCAACGTCAATAGAAGAGAAATTCAAATTCAAGTTTTTTCCAACCCTTAAATTACAAACTTCCGAAAATTCATTTTCGCCAATGGAAAACACTTTGAATACTGTAACAAAAATTAACATGTAACTTACCAGTCATAGCAAACCACTTGCATGAAGTGGTTTGCTATGACTGGTAAGTTTAATTGATTATTATTTATTTTATTTACCATTGCGCCCAGCTATGACTACTTGTGAGCAGTCTTTATTTAGAGCCAAAGCGTTCGCTGGCCCCTCCTGGGACACGCATATTGTGTTCGACGGTATCATTATCAATAAATTAAGTTTTTAACAAAACAATAATAAATTGTTACAAGATCAATTTAGCACACGATGCCTTTCAGCAACCATCACCAGAGGAAACATAGTTTGTGGCGTGTGAACAAAACATAGTTAACTAATTTAATACATATTTTTTCACAATAAAATAATTACAACAATCCAAATCGCTTGTTTATTTTGACTGAGTTTGTTTTTGAGGTTGCCTTGCACAACTTGACAGATTGGCTGCGGTTCAAATTGTACGATCCTTTACAAACGTGCCAACGCTACAAACTAGCTGTTCAAATTGAATGTTTACCATCGGTACACTTTCAATTTGAACCAGTCAATAGCCCTGTAATGTCACTTCTGTCAAAAATTATAACCTCGGAACTAAGCCGAAAGCACAGAACATAATATTAAACCCCTCTCGGAATTATTTATTTACGTACTGCGACATTTTTCATTGAATAATATCTAAATAATGGTGCAACAACACACAACATCTAAAAGCAAAATAAAAACAAGTCAATTGCTTTCCTTGACACTTGTCAAATTCGAATTTGACGTCTCCGCACACACTGTACTACCAAATTTTTGTGTGCGCCGTTGGTAGCGATCGATGACGTCAATCATGACGTCACACTGCTAAGAAGAGCTCATGTTTGTACAAAATAAACCGATTTTATGCACGAACACAGTACCAATAGCGCACATCGTACAATTTAAACCGCAGCCATTGTCATTCCAATTTGACAGTTACCGTATGCGGTTCGTTTCACGTTTAAGTGCAACACTGACTAGACAAATCCACTTCTAATAATTTCCCGTAATTGTTTAATATTTTGATACATTGAGATGCAGTAGGTGCATCTGCTGCATTGTGCATCGCGATCACATCAACAATCTGTAACAATTCCACATCACTTTATTTTAATTTGCTTTGATGTTATTGCAATCAATCAAAATAATGTGTTCCTGTTCAACGTTTTGAATCTGCGTAATCTGCGCTACACAAAACGTCAAAATGTCAGAACGCAGATGTCAAACGCAGGTTTTCTTTTTTCATGGATTTTTCGAAAAAACGCATTAGCTGCGAAAGGGTCGCGTAATTAATTGCTATGGTCTTTCGAACACAAAAAAATGTTAGTATGTGAAGTATAGTTCGAGGTTCATTCATAAATTTGGGACGATGGATGGTGGAGACAGGATTTTGGTGGCTGCGGGGTTGACAGCCGCTGTGGTGGTCGGAGCCTTCGTGCTGTGGGGTCCCGGTGGGGCTCCGAAGGTGCGCAAGAGACGTGGGCAGATCGCCGGGCTCCAGAACCTGGGCAGGACCTGCTTCCTCAACACGCTGCTGCAGGCGCTTGCAGCCTGTCCTGCTTTCATCGACTGGCTCAAAAAGTATGCTAAAGCAGACGGCCACAACAGTATGATCACTACATTGTATACAGTTATTGAAGGTAATTCTTTTTCTGATTAATTTCTTCAAAAGGAGTAAGTACTTAAAAGGTTTAAGTACTCCTAATAGGTCAGATTGAGATATTACAAAAAAGGTAGCATTATTTTTGTTATTAAAATAATAAAATGGGTATGAATATAACCTAGCACACTCTATACTAAATGATATTGGAATCACTAGTGATTATCAGCAGGAAAAAATAGTACTGTTTGAAATGTTTTTATTATGATGTAACTGGAGTTGTTATTCTTCATAATTAAATCCGCCTCTAAGACAACCCACTGACCAAGTTTTTTAAAAAGGTCCTGAGTTCTTTGTTCAATAAACTCAGCTACCTTAATAAATAAATATATACCTGTTGAGTTAAAGATTACTTAAGCCAGTCAAAACATAAATCACCTGCTTATTATATAATTTCATGGCTACCATACATAACCATGTAGTATAATTATATATTTAAAAAACAGCCATTGTTTTAGGCACAATGTAAAATATTCATAGAATAAGCTTGTAGCTCAAGCTGGGAATTGTAATATCATATTTCTTTTAGAGAGTACAATGAGTCAAGAGTACACCCATCTCGTATCTATCTATCTATATAAATAAAAAGAGAAGTCCTGACCGACTGACTGACTCATCAACGCCCAGCCCAAACCCGTGAACCTAGAAAGCTGAAATTTTGCACAGAGGTTCCCTTTATAATGTAGACAAGGAATAAGAAAGGGTTTTTCGAAATTCAACCACTAAGGTAGTTAAATAGGGGATGAAAGTTTGTATGGGAAATCGTAATTTTCACGCGGGCGAAGTCGCTGGCAAAAGCTAGTAAAAAATAAAATAAAAAATTGAGCCACAAGTCATTGCTACCTAAACTTTCCACCATCTATACTTTAATGGTTGTTACTTTTTGTGAATAATAAAAGTATTTGTTTAGCCAAAACATACCTTATCTTTATGATATAACTAGCTGATGCCCGCGACTTCGTTCACGTGGAAATGTTGATGTGTGACTGTCTCGTTGATCGAGTGACCTCAAGTGCAACTAAACTACTGAGAATGAGGTCCGGGGTTTGATTGCAAAGTGTTTTCGTAGTAGAGGCCACGGAGCGTGGTTTTCGTGCCCGGTCAATGGCGTTATTATATCTATAGACATAAAACGCCTATATTACATGACGCTTGAACATGCATTACTGGCGAAATGTGGGTTTACGATTAGGTACCTACACCACTGCCTAACTCTTTCGGGATTAAGGCGTAATGTTATTTTATATGTGAGACCGACTGACGGCTTGATCAAAATGTGAAGATGTGAGTAATGATTACAAAAGGCGTCCTTATGGGCGCTGTAATTATGAGCCTCAGCGACTTGAATCAAAATGAAATGGAGTTGAGACGACGATGGCTTAAAAACCGTAACCGTACCTTAACTTATTTCTCAAAATGTACAAACAAATGCCTTGTTCTTTGGTGGCGGCCCTCTTACACAACCACACTTAATCATTTATATTAACCTCTCAAATTAGGAAAACCGTGCATGGTAAGTTCATCTTCTGTTGGCACAGGATGGGAAAACTCATCGGAAAGTGGAATTTTCGCATCTACATCTAATTCCAGGCGACTGTCTCCTGTTTAAAGCAGCTTATTTGCAAAGTCATCTGCAGTTCCATGGCCAGTCGCAGATTTTTGGTGATGTTGCAAGTTGGGAAAAGATTCAGCGGCAATTTGTAAACGGAAAGTGCAATCTGGCCGTTTGTTAAGCAAAGTTGCAGCAATGCCCGAGGAAGCCACAGCTATAAGACGGCACGGTTGGCGTAGTGCCTCGGCGTTTGACTGTGGCGCTGCATGTCCTGTATTCGATTCCCGCACTGAACAAATATATTTACGTCGTGGGTCTTATCTAACTTTAATTAGGTTTTTATTTTAAAGTATTTACATCTGTTTTTCTTACTGTGTACCGGTCAATTTGTATTTGTTGACTGTTCACGACAAATATTAACACCGCAATTCAGAAAATGGTGTCAAATAAACACTGCCATCTGTCGAAGACGAAGTTAAACTGCCAAAATTTCATGCATGGTAAGCAAACACACACTACAGGGCTTAGGCTATGTAGTTTCCTACATGAATGGCGCGCGGAGTCACTACACTGGGCGACATGGAGAGAGTGACTGTCGCAACCCCGTGCAGGAAACAGTGGTGGTGTGCCCTCTTTGAGGACTGGCTTGAGAGGTGCCACGGCGCCCTCACCTTCCATCTGGCGCAGGTCCTCACCGGACACGGTTGTTTCGGGAGGTACCTGCACCGAACCGGGCTGAAGGAAACGCCCGGATCTTCTATCCTTGCAATGGTAGCAACCATTGCAAGGATCAGCCGGAGGACACGGTGGAGCACACCGCGGAGGCCTGCCCCGCTTGGGCGGAGCCCCGCTAAGGTTGAGCCCCGTCGTGTTCTCTTAGTGGCGATTGGCGGCGGCGACCTCTCGCGTCCGGCCCTGGTTCAAGCCATGGTGCGGGGCGAGAGGGAATGGGACGCCGTCGCCTCCTTCGGCGAAGCAGTGATGCTTGCGAAGGAGGTGGTGGAACGTAAGAGGGAGAGAAACTCTCGTCCCAGCTGCCGCGGGAGGCGCTCCGGTTGTCGGGGGCCACGACGGAGTAATGGGCTAGCTCGCCGTCCGTCCGTCTTATGACGATGACAGGCCGTGTCAACGGCGCGTTCGTGTTCCACGCGCGCCTCAAAGAGATGTCAGCAACATTTATTTATTACATTTAGTACAGCAACATGGAAAGGGCCCGCAAGGGCCGGGGCTGCGGGCTGTTCGAAAGAGATATTGCGGCCCCAGCACAAAGGGCAAAGAAGGAACATGGGTGGTTTTAGTCAGTAGAAGTCTGACATTCCCTACCGCTTTGCCCAGAGAGGGAGGAGTAATTTGATGATTTCCCACCCTCCAAAAAAAACCCTATGTAGATTTTCAAAGCAGCGTCATTTAAACAAATCAAGAGTTATTTTTGGTATCGTAACTGTTTGTAAAAGCCGATTTTAAAGTTATCTTGTGAACACATTTATTAATTAGTACCGTTTTGTTGCAATAGATGTCGTTGCATGTATGTTTCTTAACGATGATAAGTTATTCTTAAACACTTTAAATTCGTATATCTTTTGATAGAGAGCACCGATTACAATGAAACAAAAACTAAAACCCTAATCATATTAGTTTTAAAATGTACACGATAATACTATAATAATAAAGTAATACATCCAAGACACACATACACATACAAAAATTCTAAAAATGATTGTAACACAATAAAAGAAAACATTATTTTTTCTAAATAATATGTTCAATATACAGAAACTCTAAGTCTACAGATTTATAATATTATAATTAAAATTAATAGTGTAATAATACTAATCTACTCTGAATTGATTTGAAAACCGTATAGCATCAAAATAAAAACAAATGGAACAAAAAGTGAAAACCGACTGGGGATCGAACTCGCGAACATGTTTTAACATTTTTGGAAATCCTTCAACATTATAAAAAATCACAAAAAGTGGATACTGACTGTGACTTGAACTTGCGTACCTTTGTTTACAGGTAAGCCTCCGTACCGTTAGACTACGTACACCAGTGACAAATTGGTTGAAATAGATCTTCTATTTTATTATAGTATGACAGTTGACAGTTCGATTGTGGTTCGATACCGGAAATTTGAAATGCCGTAAGGGACTTCAGCTTTCTCTTGGATTTGCAACGCTCGCACCAGGCTCATAAAGTGAAAAATTGCACAGCACGCTCGATGTCCCTTGCGTTATTTCGTATTTCCAGTATCAAGCTGTAAAACAGTTGAGGATTATGGATAATGCAATACTGCTCACCCCCATAAGTTATTATGGGGATAATATATAGCCCATGTGTTATTCCGGACTATAATCTACCTCTGTGCCAAATTTCATTCAGATCCGATCAGCCGTTCTGGCGTGAAAGAGTAACAAACATCCATACATCCATCCTCACAAACATTCGCATTTATAATATTAGTAGGATATGAGTGATGCAATATTAGATGTCTATAATATACATACTATGAATATATGAACAAGTAATAAGAATAACTACCGGCCACAATCAATCATATTATTGCCTGAGTCAGGTTTAGAAAATTTACATTTAATTTTGTACATGTATAAAAATCTGGAAAATTGAGGTACTCGAGTGATTCTATTGGAAAGCTACCTTACAACAGAACTTTCTTTTAAAAGTATCCTGTGTCAACTAGGAACTTCTTTGGTGTAGCTTGCTAACTAATCATGCGCATATATATATATGAAATGCTGGTACTGTTAACAGCACTCAAATTATACACAAAGAAGCTATAATTAATACTACAAGACGTACGGCGATGCGCCACCGTTATATGGTGGACATCCCACCCATACGCACTAAACGGTTTGGGAATACTTTCATTGTGCGTACAGCTAAGGAGTGGAATTCCCTGCCAGAGTCTGTATTTCCTGATAGCTATAACCTAGGGGTCTTTAAGTCAAGAGTGAATAGGTTACTTCTAGGTAAGCGTGCTCCATCGTCGACCGCATCATCACTTTCCATCAGGTGAGATAGTGGTCAAACGCGAACCTATCAATAATAAAAAAAATAAATAAAAAAAATATGCTTTATTTCTCTTAGATTCAATGTCATCAATATTCATGTTAGAAATGTACTATTAAATAGTGTGATGTGCTAGTAATAAGTAAGTAATTGAAATAATTGCTTGGCCTTTACTTTGGCTTAATAATTTTACCAACTTCTCTTCTAATTCAAAATTCCTTATCGTCATCAGTTGTGAACGGCACCCACGAGTCAGCGCGCGGCACCCCAGTCTGCCCGCTCGGCGTGCTGCAGTCACTCCGTGCGGCCGGCTGGGTGGTGCCCGCAGACCAGCAGGATGCCCACGAGCTGCTCCATGTTCTACTGTCTTGTATCGAGGAGGAGACTACTAGCATGTCCAAGAAGGTTGGTCTTTATTGAAATCCTGGTTTTTATATTATATTTATTTGTGTGCGAGCGAAGGTCAATTTCTAGCCAAATAATCAACCGTTTTGATTAAAAAAAATACCCGTATGTTACAACAAAAATTGTGACAAGTACAAGCTTACTTGTACTTACTTACTTGTCTCAATTTATTTATAGTATACAGTTATTTATTTATTTATTTATAGCCTTCAATCAGACATGAAAATATTTTTATTTTCCGTAAATTTCGCTTTTTCTCCACTTTTGCGTGTCCGTTTGCCAGGTGGCAAAGGCCTCCTCCAATCTTCTCCATTCTGGTCTCTCTATGGTCACTCTACCCCATGTTGTTCCCGCTACTTGTCTGATGTCGTCGTCGACGACATCAGATAGTATACAGTACAGAAACAATAAAAGCCCACACTTCAACATTTATTTTGAAGTCCCATGTCCCTTCCCATCTCTTAATAGTAGTGATATTGTTTCCGTCCAGCCGGGCTGCCTATCCGACGCTCTGGGTCTGGGCGGCAGCCGTGCCTGGTCCGCGCTGGCATCCCCGGCATCCCCCCCCGCAGCCCTGCACCCGCTGCGCGCGGACTCCACCCCGCCGACGCCCTCCGGCCTGTCCGTGCGACCGGCCTCCGCCGCGCCCACTGATGAACCCGATCTTGTGGAGCCAGGTAACATTCTCATCTATTTAAATTAGCTAGAGAAACTGCGAGTGTTGGGTATGTAAACATATAATTTTGTTGTGATTGGACATGAATTGACTACACTTACCTGTTTGTTGAGTCATTTGAGCGAGAAATAGCAACCTGCAAGAGATGACACTTTCTCGTACATTTACCAATATCAATAAAAAAAAACCTAATTAGTCCGTCAGATAGATTTCCAAAATTTTATTTTTTTATTTTTCACTTAAGTAAACCAAAAATGAAGACGATACAGTGCTTCGACAACTCGTGTGACGACACATGTCAGTACATTTTTTACCTACAAGTGACGTCACAAGCCCCCACTCGTAATCTTTGACGCGTTTTATCTTCGTCAATTTTTATTAATCTGGTAAAACAGAAACACGTATCTAATATTTTTAGATAATCTAACTGATGGACTAAACAAAATCATATTTTTTTTAAGTCAGTTGAATCCCCTATTGGAATTGTGTGTACACCCACATAATTATAATGATATTGGATGTCCCTCAGAACCAATAATGGAAGCTCCTCGCCTTACGAAGGGCGTCTCCCGGTCGCTGTGCCACCTGAGCTCGGTGGGGCGGCGCTGGCACACGCCGGCAGCCGCCCGCCCTCCACCAGCGCCACCATTCCGCGGGACGTTGGCCTCCAGGTTGCAGTGCACCGTGTGCTCACATAAGGTACGATCAATAGTTAGCTATATTTCCCTGTCCTAGAACCAAGAAGACATGTGACATCTACCTGCACTGGGCCCGCGTGGTGGATTATAGCCCATTCCTTCTTATAGAGAGGAGGCTTGTGTCCCAGCAGTCGGAACAGTTTACATTAATGATGATACGTACCTGCTGTTACCTGATTATCTCCATGGCGTGTCAATGAAAGCCTTGCAAACTGTTTGTTAATGAAAGAGGTTTAAGCTGTGCGGTTCATTTGTTTGGCAAGCACGCAACAGTGCGTTTTTTTTTATTATTATTATTTTTTTAAACGTTGCCCCACACTAGGAATTTCTCCTGTATCGTGGGTGCGTTCACAAACATATAAACTCACATACACAAATACCCAGACCCGAAACAACTATCTGCAGGTCATACAAATATTTGTTCCGTGCGGGGATCGAACCCGCGACACGCAACGCAGCAGTCCAATTGCTTAGCCACTGCGTCAACCGTGCCGTTATCAAAGTCAAAGTTCATTTATTTGTCAGAAACATGAGTATACACACAAGGCATGTAAGATGTTAAGTACATTAGAAAGGATCACAGTCATGTTTTACCTTTACGGCGTACAAATTATATTTATATATATATTTATCGCGGCCGTATGCGTGTTGCAACTCCCTGGATACATTCATTCATAATTCACTCGTAGATAAGGGTGCGTTCAAGTATCATGTAACGAATTTGAGGGTGAGGGGGGTTTTGCAAAACGTTACGATGCGTTACAGGGGCGGGAGGGGGTGGTTTGAACTACGCGTTATTACCTAACATTGTTGTTTTACGCATTTTTAAAATGTTTTTTTTTTTTTTTGTTCAAATGGTCACTGGTTACGTAAAGTTTAACTAAGAGGCAGAAGGGGGTACAGAAAAATGTTACAGCGCGTTACATGGGGCAAATATCCAAAAATTGCGTTACGTAATATTTGAACGCTCCCTATAACGCTTAGCTTAGATTTCAGTATTTCTTAGCAAATACGCGTGGGTCCTACAAATGTAAATATGTGTTGTTCCTACAGAGTCCGATCCGGTACGACAAGTTCGACAGCATCTCTTTGTCGATGACAAACGCCAGTGTTGGACTCACCGCATCCTTCAGCCTCTCTGGTGAGTACACAAATACTAATGCTTTTGTAATCACACCGGTAATTATTGATATAGAGTGGTAAAGTGGTTTGAGTGTTTATTTTCTGCCTTCCAAAGTTCACATTTAGGGAGTTCAATATAAGAGGAGTCTGTCCATTAAGGTGAAGGCGACAAGGTAGCTCGCGTTGTTCGAATTTTCTTAGTAATTTCCCGCTCAGTGTCACGTCGTATCATCACTATCACTACATAGTTGACTGGCCTGTTGGTCTAGTGGTTAGTGACCCTAACTGCTATGCCGGAGGTCGTGGGTTCGATTCCCACCCAGGACAAATGTTTGTGTGATGAGCACGATCATTTGTTCTGTGTCTGGGTGTAATTTATCTATAATATGTATGTATTTAGAAATATATAAGTATGTTTATCAGTTGTCTAGTACCCATAACACAAGCTCTGCTTAGCTTGGGACTAGATGGCGTTGTGTGATAGTTGTGGAATATTATTATTATTATTATTATTATAGTATAAAACAAAGTCGCTTCCCGCTGTCTGTCCCTATGTATGCTTAGATCTTTATAAGTATGCAGTGGATTTTGATGCGGGTTTTTTTTATTAATACCTAGATGGAGTGATTCAAGAGGAAGGTTTTAGTATCTTTTTTGCACCCGTGCGAAGCCGGGGCGGGTCACTAGTGTTAAATAAAATGGGATTCGCGGCAATAAATTGGCCGCGAATTGACACTAACCGGCAAATTGCAAAAACCGTAAGAAAATTCGAATTTTGTGGGCTACCTTGTCGCATCAACCTTAACCTAAACAGAGTTCATACGCGGCTCCCCTACAGTAAACTATCTGCCATTAAGGTTGCACAAGCCAGTCTACCATACTACGTTTGTACGGAACAAACGTAGTATGGTGATTAATCCTCTGGTTGACGGTGTTGGTTCAAAATTAAAAATTGTATCAACTGGTCTTGTCATTATCTAGGCCTCTATGGAAGCAGAATTGGAAAAAAAAATATTGGTTTGGAAGTTATGAGCGTCGGAACTTTCATATTTTAGCACTAATTTTAACCATCTTTGGGCGTAAATAAGTTACGTATATATGTAGTACGAAAATGAAAAAAGTGAAACCATACAGGCATAGATTAGATAATAAAGAATTCAAATAATTTTATTTTGAACAGATACATTCAATGGATTTTTCATGGTATCCATACTACCAAAGGTCTGCATAGAAACAATCGCGCGCCCGTTTTAGTTGTGTCTCTTTCGCTCTATGCATTTCACTCGTGATGTCGGATGAAATAGCATGCATTTTAGCCCCGCCCACCAACTAGTTCGTGCTGTTGGCTTGTTTACCCTTAACGACCTCTCTTCATGTTAAGTTTATTGAGATACAGATAACTAAACTAACATTAGAGAACTGAGTGGCAGAAACAAACCAGATTGTCCCACTCTGCTCCACCAATCGGTGGAACGACGATCTTCATAGGATGGCTGAATAAGAGTAGTATAAGATTTTGGGGGTATGAGGAACAGGGTGTAAAGTTCCTCATCCCCCGTTGAAAAGGGAGGATCCTCCGACCGGACGGGTGTTGTGTCCGGCGGGCTAACTGCCCGACATAATATGTAAGTCGAGAACTCCTTTATAGGCTTATGTCGTGGATAATGTTGATAGCCCGATGTAGGATTTCTGTCGATCGTTGTTAGTACGCAGGTGTTGCGATCGCCACAAGATCAAGCCATTATAAAATGCAACTAGGAGAATGGGAGACAAGTGTTATCCATAAGCGGAGTTGAACTTTCTGTTCTATCAAACAATAGCCACTTTCTACAAATACTTGTAGCCTTATTCTGGGGGGTCTTATACTTGTAGCCAGTCTCGAATACAAAGATAAACCTAGCCATCACAAATAACACATTAACGAAGCGGGTCAACTATGTTACAATAAAATTGTTGAAACCAAGTATTAGGGCACACGCGAGAAAGTAATAACTTAGTTCCATCGTTATCGAAGCGATAAGTAGCTCTATGTAATAAACGCATGATAAAAAATCACTTTTCGTTAATCTATAACAACTATGTTTTCGCCAGCAACTATTAATTAATATATTATCAGTCTACGTTCAATAAACTCATAATTCGTACACACGACCGTACGTCTGTGGTAACACTTTTTCTTGAGCTGGCCTATCGTGGGATGGAGTTTCGATAGACTAAAAGGTCAGGTTATACAAGTTTTGTTACCATTTACGTGCGGTTTTCTGTACCTGTGTATATGACTGTAAATGTTGTTTGTTGTACAACATTGTGTAAACATGAGCTGACTAAAATTGTAGAACAAAACAATCCTAAATTTACAAAAACCTTTGTTGTGTTCATGCATTTGTTTCTTGATTTCGAGCCTACTTTGATCGCTCATACGAAACTTTAATCCAAAGGTTTGAATGTTTAAGCTACTTTGAACTGCCGTGAATTGCTCCACGTTAGAATATTTTTTTTACATGTTGATCTTGGGTTTTTGATCTCGAACATAAATGCAAATGTGGGGACTTGCGTGTCATACTTGACCCCTTGTCGAACTTGACACCTTCGCTTTTATTGCATGACCATGATCAGCTGTACTTGACCAGCTCAACTTCGATAAGTATGGACAGTGCCTAATATCCAGGGTTACCTCGGTCCCCCCAGGCCTGCTCCGCGCGTTCACAGCGCCGGAGATGGTGAAGGGCGTGCGCTGCAGCAAGTGTTGCCCCGAGCCCAGCGAGCCGCCCGCGCACTCCGCGCCGCCCACTGCGTACACCAAGCATATACGTACCGTCAGCTTCGGGAAGGTACGATACAATACTCTTATTTACTACTATACTTCTTCAATACACTCATTCATTTTATCTTCAATAGTTATGTGACTTCTTATTCAAAACAGGTTTTATTGAATTACGATAATTTGAAGTACATTGAAGGTTGCGGTATTTCGCTGGGTGCGAGACACGGGACTGGTCATTGTGGTGACACTTTCGGCTGAAATGATGAAAGTTTTCTGTAAATAGGGGATCGGACAAAAAAACTAATTAGTCCGTCAGATAGATTTCCAAAAATTATTGGACACGTATTTTTTCTTTTTTCACGTAAACTTAAAATGAAGACGATACAGTGCTTCGAAAACTCGTGTGACGTCATATGATAGTACATTTTGACGACACAAGTGACGTTTCAAGCCCCACTCCAAGATCTTTGACGCGTTTTATCTTCGTATTTTTTTATTGATTTGATAAAACAAAAAACACTTATTCAATATTTTTCGATAATCTAACTTACGGACTAAACAGAATCTTATTATTTTGACCCAGTCCGATCCCCTATTATGGAGTATTAGGTTTAACATCTGTTAGTTCTGACGTTGTGTATCGTTACAGCTACCGTGCTGCCTGTGCCTGCACATCGGTCGCGTGGAGTGGCTCGGCGGAGCGCTGAACAAGCGCGGCGAGTTCGTGGCCTTCCCCGAGACTCTGTCCATGGCGCCCTACACCGCTGTGCAGCAACCAAAGGTACTCCTCATCATGGTTGTCAGAATTTAGTACCTGGATTAATTGAGCAGATGTAATAGAAAGTTCTGGACCGAAGATGTCCTTAAAACATCGCTTTATCGACTGGTATTCGAGGTAACATAAAATATTAGAGAAAAGAAAACAATTACAATCGGAGCTATTAAAATACAAGGCAGAAGGCATAAAAGCAATAATTAAGTACGATAAATTAATAATTTTGAAGGAGCATAAATCCAATTCAAACCAGAGTGACCAACAACAACCAAAGAAACGAAATTTCCATACTTCTCCGAACCAAGATGGAACATTACAGGAAAATCAAGCATTAAAGAAAAACAAAATAACAGCTTTTATGAGACCAAGACAAGCCTCCGAACACCCCACAAAGAATGTGACTCCAACATCCAGTTTCTAGCAATCAACAGAGACCCCTCTACCATCTCAAAACCCAACTCGGCTAGTCACCGCGGGGGAGAAAATCGTAACCGATTTTTCTCTTGACTATAACCCTCCTACAAAAGAAGAAAACAGTATAAACATAAAGAAAAATAAATACAACCTCTACATTGGCACATATAATGTGAGAACGCTGTCAAGCCCGGAAAAACTAATAGAACTTACAAACGCGCTTAAGAATATTAAATATGATATCATTGGATTGTCAGAAGTGAGAAGATTGGGCTGTGGTGTGGACGAATACGACGACTTCATTTTATGCTACAACGGACAGACAAAAGGGAGATATGGAGTCGGATTTCTCGTTAAAAAGTATCTAAAAACTTGCATTAAGAGCTTTAAAGGTTTGTCCGATCGAGTTGCACTTCTAGATATCGATATAAATGATCTACAAATCACTATTATTCAAGTATATGCACCTACCGAAGAGTCCGAAGAACCAGAAATAAAAATATTCTACGACACTCTACAAAATGCCCATGCAGTTTCAACAAGATCTGTTATAGTTATGGGTGATTTTAATGCGAAAGTAGGAAAGAACAACTCCGAAGAAAATAAAATTCTTGGAAAATTTGGTGTAGGAAAGAGAAGCCCTAGAGGTGAACAATTAATTCACTTTGCCCAAGAACATAACTTATCCATTATGAACACTTTTTTCAAGAAAAAGTATAGTCGAAAATGGACGTGGAAATCTCCTGACCAGTCAACCAAGAATGAAATAGATTATATACTTACAAATTTTCCTAACCGGTTTCAAGATGTGCATGTTTTAAATAATATCATGTTCTCATCTGATCACAGAATGGTTAGATCAAAAATATCATTTACATCAGCGAAGAAGAGTCGACTAAAATACAGAACTCCTTTATGCACTCTAAAAAACCAAAATGAAGAGAGTTATTTCCTAGAGAAACTAAATATAATTTTAAAGTCTATACAACCAGAAGAAACATACACAGTTCAAAGCCTATACAATAAAATGGAAAAATGCCTATTGGAAAGTATGGAAATGGATAATCAAAGAGAAAAATGCAAATTGCACAACATTCTTTCTGAGGAATCATTATGTCTTATCCAACAACGTCGCAACCTACAAAATCTCAAACCTAAAAGCCGCGAAGATAGAAAAAAACTCAGCTATATCTATAAAATCACAAACAAAAATATCAGAAAAGACTATAAGAACTATAGATTAAACACAATAGAAAAATATTTAAAGACTAGCGGGAGCTGCAAACGCGCATACAAAGAACTCCGTTCACACAAAACTTGGATACCAAGCCTATTAGAAAACTCTACCCCATCAACTAATAGAGAAAACATCCTACAAATAGCAACAAAGTTCTACGCAAATCTCTACGACCATAAAGATTCTGGAAACCTTGAGAGCATATCCTTTCACTCTCACTCCCAAGACCAAACAAACATCGATTGGAACGAAGCCGAAATAGATAGAGAAATAAGAAGACTTAAACCAGACAAGAGTCCAGGACCAGACGGTGTACCAAATGAGGCACTAAAACTAGCAGGACCACTGCTGACGCCCATGATAACCTATTTATTCAACATGATAAATAAAGAGCAGCAAGTTCCCGAACAATGGACCAAATCTAATATTATATTATTGTACAAGAAAGGGGATCCAAAGGACATTGGAAATTATCGACCCATCAGCTTACTGCCCAGCCTCTACAAACTCTTCTCTCAATGTATTTTAAGCCGAATATCTACAAAAATCGATGAAAATCAACCGGTTGAACAAGCAGGTTTTCGTAGAGGTTATTCGACCGTCGACCATATTCAAACCTTGGAGAGCATAATAGAGAAATATAAGGAATTCCAAAGGCCTCTCTACTTGGCCTTTATTGATTACCAAAAAGCGTTTGACTCTATCTCACACAATTCAATATGGGAAGCGTTGAAGGCAAACAATATAGACGAGACCTATTGTAATATAATAAAAAATATCTATGAGAGAAGTACAAGTAGAGTTAGCCTGGAAACAAGTGGCCCAGAAATAAGAATCAAAAGGGGCGTAAAACAAGGCGATCCCTTATCACCAAAGCTCTTCATTGCCGTGCTAGAGACGGTATTTAAAAAACTTCGCTGGAAGAATCTCGGAATTCTAGTAAACAATGAATATCTCAATCATTTACGTTTTGCTGACGATATAATACTATTCTCAGAATCAAGTTCGCAACTGGAAGAAATGGTACAAAGTCTACAGAAAGAAAGCGCTCGCGTAGGTCTTCAAATGAACTTGCTAAAAACTAATCTGATGACCAACTCAGTTAAAAAACCAATAAAGGTGGGAACCATAGACCTAGAATATGTAGAGACGTACACATACCTCGGGAAACAAGTTTCATTCCACCAGAACAACAACCTAGAAGAAATTACTAGAAGAATAAATATATCATGGCAAAAATACTGGGCTCATAGAGAAATACTGAAAGGAGATATGCCGCTTTCTATGAAAAAAAAAGTAATGGACAGTTGTATCCTTCCTTGCCTAACTTATGGCTCACAAACTTGGACATTCACAAAAACTATAAAGGAAAAAGTCAGAATATGTCAAGCCGCCATGGAACGATCCATCTTAGGGCTCCGAAAGAGAGATAAAGTTCGCCATACCAAGATAAGAGCGAGAACAAAACAGATCGATTTCCTATGCCACTCGATGAAACTGAAATGGAAATGGGCAGGGCATCTAGCCAGAATAAAGGACGCTCGATGGACGAGTCGCGTCGTGGTATGGAAAGGCCCCAAGGGAAAAAGAAAAAGAGGGAGGCCATCCAGACGATGGATCGACGACATCAAAGAAATAGCAGGCGACGACTGGCAAACAAAGGCGAGAGAAAGAAAGCAATGGCTAAAAATGGAGGAGGCCTTTACCCTGCAGAGGGGTTCTCAGTAAATTAGAATAATTATAATATAATAAAAATTAAAAAGTAAATAATAAAATAATAGTATCATTTAAATTAATAAAAATTAAATTAAGAATTATATATTATTGAAATGCATAAAAATTGTTATTATAGTAAATTATTAAATAATAGAATCATTTAAATAATCAAATCAAAATAAAAATTAAATTAATTTAAGAATGATATCCATAATGTATAAAAATTGTCATTATTATTGTTGCATGGAAATAATTTGTAAAACTGCATGTTATTGAGAAATAATAAAAGGCTTATTATTATATTATTATTATTATTATTCGAGGTAAACCGGCTGTAGCAAAATTATGAGTATTTTACCAGGCATGCCTGTTTTAATTTTACGACCAAATTACTCGGGGTCTAAAATGGCTACTTTAGCAGATCATAATATGAATTGCGTTAAAAAGCGTAAAATAAACTTTTTATAAATTGTTACTGCGTCTGTGACCATTTAAGAAAATATAGGTCCTGTATCATAATAGGAAAATAAAATTAATTGCGTTAAAATTCGTAAAATTACACGATTTTTCGTAAATCTAGTTGCCAGAAGTTCGGACTTCTGATTACCCGTAACAATTGTTAAACCGACAAAGAGACCAACGGTTTAACATGTTATTCGAAACACGATGGGTCTCAGTATGTAATGGATGATCACCCACCGAAAACCCCATCACAAATTTGACCTCCACAACCCGATTAATACTGGGTAAGACTGGTTGTCAGTCTTTCAGGTCACTGACTACACCGTCTGTCAAAGATTTATGTACGAAAACCCCATCACAAATAAACCAAACTTGAAACTTATTTTTTTTTTGAGCGGGTGGAAAACCATCAAATAGCTTGTCCCGCTCTTGGGCAGAGCGAAAGGGAGTCTCAGACTTCTACTGACTAAAAACCAGCCATGTTCCTTCTTAACATAAGGTTCACCTTTGCTTGTTCTCCAGCAGATGGACCTGGTGTCGCTGGTGGGGTCAGGTCGGCTGCGGTGCGGGCTGAGTGCAGCCAACGCGGACAGCGCGGGGGAGGGGGGGGCGCTGTACCGACTTACTGGGGTTGTGGTGCATGTGGGGGGACCCAGGTCTGGACACTTCGCTACCTACCGCCGGGGGAACGGCTTCGAGGCCAGGAGGTACCCATACAACTACTTTACCTCAACAATTACTATAATTTTTTTCGAATAAAGTTAGAGCTCCAACTCATCTTGTGCAATCAAATCATGATTATTTATCACCAAATTGTAACACAGTTCTTAGACAATGTTACTAATTTTGTTTTGACAATGGTTCGTTTATCGAGCTGTGATAACACTGTTTTCAATCCTGTGTCTTGTGGTTAGAACAATACTGTACTTATGTTTATGGTCATCTTAAAGTTCCCCTTATGCCACCAATATAGAGTATAAAATGCATGAACATAACATCTGTCCCTCAGATGGTGGTACACATCAGACACGCTAGTCCACGAGGTGTCTCTCCAGGAAGTGCTGCGTTGTTCCGCCTACATGTTGTTCTACGAGCGCGTGCGGGATACAGCCATGTCGGCCTCCACCAACTCGCACTTCTAGACCCGGACCATAACACTGTCCCTCAGATGGTGGTACACATCAGACACGCTAGTCCACGAGGTGTCTCTCCAGGAAGTGCTGCGTTGTTCCGCCTACATGTTGTTCTACGAGCGCGTGCGGGATACAGCCATGTCGGCCTCCACCAACTCGCACTTCTAGACCCGGACCATAACACTGTCCCTCAGATGGTGGTACACATCAGACACGCTAGTCCACGAGGTGTCTCTCCAGGAAGTGCTGCGCTGTGCCGCCTACATGTTGTTCTACGAGCGCGTGCGGGATACAGCCATGTCGGCCTCCACCAACTCGCACTTCTAGACCCGGACCATAACACTGTCCCTCAGATGGTGGTACACATCAGACACGCTGGTGCACGAGGTGTCCCTCCAGGAAGTGCTGCGCTGTGCCGCCTACATGTTGTTCTACGAGCGCGTGCGGGATACAGCCATGTCGGCCTCCACCAACTCGCACTTCTAGACCCGGACCATAACACTGTCCCTCAGATGGTGGTACACATCAGACACGCTGGTGCACGAGGTGTCCCTCCAGGAAGTGCTGCGCTGTGCCGCCTACATGTTGTTCTACGAGCGCGTGCGGGATACAGCCATGTCGGCCTCCACCAACTCGCACTTCTAGACCCGGACCATAACACTGTCCCTCAGATGGTGGTACACATCAGACACGCTGGTGCACGAGGTGTCCCTCCAGGAAGTGCTGCGCTGTGCCGCCTACATGTTGTTCTACGAGCGCGTGCGGGATACAGCCATGTCGGCCTCCACCAACTCGGACTTCTAGACCCGGACCATAACACTGTCCCTCAGATGGTGGTACACATCAGACACGCTGGTGCACGAGGTGTCCCTCCAGGAAGTGCTGCGCTGTGCCGCCTACATGTTGTTCTACGAGCGCGTGCGGGATACAGCCATGTCGGCCTCCACCAACTCGCACTTCTAGACCCGGACCATAACACTGTCCCTCAGATGGTGGTACACATCAGACACGCTGGTGCACGAGGTGTCCCTCCAGGAAGTGCTGCGCTGTGCCGCCTACATGTTGTTCTACGAGCGCGTGCGGGATACAGCCATGTCGGCCTCCACCAACTCGCACTTCTAGACCCGGACCATAACACTGTCCCTCAGATGGTGGTACACATCAGACACGCTGGTGCACGAGGTGTCCCTCCAGGAAGTGCTGCGCTGTGCCGCCTACATGTTGTTCTACGAGCGCGTGCGGGATACAGCCATGTCGGCCTCCACCAACTCGCACTTCTAGACCCGGACCATAACACTGTCCCTCAGATGGTGGTACACATCAGACACGCTGGTGCACGAGGTGTCCCTCCAGGAAGTGCTGCGCTGTGCCGCCTACATGTTGTTCTACGAGCGCGTGCGGGATACAGCCATGTCGGCCTCCACCAACTCGGACTTCTAGACCCGGACCATAACACTGTCCCTCAGATGGTGGTACACATCAGACACGCTGGTGCACGAGGTGTCCCTCCAGGAAGTGCTGCGCTGTGCCGCCTACATGTTGTTCTACGAGCGCGTGCGGGATACAGCCATGTCGGCCTCCACCAACTCGCACTTCTAGACCCGGACCATAACACTGTCCCTCAGATGGTGGTACACATCAGACACGCTGGTGCACGAGGTGTCCCTCCAGGAAGTGCTGCGCTGTGCCGCCTACATGTTGTTCTACGAGCGCGTGCGGGATACAGCCATGTCGGCCTCCACCAACTCGCACTTCTAGACCCGGACCATAACACTGTCCCTCAGATGGTGGTACACATCAGACACGCTGGTGCACGAGGTGTCCCTCCAGGAAGTGCTGCGCTGTGCCGCCTACATGTTGTTCTACGAGCGCGTGCGGGATACAGCCATGTCGGCCTCCACCAACTCGCACTTCTAGACCCGGACCATAACACTGTCCCTCAGATGGTGGTACACATCAGACACGCTGGTGCACGAGGTGTCCCTCCAGGAAGTGCTGCGCTGTGCCGCCTACATGTTGTTCTACGAGCGCGTGCGGGATACAGCCATGTCGGCCTCCACCAACTCGCACTTCTAGACCCGGACCATAACACTGTCCCTCAGATGGTGGTACACATCAGACACGCTGGTGCACGAGGTGTCCCTCCAGGAAGTGCTGCGCTGTGCCGCCTACATGTTGTTCTACGAGCGCGTGCGGGATACAGCCATGTCGGCCTCCACCAACTCGCACTTCTAGACCCGGACCATAACACTGTCCCTCAGATGGTGGTACACATCAGACACGCTGGTGCACGAGGTGTCCCTCCAGGAAGTGCTGCGCTGTGCCGCCTACATGTTGTTCTACGAGCGCGTGCGGGATACAGCCATGTCGGCCTCCACCAACTCGCACTTCTAGACCCGGACCATAACACTGTCCCTCAGATGGTGGTACACATCAGACACGCTGGTGCACGAGGTGTCCCTCCAGGAAGTGCTGCGCTGTGCCGCCTACATGTTGTTCTACGAGCGCGTGCGGGATACAGCCATGTCGGCCTCCACCAACTCGCACTTCTAGACCCGGCCAGGGTTATCACTGGAGACTATATCCAACTTAGCGCCCGGATTATACGTCCATTGTAAGCAGGGGTTATTATCATCATGCGGACAAAACCGGCGGTTATGTGATCTCGCGTATTAAGGTTTTTCGCTTTTGAGAAAATATAGTTTCACTGCCAAAGTTAATGAATAGTATATTAGGCCACATGTGACTCTATTGAATTCCATACGATGCTGGGACATCTCAAGGTCAAAGAATATGTCTGGGAGCATACCAAACTGTTTTGTTAAAACACGAAAACTACGCGGATGTAGATCCAGTTTAGACTGACGATAGGGTGGGGAGGAACAAATATGACCAATTAACAGGAGTGGGGATTGTTCCAAAAGGAATCCTCCTCTTGCCCGCTGTAGTTTTAATTTTAACATAGGCTCAATATGAATAAAAAATACATGTTTGCTTACATACCAAATATTTGTATTTGCAACTATAATTTCTCAAAAGGTATAAACACCAGTTAAACATCATCATTAGCGTTGAAATCCCCAAAAAAATCGAA
This sequence comes from Diarsia mendica, assembly GCA_949316265.1. Classification (NCBI taxonomy): domain Eukaryota; kingdom Metazoa; phylum Arthropoda; class Insecta; order Lepidoptera; family Noctuidae; genus Diarsia; species Diarsia mendica. The sequence continues at coordinate 24,430,180 of OX438899.1, forward strand.
TTCGAACTATCAAATAAAGTTTAAAATTATAAATTTTGGCTGTGTCACCTTATCAATTGTACAAAATTCACTCACACACTATTAATTACTACTAATTCAAAACGCTCATTTTTGCATTCAATCAGTATTACTTTTAAGTCTGTTTTTTGACATTTAAATGTTTAACGTACACTGGCGAATCTGTTGAAAAAAGGCTTCAATTTTGGCTCTAAGCCTTGAAACTAAATATTTTTCTTTAATCGTTATATTTATTTAAAAAACGATCCAACTTATGTCAGTGTGCAATATTAAAACTTTTTCAAAATTCTAAAATTAGATACATTCTCTTGCATAATAATCTACATATCGTAAAGGTCTCGTGTTAGCTTTGGACTCACACGTAGTGTGCTGGGTAATTCCTATTGTAGCCATACATGTCATGACAATTATAATAAGATTCACGTAGCTCTCGAAATTGGCTATTTGACTACTGTTAAAAATTCACGAAAATGTGGTTATTTCCAAAAACTAACAGAAATAACACGATTTGTGAAAAAAGTAATAAAATCGATTAAAAATGGAGTAGAAAGTGCCCCACCAAAAACTTCTAAAGCGTGTTTAGAAGTTTTTGGTGGGGCACTTTCTATCCTTGTCGCGCGAAACGGCCATTTGTACTACGTAACTATGGCGATATGAAATATGACGTAATTTTTTTGTAGCGCTGGTTTTGTCTTTTTTTGATCGATTTTATTTCCTTTTTCACGCATCGTGTTATTTTTGTTAGATCTTTGAAAAAACATAACATTTTCGTGAATTTTTTACAATAGTCAAATAGCCAATTGGTTAGTCAGAACTCAGAACGAATACAATGGCTGGAATTATATCTGTAACTGTAGCGGGGTTTGATTTTGACAAATAATTACCGGTACCTACATTCCTTCCAGTTGCTTCTTTTATGACTCAATTCTCATTGGAGTCCATTTGTGCGCTCTCAATAGTCTTCACATGTCCGGCGCGCACTTGCCACTCGAAATTCAACTCTGTGTGTGTTCACGTATACTCTGTGTGTTAGATCCCGGCACGCTACGTTCCTAGCCTAGTTATCTTTAGGTAGAGTCTATTTTTCCACTCGCCCGATGTCTTCAACGGTCTATCTTTTACCTTTTCGTACAAATCTACACAAGTTAGCGTTTGATCTTTAGAAGGCACCCTCTTCATCGGAACACTTTTTAAAATCTGGGTGTAATGTAGGAGCTTACTTACATATATAATATCAGTGGTTTATACTACTGATTAAATGAAATATTTGACTGTGTACCTAGTTAAGTTGTTTACTAAATAAATAAGGGGGGAGTTCGGCATGTATCTTCTGACCTGCCATAAGGGTTGCAAGTTATATCTTGTGCTGAAAGTTGTAGAGTTGTAAATCAAAGTTATGTCACTGCCTGGTACCGACACGTTCTTATAACAACACTAGTGTATCAAACAATGCAGTAGAAATAGATCTGTAGTAACTACTTATATAACTTGTGTTGTATTCTCGTACTAGCCGACCAAGATTTTAAACCATAACTCCTCTTTATATATGTCTGCAAATAATAAACGAAATGCAAAAACCGCTTTTGCTGCATATGACATAAAGGCGCTGTCAATATTACTTTGTTAGTATGAATTTGAGGTTGTTCCCTATGCGTATGAAGTTAATGTGCATATTCCTATTGAAGCGTGATTACGTTTCATGGAAATTTAAAGAAGTCTTGGTCGTCTAGTATGGTATAGTCTCGAAAATAGTGTGCCATGACTTTGAGTGATATTTTAGCTTTCGCTTCTCTCTGTGTACTTGATATGTAGTACAATATTTTATTTATGTCGGTCAACTGACTTGCCAGAATTTGGTTCCCAGATGGTTGTCAACTCTATTTAAATTGAAATAAGGTCGAAATTAAATTTGATAAAGGTTGTAGAGCAATAATGAAATGTAATAGGCATTTTGAACCTTATTTCGATGTTTATGAAGACTATTCTGATTCGTCAAATTTTAACAGGTCTATGTCTAGGTATTTGAAAGATTAACTTGTGTGTAAGCAAATTAAAATGTATTGGTAGCCGATCCAAAGTTATTTATAATAAACGATTGACTATAAACTTTGTGAATTTACTGTAATTACATTTAAATTACAGTATTTGTCGTCCAATCCTGTATTTGATGTACCTTAGATGTATATCACGAATTACTATGCATTTTATCTTTAAGCGGCAGGTCACAATACTAACGTTAACATTATAGCCTTAAATTTGCAAAGATCGTACCATATAGTTCGGTCTACCCACCTGAGAAAAGGGCGTCAAAGCCCGCGCCCTAACTAAGGCGAACGTCGCGTGAATACGCGATTGCTGCGTTTACTTTGTCCAACGAACCCGAACGAAGAGGGCGCCTTCCAGTTTTCAGCACAAAAGCTCGACGATCGTTAAAATGTGCGACCAATCACTTTGGTTAGGGCGCGGGAAACGGCACCCATTCAATTGATTACCAGTGATAAAGTTATTTACAACTGTGACCTACCGCTCCACACTTATGAAGTACTTACATATGCATTTATTTTATACAATTGACTTGTCCACTTGTATCCTTCCTGTACATAATACTTTACTATTGTTGTAACGATTGTCTTGAAAATCTTATTTTCTAATTATAAAGCTCGTTTTGTAAAATTTAACGTTTTTTGGAGGCTAAGGCGCAGACCACACATAAATGGGGTTGGGCGCGGGCGGTTTCCTATACACGGAATGTCGTGGCTCGGGCGTGGACTGGACGCGCCGCGCGCCTATCCTTAATTGCGCTTTATTTCTATGCACTTGGTATAAAATTTTAATGGAATAGGAAGCCGCCCGCGCCATGTCCACGCCCGACGCCATTTAAATGTGGCCTGTGCCTAAGGGAGGGGAGGGACTAGGGAGTATTGGTGCCTAAATTGTGGCCATTTGTGACAATGACTGAGCAGTGTTGCCATTTTATATCGTTATCGCATAAACGTAGCTTTAGATGTTATTTATTATGTTCTGACATTCGAGGCTCGATGCGATTCATTGGTACGGAATATAGAGTTTATTATTTGTGTGAATTTTGTTTGTTGCCATATTTCATGCTTTTAATTTGTTTGTATTAGTATGTACTTACTTGCTTTATTTTCAAGATGCTTTGTTCGGCGCGACTATGTGAATATGCTTGTAAGTCCTGAAATAGATGGCTAAAATATGTGCATGTATTAGCACAATCCGTTTACAGAAATAATGTATTCTATAATTTTTAGTACTTCTGTATATTTTAGTTTTAAACGAATATTAGGTTAAATTACTTGTAAAATACGTTGCTAAAGAAATATTTTAAAAACATAGTAAAACATTAAAGTTAAAAATTGCATAATTATGTTGTTGTAAAAAAATATATATGTTTAATGAAATTTGCTTAGTAGATACAATTTTATTTTGGCAGTTTGTTTTAAATCCCGCCATATTTTTTGAGCCTACTCAGCATGAGTCATAGATTGCAAGAATATTGTGAAATCATGTAAAAGTCATTCTTCTCTATGTCACAATTGTCAGCAACCAGCTTGGGGTTTCTAATTTGAGTTTTTCTCTATTTCAATAAATAAAATTCTTGGAAAAAGAATTAATAGCCTGCTTGCACAACAAATCAATACATTTTAATATTTTGTTTTACATTACATTGTAACAACTTGTGCAAGAAAGTCTGTTTTATGTCCTGAATCGATAATGTTAGGCAAAATATTATTTGTAACAAAATAATACTGCTATTTGAATCATTTCAGGTTTAATTGTAACTTGCAGAAATAGCACAACTCTTATGTGGCGCAACATTTCAAATTGAAAGCTTTCGTAAATATGACTCATGCCTGACTCTTTGTTGAAATTAAGTGTTTGCGCTTACTGACTTTTGCAATGTAGTGTATAGGGTAAGGTAGAGTAGTGCACTAATGCCCGGTTTCTGAGGCACTTTATCTGTGGTTTATCTATTCAAATGTACGCATATGAATAGATAAACCACAGATAAAGTGCCTCAGAAACCGGGCATAAGTGGGCTAAGGGATGCAATCATAAGAAAAAAATATTTAAAACAGGTACTTCCTTGATTGAAGGAAGTCTGTTAAAAATATTTGTCCTTACTAGTGAACTAATGAAACACTGCATCAATTTGTATGGAAGTATTTAATAATCATAAAAAGGGAAATCAACATCCCTTCCACTCATACACTACATTCAACCAGTCAAAATTGTAGGAAATTATGTAAACTTATGTTTATCTTTAGGAAACTGCTTGGCTGGCATAATAGTTTGTTTATTAGATATGGTTGTGTTGGCAATGAATGAACTTCCAGAGAAACACTTGTGGCAACTGTAGATAGGATGGATTGTATCTAACAATGTTTATAAATAAAATGTATTATAAGTGGCACCATGTTTCTCTTACATAAACACCCTTTAGCCTAACAACTTGCAATTTACTCATCATGGAAAGTACTTTAAAACACTGTTAAAATTGTATAGTGTAGGAATAATGCAGTAAGTACAGGTAATAAACAGAAAATATTCAGGAGTTTTGTTTATTATCAAGTTTTTCATTTAGAAATTTTAAATCAAAAGATATTCATAATATTCACAATTTATTTTCTTATGCTTAAAAAAACATAGATAATATTATCAAGACTCATTGGTTTGTATGAAATCTGGTCAACATAGTAAGTTTTCTTAAATTTTCTGTGCACTGTGTGTGTATGTTACACAAATAATATCACAAACAGTCTGCTCTACTCGCCGTCATTATGTTACGACATGCTGTCAATGAGCGATGCTCGCATTGTTGATGTGATCGCTGTGGGCTTGGCATCATTCAGCTTGAATACACTTTCAATAACTGAGATTTCTGTAGATGTAGTGTCCAGGCCACAAAATGCGCACCAGTCGTTGACCACCATGCCAGCTGCAATCACATCGCTGCCTCTGTTCACTGTGCCCGCTACCAGAGGTACTTGTAGAAGAGATGACAACTCATCCTGGTCCTGGATTGTGGTTTTGGGATGCACGAGCCCGCCGCGATTACTGAGCGCCGCGTAAGAGCCCACTAGAACGTTTCCCGCCACCGTCTGTCTGAACACCTCCACGTCCAGTGTATCTGCGAGGATCTCCTCTGTGTCGCGGTCCAGGTCGGGGTGCACAAGCGCCACATAGTCGTTGCAGGCGATCACGTTCCCGAGCGCGCTGAGGCGTTCCTCCACGCGCTGCACTTTGATGGTGTCCGGTAGACTGTTTCTAATGTGTTGCAACTCTGTATCTGTTGTCGATGAAGGAACCAGAAGTCCGTTTTTGTTGCCCACCGTCATGCGGCCGATGATACGGCACCCCGCGACGCTCATGTGCACCACGGGGATGGTCTCTGACAACTCTGCCTCGAACACGCTGTAGAAGTTCTCCGATCCACCGATTGCGACAAGGCAATAGGAATTTGTCAATTTACTAAACACTCCAACCTCATTGTTGTTTTCGAACTGAACGCGGACTGCCATGATTTTGACTTATTAAATTCAAACTTTACTTGTAATTACAAAGTATTTCACAACAATAAAGCTTCACGTGGGGAGAAATGAAAAAACACGGGGACGGGGATATTCGTTGGTTCTAGTGGTTACATTTACGTCAGTTTGACAACTACATTCGCAGTTTTATGAGTTTTATCTTGATGTTGTGTTCCACTATAAATGACGATTTGTCAAACATTCGTATTACGTATCTCTGTCTTTCTTACAGAGAAAGAATATAAGCCTTCTCACTCTTATGCGAGGGAATCTTATTAGACTGGAATACGCTTCAGCCTTCACGTCAGTGAGTCTCCTTATGACTGCGTTCAGAAAAAAATCGACCGGGTGCTGTTCAGCATCGCAACTTTTTGGGGCCATGAAAATTATGAAATCAATCAATTATTTGACAAAATCTATGAGTTCTGCCAAAAATTTGACATCAACTGTAAAAATGGATGAAAATAAGTAATTTGTCCGATTTCGATTTATTTTACAAAATTAAAAATATGTTTACATGTACTCGCGATGAAGACGAAAGATGCATAAATTCCTAATACTGAATTGTTTAGCAGATTGCAATGATACAGAGCTGTTCCCAAGTGATGTTATTCAAAACCTGAGGCAGGTTGTGATTGCTCCAATCGCATACACGCCGAAGATCCAACAAGCTTTACAACGAATCAATTTCAAATATCACAGGACTTGTAGTTACTCGAATCTTTTACGGGTAATAACATAATGCCTAGTAATTATTTAGTAGAAAAATCAGTGACCGACCCATAGTCACACTAAACTACACATGAATCCGAATAATTAGATATGCGTGTCTTGGATTCGAACTTGAGGCCTTGCAGTAGTTGCAGTCCGACGTCACACCGCTAGGCTATCACTGCTATGGGATTAAGTTAAAACCGAATCGAAATAATGGCCCTAATTAAACATTCTGCTAGGAGCCGGTGATTTTTCCATGACCGACCCAAGTCACACTAAACTACCACACCAGTGTGACTATGGTTAATTATATTTATCCGTAGTGCTGCTGGTGTGACTACGACTGATCCGTAGTATTCGGATTCATGTGTATTGTAGGTAGATATAATTAATTATTTATTCACTTGCTTCGGTCTGTGCTTCGGTGAAAGAAAAACATTGTGAGGAAACCGACATGCCAAATCCAAGTCACCAGGTTGGGTTCTAACCACACGATAAAAAGAAGTTTAATTTAAGATAAGAATAGAATTAGATAAAATCAGAGAATCACAGTCATACCATATATAACTATAGAACTTGAAGAAATAGATAAGCACTTACAAAAACTGACCAATAGTCCAAGATCCTAGAGCAATCAGACATAACTTATTTTCACACGGATGAAACCTGAAGTTTTCAGTAGCGTCTCGTGTGCCTTGAATACCTACGCGCTTTGTAGAACTTGCCGAGTGACACCTGGGCAGGTACCAGGTGAGAAAGGTGACTAAAAATAAGAATTATTTAACTTAAATTCACATGGCTGATTTTTATATAAATGTCATATATAATATTATTTTAAAGTAATATCATAAGTGTCAGACACTTTTGATGGACCAGAGCTTTTGTCAGACACTTTTAAGCTTGGTTTCTGGAGCGCCTGACCAATATAGCATGGCAATATCCCGATCAATTAGCTTTAAGTATTAAATCATTAGAAGTTTAGTATTATTTAAAGCGTCTGTTAAGCAATACGGCCGAAGGAAAGTGTCTGGGAGTAGAAAATATACGTAAAAAACAGCTTGGAGAAAATACGTGAAGTATTTTCTCCAAGCTGTTTTTTACGTATATTTTAGGAATTATCCTTAAAAATAAGTCGCAAATACTCCCAGACACTTTCCTTCGGCCGTATTGCTTAACAGACGAAAATAATATTCTACATGACATTTATATAAAAATCAGCCATGTGAATTTAAGTTAAATAATACTTATTTTTAGTCACCTTTCTCACCTGGTACCTGCCCAGGTGTCACTCGGCAAGTTCTACAAAGCGCGTAGGTATTCAAGGCACACGAGACGCTACTGAAAACTTCAGGTTTCATCCGTGTGAAAATAAGTTATGTCTGATTGCTCTGGGTTTTTACTCTACAAGTGCAAGTCGAGGTTTTCATGTAATCTATACTATACGTGTTGAACTAATTTCAGTAATTTTTCAGAATTTTAGAGTAGTTATGGAAATACGGGGGGGGGGGGGGGGTCGGACGGACAGACAGACACACGAGTGATCCTATTAGGGTTCCGTTTTTCCTTTTGAGGTACGGAACCCTAAAAATTCCTAGACTTCAAAGCCTTCCTCCAGGTCCAGTCCAAAAATACTATAGGTACGAAAAACGGTTGACTAATTTGGTTCCTTCAGTCTTCATCTGATTTCGGTTTTCACAAACAATGCTTTTAAAATTTCATGATTTGTAAATGAATAGATTCTTGCTTCATATGACTAATATTTTGTGGCTAATATGGTGTTGATACAGGAATGTAATGTTGGCGAGGGTGAGACCTTGTTGATGTACTGGGGCTACGACTGCTCCGACAGCAAAGTGACCATAAGCATGTCCACCGATAGCTGCACCTCTTTACATGTACCGGTAAGTGCACTTCACAAACCAAAGTATAACTTAGTGTAGGTAGGTACAATGGTTATAATGGGTATAGTATACTTAATAAAATTTCTAAAAACAATTTCACAAAAATGTTAGTTAACAACGCCCCCTTTCAATGTCATTCAAATGCTAGATCCTTGTAGCCGTATGGTGGTTGAGTAAGTGAAAACCTACCTAAAGTTCCCCTACTCAAAGATCTTCAAAGATCTACGCATGACAACCTGGTCCATCAGCAACATGTCTTTTTGAGGCACCTGGGTATGATATACATTAGTGGATCGAACTGACCTGCTGCTCAAAATATAATCTTGGAACTCCTTCTAAACATGAAACTAAGCGCTGACTATGATTGGTTACACAGACGACTGTTCCGAGCTCCCTTCGCGACAGAGAGTTGCGCTCCACAGCCCAACAAACAGAAATAAGTTGTAGATGCTCCGGCGTCACTTCCCCAGGTACATACTTACTTACGCTTTTAAGTTGTACATTGATCATTGGTCTCATGGTCAATAAATGTGACGTGACTATCTGACTGACCTCCACAACCCAGTTAATATTGTGTAATACGATACCCCTTGGTAAGATTGGCTGTCAGACTTTTGGGCCACTGACTACCGAAGTAAAGACTGCCAACGGCAAAAAGTGCTTTCCGAAGTACATTCGGGATATAATAGTCTAGCAAGCGGTGGTAAACCTAGAAGATTGACCTGTGCGATTGTTATTATTTAGCAAATAACAAATACTTACTATAGCCATAGCTTCCCATATTATTATCTTGACTATCATATTCTTCTTGGTCAGGGATTCCAAATGAATCGGATGGGCAGCGTCAGACACGCGCGCGTATAGCTGACTCGCTGACGTTCTCGTCTCCCGCGTCGTCACTGCTTCAGCCGGCCGGACGCTCCATGTCGATCCTCGGCTCTGTGTGCGCGCTGCTGCTCAATAAACAGGTACCGTTTGTTGTGATCATCGTCACTGCTGCTCAATAAACAGGTACCGTTGTTGTGATCATCGTCACATTTTACCCTTTAGCTGTTAGTGCTGGACAACAGACTTCTTTAATCACAGTTTAAACCTCAACACACGCGTACATTAATTCATAATTAAATACTAAGTCATTTTCTTTATAATGGTCATAGAAAATAAAAGGGTAATAATGAATCGACGAAAGTTGAACCGTATTTTTTTGAAAGCTTTCACATTAAGCAAATTGGAGTGGCAGAGTGCTGTTTATCGTTACCGATCCGACCGATCATTACCGATGTTTATCGTGTAGTTAGACTTGGTTTTAAATGCCGTCGAGAGATATGTCAGGCATGCTGGTTACCTCACGATGTCTCCCTTCGCCGAAGCAGGTGATCATTAATTGTATGGTATGGTACATTACGAAAAATCCTCCTGGAGACTATCAGGCAAAATTAGTGCTAACACATTTGCCGACACGTATGACGTATCTCGTCAAAGTTTCGCTCTACATCGTCATTAGGGCTCGCAAGCTGCGAAGGAAGTGTCCAGCTTCACGGGCAGCCTCCGCCCGGACAACATCTGCCGGATCTGCTTCGGCGGCGAGTCGGCGGAGCGGCTGGTGCGGCCCTGCTCTTGCCGGGGGACCATCGCCGCAGTGCACCGCACCTGCCTCGAGCGCTGGTTGCTGCAAGCCGCTACCTCCTACTGCGAGCTGTGCAGGCATCATTATGTCGTCACCAGGAGTCACAAGTGAGCTCTTGCAATTTTGTAGTATATGTCGCCCGAATACTGGAACGCCACTCAAATCTCACAATCACCTAAAAGCTACTTAAATTTAAGCATCCCTCAAATTTAAATGGTATACACAAACGCCACTCAAGCAATTTGAAACCGTGATTAGCCAAGCAGTCCTCAAATGTTTACATCATGGCAACATCCTGCTAAAAAATTGATCTCAGCACGTTCTCAGTTACAAAATAATTTAGTTTACGTCTCGTATTCGTTTTACGCAGTCTTCATTGAACAATTATTTTCTATAATTATTTATTCAGTTGAAATAAAACAGAGTAATATACATTTGGTTTGAATTACGATTGAAATTATGTATTTATATACATAAAAAACGGATGGATATCGAAAGAAGACGTCATAAGAAAAGAAAATTTCTTGACATAATTGTCGAGATTGGAACGTCACACTTGACATTTTACGCGCGATTTTACGAAATAGAAGTAAAGTTATTACTTATTATTTGATTCACGATGGAGAAGATGAAGAAACGTGGATGCAATTATACACCTGCTGAGAAAGATATGCTCTTGGAACTAATAAAAAAGTAAGTACATAAATAAACAATGAAATACTGTACTTTACACTCGTTTAGGCGCAAGAGCCTGGTGCATGTAATATTTTGTTAGTATCCATGCCTTTAACATTCTCGTACAAAGTCAGGAGCTGAGGGCAACTGTTGCCTGTATCTGTTGCAAGCACTTACTTATCCATTGAAACTTGTGACCACTTAGGTACCATCTGAAACACGTAGCTACGCCACAGTACAATTACTTTTAGATTCCTACAGGTATAAATACTGCCAGATAATGCACATGATGATGAATGTGTTACATTCATCATTTCACAGATCCTAAGTGTAATTTCTAACTGTTTCATATTGTAAATAATATGTTAAATATTTCAGATATCAAAAAATCATATAAGAAAATAAAGAGACAAACGGCAATATAATTTTGAAGAAGCGAGCTGCTTGGGATACAGTGTGCCAACAGTATAATGCTGTTGCTGTGAGCGGCATCAGGAGTTCAGGACATGGCAGCAACTCGGACACCTCTATGAAAACCTCAAACATAGGTCTAAAAAAAACATTGCCGAAGCAAATGTAGACTTGATTTTTCTTCTATTTTATCATAATATTTCTTTATTTACTTATTTAAATAAATAAATACAGAGTCCAAATATAAAACAGTTTCTTTTGAGATGTGGAACCGTGAAACAAACTCCCTCTCGTTGTAATTTGCAAAAGCGTTCAACATTTCTTCATTTCTGCGGCTCCCAGTTGGCCTTTCGTGATTCGAAAGTAAAGACAAGGACGATAAAGACATTTTTATCACTTTTTTATTTAGTTTTAATAGGTATAAGTTGATTTGAGGGACCTCACGACCACTCTCAGATATAGGGGCTGCTCAAATCAGTTTGACAGTTGATTTGACAGATAAATAACGTTGAGTAGCGTTCCTGTATACGATTTTTAAACTGAGTGGTGTTTGAGCACCACTTAATTTAAGAAGCACTTATATTTAACAGATACTCAAAAAAGACGTTTGTGTATACGAAATTAAAGTTTAGGAGCTGCTCAAACGTTTAAGCAGCCCTTAAATATTTGAGTGTCGTTCCAGTATTCGGCCGTGTGTCTCATAAGTTAATATCGTATAATTGACTGGCCTGTTGGTCTAGTGGTTAGTGACCCTAACTGCTATGCCAGAGGTCGTGGGTTCGATTCCCACCCAGGACAAATGTTTGTGTGATGAGCACGATCATTTGTTCTGTGTCTGGGTGTAATTTATCTATATTATGTATGTATTTAGAAATATATAAGTATGTTTATCAGTTGTCTATAGTAAGGTCAATGTGGGCAAATCCGTCTACGGGGCTATTCCATACACATTCGTTTACTATTCATTCCAGAATAGTTACGCTGTTACTGGTTCGGTCGATAAAAAAGGGTCAGTTTTTAGTTCTAACTATGATTCATAGATGGAGCAAGGTTGTCTACAATTGTCAAAAAATGCATTTGAAGTTTACTTGTGCTACGAACTCGAAACTCAAGTGTTGCGTGCCGCCGTTTCATATAGGATAAATATTAAATTTTACAAGTTACGACTTTCTGAGTATGCCTAACATGTAGTTTAATAAGTGTTACAACGGATTTTTCTATTTGTTTTGAATATAAACCAGTAGATACAGAAAGAATTGTTAAAAAAAATACGTAACCTCAAAATGTTCAAGTGGGAAAATCCGTCTAATTTCGAAGGGGCTAAATCGTCATATACAGGAATTACCCCATTGCAGATGTCGTCAACCTTTTCATCCTTCCTATTTTTAGTTTATACTTTGAAAGTCCACTGGTAACTAACAATTGGGTGTTTGATTATTATTATTTTTGTAATTATTTTTACAAAAACAGTTTCACAACATAAAGGAATTTACCAATTAATGAATTAATAATACTTATACATCAAGGCGTTTTACAGTTTTCGTCAAAAAAGTATTTTTAAACACTAAATTCATGTGCTTTATGAACGAGACACTACTCCTCCGGGGCAGCGACTGTGTCGTTATTAGGAAGAAGAAACTGACTCCTGAAATACAGATATTTAATATCTAGCTCTGGAGTCAGGGCTTCACAAATATTGTATAGAAATGTTTTGCAATTAAAGAATTTATTATTATTATTATACCTAACCGAATTCATTAAAAATAACCCTGTTTATTTAAGTTAATACCATTGTCATAATAAGATAGGATTGTTTCAATGTACCTGAAAAATTAAACTGATAAGTAAAAATATTTAGTTTTCAAACTTTTTAGAAAGGTTTAAAGTCCCTGGTTATAAAAATAGGCCGGATTAGCCCCCAAAAAAGATTTTAGGGAGTAAAACGTAAAGTAAACCTTATTTTTATGATGTTAAAAAACATTTTTCTTCATCATCTGCATTTACTTGTTTACAAATTGCATACTTTGATAAAACGGCGTAACTCGAGGCAAATTTGCTACTAGACGGATTTGCCCCGAATCGTCGGGAAAATCCATCTAACGACCGACTTTTAAAAAAACCTTGTTAGTTACATGTGGATGGCTGTTTTGTTGTTTAAAATGGATGTGTATACAAGAGAATAAAATTTTGTATCGCTTACAACCATCAAATTTATATTAAAGTAGTAAGTGTACCAGATTTAGTTAACCAAATTCGACTTTCAAAAAAGTATGACGGATTTGCCCACATTGACCTTACCCATAACACAAGCTCTGCTTAGCTTGGGACTAGATGGCGTTGTGTGATAGTTGTGGAATATTATTATTATTATTATTATAATGTCCCCACAGCTACAGTTGAGACATAGGCCTTCATGCGGGAAGATACCAGGTGGGCCCAGTGCGAGTTGGCATAGCGCGGTCACATAAACTTGACGCATCTCTGCGTCTAATGTCAAGCGTCTCAAGCGTCAAGTTAATGTGACCGAGTAGTAGATGTCACATGTCTTGAAATTTTTGGTTCTAGGACATGCAAGTTTCCTCACAATGTTTTCCTATTTAAAATCGGAGTGCAAAAAAAAAAATTGTGTAAAGTAGATATCAGGTCTGCCTGCCTGATAAGGGAGTACGATTAACTCTTCGTAAGTTAAGGGCTACCACTGTGCACTGCTCTCTTAGTTTTTTTTGTTTTTATACAATTAAGGATTTTCGTAAAATAAAACAAACTACAATAATGCAAACGTTTCGGGAGTCTATTACAAGTGCTTTCGTTCAGATGGTCGTGGATGCGCTCGATGTTAGAGTGGGCGATGTCGGGGCGCGGGCGCGCGCTGGCGGCCGACATGTGGCGCACGCTGGCGCTGGGCACGGCCAGCGTGCTGGGTACTGCGCGCGCACTGCACGCGTGCGACGCGCTGCTGCAGGCGGGCGCTAGGCGGGGCGGGGGCGCCGCGCTCGCCGCCAACCTCTTCTCCTCGCTGCTCATTGGAGTTATCGGTGAGTGGTTGATGAATATATATCAACTCATCGTATGCTGAGTAAATAAACTATTAAAATTGTGTCACGCGTGGATCTACGTTCCGGCACACGAAGGGTTAAGGTTCGGTCCAGAACACGGATTCAGACAGGTCGATGTACTGAAGTACCTATAACATTATCCGGTATCTGCAACTAATTTGCAATTGGTCCGCACCAGTTTGACTTTAAAAGGCTTAGTGAGATTGATGAAGAACAAGTCTTTTCGAAACCGTATCCTTGTTGCCTTGTCTCGGTACACCATAAGTAATAACTGCTGGGTGTTTCAATCCAGGCGCACTGAACGGCCTGCTGACGACGTGGATGCTGCTGAAGATCCAGGAGCACCAGCTGTCGTGGCAGGCGTGGCGCGACAGCACGCTGCACGTGCACGTGACGCTGGCTGACGAGGAGGACGCGCTCACGCCGCGCACGTCTGACGTCACGGTGGTCGGCGACGAGGACGGCAACGCCACGGCTGACAGGAGCACCAACGTTGCTGACCCTTTCATGGTCTCACTGCCCTACAATCTACCTGAATCGTGAGGTTATTTTGTTTTGTATTTAGTAGATAGCCCCGTTGGTCTAGTGGTCGTATAAGCCACGCTTCTGCTGATCATGAGGTCCTAGGTTCGTGTCCCCGGTATGGAACAGAATTGAGTAGGTATTCGATTATTCATCAGGAATTTCTCAGTAGGTAGTTGCCATGAATTCAAGATACCAAAATGTTTGTGCACTATTCGGTTACAGTTAGGTATACGATCAAATTATCTTGACAGGTCTGAACATTGGCTCTGCGAACTTTTACGCATGCAAACTTGTGAAGAAAACTGTTCATCATCATCATCATCAGCCTAGCCTTTTCCCAACTAACTAACAAAACTGAAATAACTGAAAACAAAAAAAAACAAAACGAAAACAAACTAAGAAAACTGAAACAAACTAAGAAAACTGTTATTGCCAGATAAACCAATACATATACGATCAGAAAATATCTAATATCACTTTCAGACATTACTTAGTTGTAACAAAATAACCTGCACGAAGTTCGGACCTGCCAAGATAATTTGATTGCACTGTACCACTGCCTAACTGTATGTGAATTACAGGAGTGATGTTATGTTTACGTACTTATTAATTTTTGATGACGTCACGTCATGATATGTATAAGTGCAAAAGATGGGGTTTGGGGCGAAGGGGACGCCGTACGCGGCGGCGTCTTTGAATCGATTTGATTTTCCGATTTTCAGTGCTTGTGACGTCATAATTTTAATAGGTAGTCAAAAAATAGCACTCTTGGTTTTCATGCAGATCGTGATACTTGCGTTACCTAGGTCTATCTACCTATATCCGTGGTTTTACGTATCAGTGAGTATATCGTGTTCGTCAATATTCTATATCTTTAGCAATAGATTTCTGATGTTAGGTACCAAAGTTGATATAGTTATGATAGGTCCATTATTTTGTCCACAGGTACATTTTCAATCTCACAAGTTTAATTGATGGACCCTGAGATAATAAATCGCAAAAAAATTTGAAATATTTTCGGCGAAATTAAAATTATTGTCTGGACGTCGGTGGTGCTCCAACGCAAAATTGGAGAGAACTGGTTCTGATGGCTGCTATGGTGTCCCTCTCTTTCGTATGCTTTACGCTCACATCCGCCGTTTGTTTCTTAGTTCTAATGACTTTATTAATGATACGGCGTATTAGACACGACTGGGGACCTTTCTTTGAACCTGAAAATCGTACTTAAACATTTAATTCCTATGTAAAATAACCAATCAGTTCAGGAAGTCAGTGTGCAGTGCTCTCAGGGGGCACGACAGACGTCATGCCTTCTTTCTATTATTCTTTCTTTATGTTTCATTCTTTAAATGACTTTGCAATATATATTTATGAAGCCACAATTATTTTTTTGTTGTTTGTTAGCATACTTTATTTTTTAATTATTCTATGGGAATTCCTCGATACTGATACTATACGTAACTGTGCCTACTTGCTATGATCTGATGTGGAGTAGATTGAGACCATAGGTACTTGTGGTTCCCGTCAAATCAAACCAATGTGCAAATAAAATATAATTATAAATAAATACCCCAATGTTTTGTTAATCAATATTTATTTCATTATCAATATAAATTAACATAATAATCTTATAGTAATATAAAATTTCATAAAATCAGTAGCGAATACATCAAGCCGAATTTATTATTAATGTCAAATTTATATAATATGTTAAACGTAATCGTGAAACTGTATGTACACTGATATTAAAGGATTCTACTCTCTTATGTGGGTATATAAGTGCAAGCGATCCTCAGCAGTGCGTACACTACATGGTTCATACACTATGACCTAACAGCTACAGTAGTCGCTCGATATATAAATGTTAGTTAAAACTTACAAGCTAACGTAGAAAAAATCACATCTTGAGATTATAATAAATAGGAGGACTGTATCGAGACAGCGCTTGGAGATACGAGTTGGGCGGACAGTCGGACACTGACATATAAACATTTATAACAAACGAACTAATCAACAACATGCGCTCTTTGGATTTATAACACACTTCGTAACGAACTATTTGTGACTACACCGACTACTCGGCGCGGCCGCCTGAGCCCCCGCGAACGCGAACACCGACTATTGTCTCTACAAAACCTTCTAAAAGGATGGACCAACTAATTTATGAATGGAAAATCTAATGACTAAACCATTGGAGCCTTCTAAAAGTAATCGCCAACTTAGACGTAAAGGAAGTCTAATCAATTACCCCTCGAGGCTTCAACATGTTTGTACGACAGTAGTGTGTGTTCGCGTTGGTTGGGTGGCGACGTGTGACGTGGGTGACGTCAGTAACGTCACTGACGTCAGTGGCGTCAGTCCTGGTCCTTGAACCGGCGGTAGATGGACTGCACGTACGTGAACACGCACTTCCAGTCCGGCTTGCGCATCGCCACCATGTCGTCCACGTCTAGCAGGGGATAGATGCCCGCCTTCTCGCTGTAAACAAACAACATAAATTAACAATGTTGCTTGAACATCATTAGTCTTCGTTGATCTTAAAAGGTTACAGTCTTTGAACGATAGAATAAAATTAACCGTCAGTATTTCTATGGATGCTTCGGTGGATAGTCACCAATTCGGTGGCTATCCACCGAATTGGTGACTGCTGCAGTGTCTGCAATTTTAGTTGTTTATTTGGATCATTTATTGAAGCCCAAAATAACGTTGATGTTTTCAGAAGCACATACAATAAAGGTCCATCCATAACAGCAGATCCTATTGATGGATACTCACTCGGCAATTTTGAAGGCGAGCGTGAAGTTGTGTCGGCGTTTCTCAGGCGACAGCTTGGAGTAGTCGAAGGCATCCGGCAAGAAGTGGTGCACCAGAGCGCAGAACGCCAGCCCGTCCGACCAACTCGTGGAGAAGTTCTCCAGCTTCACATTCTGGGGAAACACGGGAAGAACATTATAGCTCGTGCACATGGAGAATGAGGACGGGTATAGAAAAGATAGTTAGTGATCATTAATTTATTATAACTGGGACCGCTGCTAATTCTGTTATCTATATTTTAAGACAGCTTAGTCGAAAACGTAAGTGCACCGTCAAGTTCTAGTGCACATAAAATACTGCCAATTTTAGATTTCTCAAAATGAGGGGGCCTTATCTGTTGCAACAACATCCCAATGGTAGTGGTTCCTTAGAACTATTGTGATAAACTACATACATTTGTGTGACTCGGGAAATGCTAATCTAAGAATGTTATGTACACAGTGGAGGCACAGTGAACATACTTGAATAGTTCAGATTCACCCAATTTATTTACAACTCATACCCACATTTATTTGGACATTTCTATCTAAAGTTAACAACACAAAATCATGCATAATCCTGGGAAGTCAAACTCTCACTTTGATTGAATTTCATTTATAAAACCCATGCTTTTACATTTAAAATTGATTATATAATTAGTCATTTTTAATTAGTTAAAAAATAACACGAATATATTCCAGTTTATAGGTACAATTTCGTCCCAATGTTTAATAATTAAATAAAAATATACATAGTCCATGTATACGTGTAAAAGACATATTATTACACTGATAGATCGAAACCAAAGCAATATGATTTGGTCGTACAGTCACAGATGAATAAATAAACAATAACTTGTGAAAATACAAAACGTATAAAAAATATATACAGAAAGTAGCAGCCAGAATGAAGCGATAAGACAAGCGTGGAGTATGAGTGGTGGGAGTGGTAGTGACGTCAGTGACGTGTGTGTTAATGCTAGTGACGTCAGTGACGTGTGTGTTAATGCTAGGTGTGCGCGTGCGCAGCGGAACGCTATCAACATGCTACATCTCGATAACGCGGTTAAATCCGTGAAGTCCGAACGCCCTGACTTGTAGGCAGATGCACATTTTTAAATATCGACTTCGGTTCAGAATTTCACCAGGTGGAGTAGTCGCCAAAAATATGCATTTGCCTAATCTAACCGCATTTGAAACCTCCCCAATACGTTTATTTACAGTATCTAAATACTTACAAACCAATAAACATCTAAGGAAAACACAGAAATTATTGCGGCTTGGTGTGCAGTACAGCTAAGTAACCCGTGTACATTTAGACGACGTCATCACGTCATAGTATACGCAGTGGGGGTGTTGCGTGCGGGGTAGCGGGCGGGCTGGGCTGGAGGGGGGGGGAGGGGAGGGGAGTACCTCGTAGTCCCGGGTCTTGTCGCGACACCACTGCAGCAATCGTTCTTTAATAGTGACGGCGCTGGCTTGCAGCGCGGGGTCCGTGAACTTGAAGTAAGGCTGCGCCGGAGAGCCCGGGCTCTGCGGGGTCTTGGGCGAGCTACAACCAGCACGCATGTTAGTCACCGCGGTCACGTGGTCACTGCGACCGAGCGTTAGTCTCGTCGACAAACTATTAGTTCGTGTGTCACATCGTGTGCTACGGAACGCGTGTGCTATTAATGGGGGTCGCAGGTTATTTACAAGAACGCGTGCTGATCTCAGTCAACTAGATGGCAAGCTCAGCCGGGCGTTTCATGAACGATACTTGATGTTCTCATGACAGGGTAAGTACACACGTGCGATTATTGACAGCGGCCTCGTATGTACTTAGCCTTATATGCTCTCGGAAAAAAATGATAATCGTATTAAGCGACTAATATACATGTTATATGCGTATCATTAACTTGTATATTTACTTGTATCTAATCCTTATTCGTATCCACAGATATGGCTGCCAAAAATAAATAAAATATATTGCATTACATTACGTATGAAGCGAAAGGATCTTATACATAAAATATAGTATTTGAATGGTAAGGAGTCTTATGTATTGGTCGTTTATTTCATGTACGATATTGTTTGAAGTTGATGAGTGGTCTTACGTGACGATAGGAACAAGGATGACACTTACTTGGGACTGTTGGTTGAGTTTTGTTTCTCGAGCTGCCGGAACTTGGCAAATGGCGAGACGGTCTTGGGTGCCGGCCTGGTCATACTCTCTATCACTGTCAATTAAAATTTCAATTTAAGACCATTCGAATTATCTAATTTATATATTTTAAAATTATTGGTGCTTGCTGAGCTAACAATACTAACCTTTAGATGTTTTAGTGGTGGTAGTGCTACTGCTAACAGATTTTTCTGTCGAGTTCCTCCTCACGCTCGATGTCACAGTTACTTCCTCTTCCTCTGCAAACAACACGAGCACATTAGTAACCGTCCCCAACAAACGGACACAGATCTAACACTAACTCGAAACACTTGGAAAACAATCAGCAAGACAGTACAACGATAACCTATAAGCTATTAGTCAAATAACACGGTTACAGAGGGCGCGGATGAAGATGGTACGGAGGTTACGAGCACATATGTACATCGACGTGATAGCGCGGCGGAAGGGGGGCCGGGGGGCCTGGGGGGCATGCGGGGCGGGCACAAGCACAGACCCACACACACACGACTCACGCGCGTCTCGCTCGTCTCCCGCTCCTAACTAGTGGAATGTTGCGACGCTACTACGCGAGCGCCGACACCAGGTCTTCGAACGCGTCCTCGGTGTTGCTCTCGTCCAGGAACTGCAGCTCCGACACCGTGGGCATGGTGCGGCTGCGGCCCAGCGAGTAGCCCTGCGGCGGTGCGTACGACTGCCGCAGCGCCCGCGGCCGCGCCGCACCCGCGCCCGACGTCGGCCGCATCGGTTGTTGCTGCTGCCCAGAGAAATACGCTTCGACCGTTCGCTTCTTTTCCGTCACTTCCTCGCGGGCGATCCCACCCTCAAACAGCTTGGGTATAGCTAGCAGGTGCATGGACTTGGCGCGTGCGACAACTCGGCGCGGCGAGGCTGACTTGGGGCTGCCGGCCATCTGGTGCCACGAGCCTGACCTGCTGAGCGGGTTGGAGCCGAAGCTACCTGCCGACTCGCTGGACAGCACGGACTCGCGGGACGCGGCGAGCGCGCCGGGGGACTGGGGGGCGTGCGGGGTTGCGGGCGCGAGCAGGGGGGAGCGACCGGTATTTACAGGGGCCCGTACCTGCGACCTCGCCGTCTCGCGTTTTTTCCTTTCGATCTGCGCGATGACGTCGTTTTTCGGTGACGAAAACTTGTCGAGTGCGCCGCGCAAGCTGTCGGCCGCCGAACCTCGACGACCCTCGTCGTTGCGTGTGCGCACGCCGGTCGTGATGGTAGCCGCGCCACGCACCGGGCCGCGCATCACGCGAGTCACCACGCTATTGTGCTCCGTAGTGTCTTCCTCTACGCCGTTCGTGTAAGGCACGTCACCATTCTGGTACTTGTGGGGCGACTCGATCGGGTTGGTGGCTCGCGGTGAGTACGGGCTAGTAGGTGCGCGCGGCTGGTGGGGCGAGGCGCCGCTCCGGAGGCGATCTGTGTCGTTGGTGACAACGTCTGGCAGGTAGTCCACCTTGTGCGCGCGGGCTTTCTCTATGTCAGGCGTGCGCTGCAGCGGGACAAAAGTGGAAATGCCACCGGATGGCGTGTAGTCAGTGATAGTATAGGCAGGTGGTGCGGGGGGTTTCCGTTCTGTGGGGTCGCTGTGGCCATTCATGACTCCCTCACGCCGGTGCTTTTCACGAATTTGTTTCTCGTAAAACTCGATTTGGAGTTTTTGTGCATCAACCTTGGGTACATATGCGCCTTGCGCAGGGAGTTTGGTATCATCAAGTTTCCTCACGAGTTCTGGAGCGGAAAGGTCATTTTGACTAGGGATGCTCTTCACCGGATAGTTTTGTATTTGCGGGAGCGCGTGAGTCGGCGGAGCGGGTGGGTTGAACGCGGACGGTCTCTCCCGGTAGGGGGCGGGCGCGGGCTCGGGCTTGTTGCTCTCGAACTTGGCGGCAGCCATGCCAACCACCCTCCTTGGTTTATCTGCGTCTGTCGCCCAAGGCTTACTTGGCATCGGCGGGCTTGGGGCAATGGGCACTGGGTTGACCGGGAAAGCGGGAGTATGGTCTACCGTAGGGGAGCTCACGTTCAAGACGGACGGGGGACTCCAAATATAAGCAGGAGCCGCTGTCGGTGACGTCACTTTGGCTGGCGGCTTAAACGCAGACATAGGCGCGTGAGAAAACTGATTGACGGGTATAGGCCTAGCTGCGAATGGTTTGACGATCATCGGCTTTGTGGGAGACTGCGGGACCGGCGGGTGCAATGGTGACGCGACCGGTGCGGTGAGCGCTGGCGGAGCGGTGATCGCTGGCGGCGCGGGCGCCGGCGGGAGGATAGGCGCTGACGAAGGCGGCGGTGCGATGGGCGCGGGGCGGTGCGCTGGCGCTGTAAAGTGCGCGGGGCGGTACGCGGGCAGGGACGCGGGCGCGGTAGCGGGCGCGACCGGCGCGACCGGCGGCGGGAGCGGGTGCTGCACTTGTCGCGGGATGTGCACGCGCATCGGCTCTCTGCGCTCGTTGACCCACGGGGGCTTAACTACGTCAGTATTATTGTCATTGTGGAACTTCCTAGGTCGCGCGGCGGCCGGGTTCACCGTGGTCTCGTCTGCTGTGCGCCAGAACCGTCGTGCAGATGACGCACTCGATGATCTACTATTCGTCATACTGTTGTCCTCTCGCTCGCGACTCTCGAACGCGTGTTTAATATTTCCGAACCTGCTGCTCCAGTTGGCGGGGCCGGTTGCGGCTGCCTCGCGGTCGGCCGCTTCGTTCTTCTTCATGAAGGCTACAAACTTCCTATCGTTCTCGGTCTGAGGCTTGAACTCGGGTACAATGGGACGCGGGGATGTCTCGTCATCGTTGTCGCTGTCGATGCGGTACCCGGCGAGAGGCCTTCCTATGTCGATAGTGTTGGCGCGTTTCATGCGTAACCGTTTGTTACTGCTATTTCCGAATCTACTGAAAGGTTTAGAGTCATCCTGAGTGGTGGTCGGCGGTGCAGCGAAGTTATAAGTGGGCGGGAGTGGCACGTATAGTGGTGCACGTTTGGGGTCCTCGTATTTATATTCTTTCGGTTCTGTAGGCGCGGGCTCCACGGGTGCGCGCTCTACGGGTGCGCGGCGAGGTATGTTCTCCTTCTGAGCGTTCCTGTCAAACTTGTTGGCGATGGCCGCTATGCTACTCTTAGTGTCGGAGGGGCGCCGGTCCATACGCGGCTGCGGTTGGTACGATTGATGGAGCGGCTGGGGCTGGTACTGGTGCGGCGCCTGCACTGGCTGCGGGTGGAATGCGGGCTGGGGCGCGGGCGCGGGCAAGAGCGCGGGCTGCGGGGGAGGTGCCACCTGCTGGCGCTGTTGTAGGGGCTGCGGCTGGTGGTAGGGCTGGGAGTGCTGGCCGCCCGCGTCGGCGACCGAGTGCCGATAAAAGTCGGGTTTACGAGTGGTCGGGGCGCGCTTCTCCACGACGACCCGCGCGTCCCGGTTCACCTGAGGAGCTTCGTAGCTGACAGAGTGTGCAATTGGTGTGGGTTTCTGTCGGGACGCCACGGCGTCGTGGTAGCTGACGTTCTCGTCAATACTTTGTTTGCGTTCTGGGGTGGAAGGTTCATCTGTGCTAGTGGCCATAGAGGCTGTGGAGGTGGCGCCCGAGGACGTGGGTCCTTTGGCGCCGAGAGCGAGCTGGTCGCGGTCCACCAGACGCCGCGCCTCCTCCAGCTCCTCGTGCGTGACGCCGACGGTGTGTCTTGCGGCACGGGAGCGGCGGCGCGGCTTGCGGCGGCAGCCGTCCAGCCGGTCGGCGGCGTCCAGCGCGTCCTCCAGCCGGTCGGCCAGTGACAGCAGCGCGCGCGCCTGCGGGTGCTCGGTGGGCGGGGCCAGCGCGGCGCGCAGGCGGCCCAGCGAGCGCCGCACGTCGGCCACTACATCGGCGGGCGCGGCGCCGAGCCCGGCCAGCAGGCGCTCGCCGCCGCCGCCCAGCAAGCCCTGCAGCAGCGGTAGGAGGAGGGACTCACCGCGAGTGTCGCCATCAGCGCCGTCCGCCTCGCCAGCCGCCGCCAACGCCTCCGTCACGGCGCTCGCGCATGCTGCACACAATCAACATCAGCTTAGAACATCAACTAATACAAACTGTCAAAAGTAAGCTGCCAAAAATAAAGTTGAGTGCAAATGTTTAAAGTTGGAGTGCGAAGAGTGAAAATCACAAAGTAAAGAATCCCTGTAAGTGCCTTCTATTGCATTATTGTTACCTTAAAGAACTGCATTAGTTAGTCAATTCTGTAGATAAAGATTACTATGATTAACATATAATTTTCACAATTTGGTTTACTTTTTTCCTTCATTGTTTATAGATATCATTCATTGTTAAAGTAAGCATCAATGCAGTTGTTCGAACTCTCTTGCTAAAACATACTGTGACATATCAATTAATTAATCGCAGAAAGTATACAAGAAGTAAATGACGGGAAAGTGGTAATGTCCCATGTTCGTATAGTAGCTATATGGTAGCTATAGTGGGTAATAGATAGTGGTGGAAGTTTACCTTCTTGTTCAGCCATTAGTGTTCGTATGCGCGCGCGCAGCCGTCGGCGTTGCTCGTAGTCGTTGCACTCGTCCAACTGGAATTATAAAGTACATTATAGTGAACATGTTATTGGAAGAAAATATTTTCTCAGGAGGATTTTCACTAGATGTTTCAAGTAGTCATTTGAATGCTTAAAAGTTAGTCTTGGAAAGCTCGCTCTACGATTAACAGGTATTTTCAGCGGTAAACTGCAAAAACTTTCGTCAGATATATAATACTGGAGTATTCTTTTGTTTTTGGTGAGCAAAGTGCTCATCAAAGTATTGTGTTTCCCGAAACTTGTTTCATTTTAACGCAATTTTCCGTAATTTTCACTAAGTAGACCGTACTAAAGACGATTGAATTCATCACACAAAACTCACACATAGTTGTTGAAATCCTCCAAACATTGCGGCAGAACTTCACACAAATAAATATTGAACTTATGTTTAATGTTAGTGAAATGTTTGTCACTGGCGCATGCGCAGGAGTGCTGCCTCGTCCACAACCTCACGGTAACTGTGTATTCTACGCCTGCCTATATTATTTGCTCTGCGGTTACGAGGATAAGGCCGAGTCTACAATAGAGAAGCGAAAACTGGAACGATTACATGTTGATGAGTAAAGTTTGAACAATTTTACTGCTTTCAAGCAATCTTTACATGGAGATCTGTTATCTTTCTTTTATTGTTTTAACTAAGACTTCTACGAGTTTTGAGTTATGATGACTCATTTATTCGTTTGTACGAAAGACAAGATAAACGATATCTTGGAAAAGGCTCTGTTGGGCAAAGGGTGGAGATGAATCATTAATTAATTGGGTTTTTTGCCCGACTGCGCATAGTGTATTGTCTTTTTCAAAAAATTATTGGTACCTAATGACATTTTAGAGTGTTAATTCTATCAGCTACCACGGCTAAGAGCAGGAACATCGTAAAAATCAATACGGACTGTCAATTTTGCTGGACTGCGCTAATACTTGATCTCGGACGCTACTAATTCAATTTCTTTCTCTTGCAATGATGGACTTGTCGCGGGTTGTGCAATTTCACGAATTATTGAATATCTAAAAAATGCCCCAGTATAAAGTGCGCCTAACTAGAGCTTTCTGCACGAGTGGTCAAGTTGTCAATAAGTGACGTTTGTATTGCGGGCGCAACCAGTTCGAGTGCCGCGCCGGGCCTGCCGGAAGTACCCACTGCAGCCGGAAGCCGGAAGTGAGTGCTGCCCTCATTACACGGCTTTGTTGTTGACCCGATGATCTGACAATGTGTGCTCGGTCCCCCATCACAATGATGAGTCGTGATGGTAGAGGTTTATTTGATTTTAATTTGTTTGAGGTAATTATCGGTGGTACTTATTTGCTCATTGACCGCAGTGAAAGTTTCTATTGTGTGAATATTTGTTTTTGACTCTTTAAACGCGTTTATTTTACTTTTTAATGGTCTATTACGAGTATTATCATGAGGTCGTGCTCAGTCAACTTGTACTCTGAGTACATAACTAAACACAAAAGACATATATAGGTATTTACATAACTTGGGTTATGTATGACTTTTAAAACGTCAATAATTACTTAAGACAATATCCATAAAACTGCCAGGCCTTCATTATAACCACATTCAAGTCAACAACCATCAAATTAATCACTTACAAACCCGATAAGCCATGTACCAAGTTACCCAGTATTCTCACAAAGCATCTGTACACTCGTGAACAATCACGATTGTCCCGCTAACAGCCGGCAACACGTGATTGTGTCACACCGTGTGAAGAGTGACACGGTGAAGACATGATAGTATTTCACAACAGTGTGGTGTAGGCAGAGCTGCAAGTGTCCAGTGTCAAGTACACGCGGGTTCCCACGCTGCCGTGCTGCCTCAGCGAAAGTGATTACCGGTTGAGATATAAGCCATAAGCGGGCAGCGATTTACAATGTCAGTTATAATGTTTTTTTAGTTATCAGTTTTACGTAATAGCCTCTACGTAAATCCTAAAGACGTGACGGTTCATGAAATCCTAACGGTCAGAGTTAAAAGGGCAGAAAAAAATTAGGGACCCGCGTAGTGGATTAAAGATTTACGTCTCACTTTCGCTCGCAGAAAGAAGGCAGTTGTAGGAAACTTCAGGCAGACTGGCAACTGATAATTCTTTAATCCTACAGCTTACTTTCAAGGATCTACTGCCCACTTGATATCACACTCAATTGACCTAAGTTTTATCGCTAGTCAGTCGCTGTCCACTTGTGTTGTGCCACAGGTCTGTCAAGTGTCAACTCACGCACAATAGTTTGCGTCAAGTTTCACGCGTGGCGTTGCGCGTGAGTGCACGTTGTCGTGTCGTCACTGCGCGGTTACCGGTGCGGCAGGCGCGAAAGCCTCCTCCGATACTTTCCACGCAATTACTGGACATTTATGCATGCTGGCAAGACTCTTTTTCAAATAAAAATTAGAAAGAGCAGACAAGTTATTTAATCCATCAAACGTCAAGCAATCCATTCAAACCAAAGCTGCCATGTAGTTTAACAAAACCTTGCTTGCTACTTCTATTACTAATGGATTTATACCGCGAATAAGCTTTCCATATAGGTGGCTTCTTGGAAATGCGCTTGATCCACAAATAAAAAGACATGTCAATAAAGCGGTGCGCAGGAGTCGAAGCGATAATGTTAATGTTTTGAAACGCGATTAACCGGTGGCGGACCGGAATGAGTCAGCTCAGAGCTAATGAATGAAAGTCGTATGAATGGAGACGAGAGACCGGTCGGCTCAGTACTTAGTACGTAACTTGGAGAGGTGACTCAGTCTGTCGGACTTATTGGGATTCACTAAGGGTAATGAAGAGCAAGGCTTTGATAAAAAACTTAATCATCCATGTTTGGCGTTTCGCACGAATTAACCCGTTCCATCGTCGACCTCATCTCTGCCCCCAGGGCATGATTGAGGTCAAGAGTAAGTCCATATCTTATATAAAAAAAATGTGGTATACAATAATCTACCCACAGCAATGAAAACTGAACTTTAATATGTTTTGAACAAAAATTAGAGTTTCTTGCGGGCTGCCAACTTAATCCAGGGTTTTGCTTTTGCAGTCAGTATATATAACTAACCAGGCTTAAACTACTAATTTTAATTCTACATATATAGCAACTCTGTCATAAGATATTGAACGACGGATAAAGCAAGCAGCTTTCTTTGAGCTTTCCTGTTCTTAACGCATGGCACGACGAGCTATCGCGCTTAGCCGTCGCATTAACACACTTCAGACATAGTAATCGGATTCAATTTAAACTTATAATATCGAAGAAAGTGCGTTTTCCACGAACAGAACGGGAACTAAACAACTTCCCTGCATTGAACCGTGATTCCGTGATTCGGAAGGCACGTATGCGGGTTGTCCTGGCCGACAAATGGCGGTCGTTAAACCATGTCAGAGGCCCTTGAGGCGGATAAGAAACTCTGACTCTAGGGTGTGTGGGGTCGTTAGACCTTACTACCCACACGATAGGAAGAAGAAGATTGAACCATTTCCGAATGCTTCAATAGATTCTACTCTGCGAAGTTAAGACAAACAAAAGGGAATGGTACAAAAGTGATGGCGAACTCACGAGTTTCCTGAGAAGACGCTCGTCCCAGCACTGGTCTACGTCGAAGTCCTCGAGGGTCCTGGTCTGCGAGCTGGTGACCTTGCCACCGCCGGTGCTGCTGCTTGTGCGAACTGTCTCCTGAGGGACAAAAAGAAAATACCATTAGTATGTGATGGTTTAGTTATGGATTAACATAAACGACATCCTATACCGAAGGAGTAGAAGGAAAACGGTCGACTGCTCGCCAAACTGAATTCTAATTTTCAATTTATTTGATCTTACGAGTCAACCTTTGGAATCAGCATTAAATGACCTTTTCGTTATTGTCTTAATTGTTGTTGTCGTTAATCTTATGAAATGAAACGTTAAATATGCGTTTGTCTTTCAAAGTGTTCCATTGCAAAACATATTTTTAAATATGAAATTCTCGCGGTAAGCAGCACATCTAAAGTGACAGTTACACTTTTACAAGACCTTCTAACTGTGACTCACACTAGATCAATGTCTCCACTCTCCACTATTGCTAAACGAAGTTATTTCCACCTAAGAACAGTGACATCTTCACAAATAGCTCGACCTGACCTTGCTGGAGAGTTGGTTAAAGGGTGCCTGCGCAGGCGCCGCTAATTTACACCGCTGTCAATGAATCATTAGCTTTTCGTATTAGACATGTTGACAGATTGCTATTGCGGATTTCGAGTGCTTACATAATGCTCTTTCAGTGCGAAAAATGAGTTTGTTTATATTTAGTTGTGGGGCGTTTCTAAATACCCCAGAAGTTCAAATAAGTAGTCTCAAATGTTCGTGATGCATTTACTAAATTATTAAAACTGATTTATACAGTTATCATTACTCATCGTGTTTCTGATACATTTGAACATTGAAACACATTAAAAATCTCTTATTTAATTTTCATCATGTCATCAAGATAAATGTATCTGTAAAATACACATTTCAATCTCAATTTCATCTTAAATACATCGTCTGCGGTTCCCGACATATTTCAGTAGAAAGCCCAGCTGTTACAACATGTCTGGATATATTAAAAAGTTAAAGAATTTTAAAATTCATTGATCAGGAGAGATGTGGTACTTTACAAGCCAGTAGCTATATCCGTGCGGAGCCACGAGAGAGATACGTTCTGTGTTGACCTTCAGAGAGCGATAGATTCATACGGCAGGGTTGTCCGGTTGTCCGTTTGTGGTTCATAAAGTTTATGGCGATATTGACGTCATCACGTATGAGTAGCAGATGTTTTATTGCGGAAAGATAGTTGTGTAAATAGTAATATTATAAACCGGAAGCAGCACACATCAAGAACATAAGAAAATTCTAGAAAATAAATTTATGATAGACTAGAATTTAAACGTTACAAGCTCTTATAGTAGAGCAATGGATGATAGATCAGTAAGAGTTGTAAATTGTTGTAAAAAATGGAGAATAAATTATAACAGTTGAACAGAGAACCGGTAATGTAATTCTATTAACTGCTAATGGCAGCCCTATTTGTTCTAATGTAGTATTTCAGTGTAACGCTTGAATAGTTGTATAGTCTATTTCTGAGATTTGCGCAACAATACACACACACACACAGCGGTAGCATTTTTCAGATCATTAGATAATCTGCAGTGAATAGTTTGTTGTGATTGTACACATAACGTCGAGTTATTTCAACAATCCTGAAATAAACCAGGATTACAATAACGTAGTTTGTAGTTTTGTGCAGAATTACCTCGTAAATGCTAAACATAGTTTTTGGTTAAGCCATTAGCACCACTAATGGCCAGAGGTCTTAGATCTAAGAATGTAAGAAAGGCACAATCATACGATGGTATGAATATATGCTTAGCAGTTGTAGATTTGAAGCTGTGGATGATATATCAAGAGAATCCTAAGTAAACAGTGATAACCATGCTTCTAGAATATCTGTAGGTGCAGCTGACTCTGTAAATAAAACCGAATTAAACGTTATGTAATAGGACGCGGCGCCGGCAGCGCATTACGATTTATCGAAGTCTTAAAAAAAAACATGATGCAGCTATTTGGCATGCGCTTGCAAACAAAATATCTATTTCAACGGAATAGATATTTGCTTCACTACTGACACTTCTAGTACGTTTTTAACTTGACTGATTCTTCTATTTCTATAAATCTCAAGAACCATCTTATAAAACTACGAAAACATCACTACAGTTTGTGCTGGGGGTGGATTTGTGCTTTCGAACTCTATCATCATTATCTTGCCATTATCCCAATTCATTTGGGGTCGGCGTAACATGTCTTCTTATTCCATACTTCTCAGTTTCTCGTCATCTCATGAGACACAGGACCTCCTTTCTTACCATATCATTCTTAACACAGCCCATCCATCGTTTCTTGAGTTTTCCTCTACTCGTATACCCATCCACAATCATATCCAAAACCTTCCTCACGACATTTTCCTCATTCCTCCGCATCACATGCCCAATTGCCCATACCACGACACAAGTATTTTGTTACCTTTATAGGTAACAAAATTAATTGTAACCTGATTGTGGTTCTATCTTTCATTGCATTCTTTGTCATCAGTCGATTAGCATATTAGCATACTCTCTACATTTCTCTTGACTTTGGCATTACCTAGGTCACCTTGTCTTTAATGATTGATTTATATGGCGCATCGTTCATTATCACCAAAACAAACACTTGGAACATTTGATTTGAAAGAAAAAGCCAATGCATTATTGTTGCTTTTGATCTGCACAAAAGAATTTACATTAAAATGTGAGTGCATATTATAAGAGCTTTCAATAAAAGTGGTTGTTTGGCAAAACACCAGTAGATAACATTATACCGGGGTAAAGGGTTAAAGATTGAGTTTTAGGTCTGGGGCAGTTTTGGGTATAATAAGACAATTTTCTATCTGTTTGAAGCCAACTTTCTCCTTGAATTTCCAAGTCACACGTAACTTAAGAAAGTTATAATAATAATAAGTTATATAATAGAGCACAATAGCCAGCTAATAACAGAAAGCCAAAAGAACCCAAAAAAACTATGGCACACTCTCAAATCAATATATAGCCCAAATAGTCAAAGAAATGACTCATCCCAACTAATCTCCAATTCGGCGGATCCAGTTAACTCACTTAACAATTGTAATGCCTACTTCACCTCGATTGGAAAAAATCTATCTGATCTAATACTATCACGAATTTCTGAGACTCAAGAATCCCTAGCCAAAAAATACAAACCTCGTGAAAATTTCCCACACACATTCTTTCTTCACCCGACAGACGAAACAGAAATAACGAAATATATCCACCAACTTAAAATTGACAGCGCACCAGGACTTGATGGTATCACTACAAGTTTTATTATAAAAATAAAGAACGCAATCCTTAAACCACTCACTCATATTTTTAATTTAAGCTTAGAAACTGGTAACTTTCCGGAGTGCTGGAAAGTTGCTTCCGTTAGACCAATACATAAAAGCGGCCCTACAGACTTACCTGAAAATTATCGACCAATCGCACTTCTGTCTATTCTGTCCAAAGTACTGGAGAAACTAGTTAACAACAGGCTAGTGAACTTTTTCGAAAAACACAAATTGATATCCGACAAGCAGTTTGGATTCCGGCGAGGAAGGTCAACAGAAGACGCTGCTTCATTACTGACTAACTTAGTGGCTACTTTCACCCAAAAAGGAGAACAGACTTTAGGAGTTTTTTTAGATCTGGCAAAGGCCTTCGATACAATATCAATTCAACTTCTTCTTAGAAAACTTGAATGTTCGGGCATACGAGGGGCTGCACTTGAATGGTTTACGAGTTACCTGTCTGATCGCAAACAGCTAGTGAAGGTCGATGAACACTCAAGTGACGTACTTCCCATCTCCTTTGGAATTCCACAGGGCAGCACACTCGGACCAACTCTCTTCAGCTTCTACATGAATGATATTCTAAACTCACAACTAAACGGCGCAGAAATTATATCATATGCTGACGACACTGTCGTTATTTTCCACGCTAAAACATGGGAACAAGCGTACCGTCTAGCTGAGATCGGTCTATTAACGGTTTCTAACGCTCTTGATGCGAATCTCCTGACTTTAAATATTAAAAAAACTAAATTCATAACCTTCTTCAAAACATTAGCTTCTCGACCTCCACGTAATCTTCTTCTTAAATACCATACATGCTGCAGTTACCAGACATCACCGCTTACTCACTGTTCTTGCCTAGTCATTGATCACACTGCCTCAATCAAATACCTTGGCATCACACTAGACGAAAACATGTCATTCAAATCTCATCTACACTTGCTCTCTGGTCGCGTTAGAAAGTTGATACATGTAATGAAAAAGCTACGTAACTGCACACCCTTTGAAATACTACGTACAATTTACCTTGGTTTGTGTCAGTCAGTACTTCAATACGGGATTTCTGTTTGGGGTGCAGCCGGGAAAAGCACTATTATAGAGATAGAAAGAGCTCAAAGAGCCGTTATAAAAGTAACTTTAAGGAAGCCTTTTCGCTACCCAACAGATCTTATTTATAAGGAGTTTGTTGTATTAAGAGTGCGACAATTATTTATTTTAAAAGCAACTCTACTTGTTCATAAAACCCTAAAAAATAGACCTGACTATGAAAACCTTATCTCTAAACGCGTCCTCTACATCCCTCCTCCGGAAGCTCATAGCCTTTTAGCCAGACGATGCCCATTCTACTCACATATCCATATTTACAATAAAATTAATAAAAGCTGCGACATTAAAAATTTGAAAAACTTTTCATGCAAGAAAACTTTAATAAAATGGTTTGCCAAACTATCGTACGAAGAGACGGAACAAATTTTAAGTTAACTAAATTACACCAAAAATATACACACACACACACACAAATACACACTCACATACACACGCACTAGCACATCACATTATAATACTTTTTCATTTTGTAATAATAATATTATTTTATTTTTGTTTAAAGATAACTACTTAATAATATTAATAATGTTATGTTAAGTTAACGCAACTCCGGCCCCCAAGATACAGGCGCAGCCTAGTTTGGGGACCTCTGTTTTGTAACAATTGTAAAATTTAACTTGTTACGTTTATTATTAGTGCTAGTTATTTAAGAAACTATTGTAACAATGACTAAATAAAATTTATTCTTATTCTTATTCTTATTCTTATATCGGCCTATATTGTTTACACAACATGGAAGCATGCTGCCCCAGTATGGTCAAGTGGGCTGTCTTCGAATTTTTCAGCACTAGGACAAGCTGGTTTCCTTGGATGTTTTCCTCCACAGTTTTGCGAGCAGTGGTGATAAAATAAATTGCAAAAAGTAAAAAGTTATAAAACACATAATATTCATGAATAAGCTTTATGACACGGGTGATGAACAGCGTGTGTTTATCCTGCGGGCGCCGCTCCAACGCGGAACTGACCACTTTTACGTCCAGACACTAAACTTATGACGTGTTCTATATTAGTGCTGGTGTGTTCAGCGATAGGCTCGTTGTGATTACTAGATGCACCAGGAAGACGGTCAGCTGTTGTCTGTCGCGTGTTGGCTAATTTGTCGTTAGCACTGAGCAGCTTAATTGTGTCGTGTTATGATCAATTGCCTGACAACATGATATAGTGCTCGGTTGCTGCTGATTTATGAAGGAAAATTTCCATTTGCGTTTGGGAGTTCTTGGATTGGAGTTGGTTTAAGGGCCTTTCAACATTCTCTGCTTTTATATTCTTTTACAATTAAAATTATCACAACACGAAGACGTCATTTATTTATCATATCTTATGGAAGGGAATGTACCGTCATTGTTTTAACAGCCGAGAGTACATTCATTCAATGCCATGTAGACATTTATATTCGATTCAGGGGATTTCAAAATGGATTTCTATCTAATTATTGATAATGGGAAATACACTTTATGCTCAGCGAAAGATCATGACAACATCACATAAACCAATTTATCTTAATTTTCCCATCAACCGTCTCTCGCGCGTCTGTTATAGATTTGCAGCTATTTACCAATTGCTGCGTGTTGTCTGTCAGTGAGCTATACTTAGCTCTTGAGTCAGCAGGTCAAATGGCCCGGATGCCCGAGGACTAGGTCTTGTTGCATTCCTGCCGGCAGCCCGCAGCCCACAGCCAGTGCGCCCGGGCTAATTCCAGCAGGGACAATGTCTCGTGTCCTTGCACAAGAATGCAATGAAACTAATACTCTGCAAGTGCTCCCGATATTTTTGGTCGCAGTTATTTCAGTTGGGGACAGGAATGACAAGAATTTAAAAATTTACAAAGTGGTTTTCAAGGATAAAGACACTTTTTGTAGTAGTGGATCTTTGCTAAGGCTCTTAGATCTGCCAAAAGAACAGTTTGTTCGTCGAGATTCCCACTCGAATATAATCTAGAACTTTCATCCAAATGACTTGAACTATATTTAAAGTGAAACAATCATCACTCAATGATTGGCATCCAAAACAAAGTTTGGCATACGTGGGCGTTCGTTGACATCAGTGATAGGACGCGATATCGACGTGACTCAGTCATCTGCACCTCTGACAGCGCGTGCCAAGTAGGCAGGCCCTTTGATGTGGCTATGCGGGGACCTTGTTTAGTCTGTGAGGCGCCGAATCTATTAGCTAGTGGACGAGCAATACAAACATATCGTTTGTAAGTATTGATGACCTAATAACCGTTTTATTGGGTGTAATAGTAGCCGGCGCGATCTGATTGTGAGATATTATTTCGTTTTGTTGTAGTTGTACCGTTCTCTAGGCAGATTTCTGAAGGTTTCAGAGGTAGAAAGTTTATAAGTTCTAAGTTTGTCTGTAATTTCACCTGCAGAATACAGCAATTCTGCTTCATGTTTCCCGTTTCATTTGCAAGCAGATTTTTAGGCTATTTTCTTTACCCATGTCTTTGTTACGTCAATGTCTAGATTACTGTTCGTTTTTCTATCTAGATTTTTTTATTATTTAAAAACATTATCTAACTTATCTATGTTTATTGTGATTTGTTTGTATAGCCCAATAACCCTGTCTAAAAGAAAGCGTGATATTTTGATAGTTTATTTACCTACAGACAGAGCAGCGTGGGAGTTCAGAAATGCGAATATTGTAATATTCTACACGCGTTTTTTTTTATTCGCGAATACTTCAGTTGAGAAAATAAAGCGAGATGAGATAATCTTCTTTAGTAGTTGTTACAGCTGGCTGAGATTGAGATGTTTGGATGATCTGTGGATGATGGCTTGTAAAGCGGCTGCTATGTTGCAGATGGGCGCTAAAATACGAGTTTCTGGTTACCTACATATCGTTTTATATTTAAGTGGAGTTTGTATTTCCCTGTCTTTAGAATAAGCTTACTGTCAGATTATGGACTTATCATCTGCCGTCGAAATAGCCTCCAATATTGTCTTGAAAAGGCTCAAAACTAAATAAGAGTCGTCTTCTAGTCTAACGCAGCTAAATATCAGTATCTTACTAATGCTCGGATAGGCAGTAGTAAAATATCCCAAGTTACTAGGTCAAATTCAAAGTTATTACCTCCAATAACCTATAAATGATTTTATCGAAGAAAAGCTTCCCAGAACCAGTCTTCCTCACTGAAGACTCCCCATTCCTCCCGACTGACATTAAATCCTGACCCTATTTCATGCAATTGATCCACAATCGCGTCGTATAATAATAATAGGCGCGTTATATTTCAGAAGATCACTGGGCCACATTTTTGGCAGGTCGCTCCGAAACTGCGACGTAAAAATAAAACTGCGAGCGCGCATCTCCGCTTCCAATAGATCCGCAGTGGCGGGAAGTGGCGGAATCGCGGGATGGCGGGATTGTGGATAAATAATTGTGCAAGACGAAAGATGATACGCTTTCTAACTTATGGTTGAACATGAGTGTGATCTGTGAGATTACTTGTTTTATGTTTTGGCCTTTATTTATTTTATCCTCTGGTGAACTACATATACAATCGCCACAATGTTTGCAGTTTCAATAGAAATTCTAACAAAATGTTCGTATCTAATGTCACAGTTCGTATTCAAAACAACCCATTTTCCAGTGTTGATTTGACTGTCTTCTTTCAGGATTATTCGATCGATGCGAAATACACGTCATAGAAATGTTCATGATTCTTTCTTTGACGTTATTTTTCGGCTATGGTAGCGTATTAGCAGATCAAAAGAGATAATGCCAAGGATTACGTTTAATACGCTTGTTTTAACATCGTCTTAAATATATTTCATCAAAGAAACACACATAAGTTAATTAGCAGGAGACAACTTTTCGTTATTTTCCTTATTATTACGTCAATATTGTTTGACGAAACTTGCATAATAAGTACGGCTATAATATTGACATAAACTGTTAATCTGAAAAATTTAGTAGTAATAAACGTTTCAACCAATAAGTGGACGAAGACGTAAAATTAAAACATAATAATTATAAGAAAGTGTTCCTGATACGGAGTTTCGTAACATGTCATAAACACGAGGGTTCTTTATTTACGGAAAAGTGAAGTTTTATGAGCCAAAGCGGTTTAATACTGTAAGATTCAATACCGATCGATACAACGATGAACGATTCAGATGTTATCTTATTTTTGACGTGTCGATGGCGACCATGTTAAGTGTTGATGTGGCTACTTCGCTCTAAAGTTATCGATATTGGAATGGCAGTGATGTAAGCCACACCTCCTGTCAAGGGCTTCTTGTCCTGCCTTTGTAGGAAAGTGTAGATAATGTCGTTAGTTTAATCATTCTTCGCCCTGCAGTGGCGTGCAGTGGTCCGCCACGGTGGGTAGGCCACGAAATATTGACAGCAAAAAAAAATTGTCACATATAAAACATTTCAAAATAAGCCTGTAAAAGTTATACCTAAATCCTACAATTCAAAAACTCACCACATTATTCAAGGTTCACTTGCAAGATAATATCCGAAGCGGCCTTCACACATCTACCCTTAGATACAACTTGCACCTTATCATTACGTAAACGATAATTGAGAAAACTTATTACCTTTAACATCTAGCAAACACACAATAAAACACAAACTTCACAAGTAAATACCTACCAATGTTATTATTTGTTATGGGAATAAACAAATATTATACAACAAAGCTAATATTTACACTACTGTTAATAATGGTATCTATTAGCTGACACTATCTGTACGTTTTCGGTTTCAAGAATAATGGCTTCCATAGACGTAAAATATAATTTCTAATTTGCCGATAGAAAAATACTACCAAATAAAATTGCATCATTTTCATATCGAGTTTGTTCACAACAGCGGTCAACAAAATTTTGCAGGATTATAGGTACGAAATCAATCAATGAAATGTGTTGTCAGTGCTGCACTCTATCTGTGGACGGAAGAGCGAAGACCGCAAACGCGCGAAATTCAAATTTCTTAATTTCCTTACATTTTTGCAATTTGCAGGCCAATGCTGGGTTGTATGTTGATTAATAAAATATGATTCGCGGCTGTAAGACGTATGTAGTCAGTATTCAAGCTAGCACTGGCCTGCAAATTGCAAAAAACGTTAAAAAAAAAAAACAAATTTGAACTTCGCGCTGGAGTTCGCGGGCTGAAGATGGCACGCATGACGCATCCAATCGTAGCCTTGTGTTGTTGCAGCCAATCACAGGCCAGCTCCACTGGCAGGAGTTGACATGCATGTGTGCGGTTCATATACACGAAAATATGCATCGATCATTCACCGATGTGACGCTGTGTGCGTAAAATTATGAATGGGTTTTAGGCTATTCGAATGCTAGCCTAAGCAAGCCTGTAAATATAAGATTCGTACGCGAAAAATTGCTCTAAGTATTGTAACAGGAGTTTGAACTTTTTTATTATTATTTTGTACATGGTGTTTTTTTTATTACATGGTTAATTAGTTATAAGAAATGCTCAGTTGGTAAGGTAGGCTAAGCCT